>VZRW01013281.1:193656-235658 GCA_013398125.1 Aegotheles bennettii
GGGCAGAAAGGGGGTGAAATGCGGCGGGGACGTCTCATCACCCTCGGGGCGAGTATAACTACCTTCCACCCTGGAATGGGTTCAAATTCTGTTCGAATTGCCTGGGATTTGCTTTTTCTTTTGTGGGGTTTGGTTAAAAAATGGCAGGCTGTCGCTATGTCTTGTGAATATGGCGGGGTACTGTAAACGGAGGAGCTGANTGTAACCGGAGGAGCTGATGAGAATTTTTTGGCAGTTATGCCAGATTTATGCATTATACTTGGAAAAAGAGCCAAAAGGGGCTATTATGTGACTGCATACGCTTCCTTGGACTGGTGGTTTTGAGAAGGGGTTTGTGTGCTATTGGGACTGCGTATTGAGTTTTATGAGGCTTGGGGAGACCTATTTTCTTCCTCCCTCCTGTATGTTTTTGCTTTGTGGTACTAAAATGGCTCGTTATAGGCCTAATCTCTCTGCCTTCCACACCCCCGCCTCCTTCGCTCTCTCCCCGCTGGTATCTCCGCTCCGTGGTGTAACCTGGACGAACGGAAAGCAGCCCTCAAGAGTTGCTGTGCCAATTTAGAAGGGGATCGTTCTCTCCACCCCCTTTCTTGAGGGTGTAAGTAGTTATATTGGTGCATCCCTGTCTTGCTTCAGGTTCTGCAGCCGGCGCTCGGGTTCCTTGGCATATTTCAGTCTCTTTCTTAAATAAATACTGAAGGGGTAGACCCTATTGCTGCAGACGTAGGGGAGGAGAAACAAACGGTTCACTGTGCAGGACTAAATAGGGTAGGGAAACATAATATAGCCTGATTATAAAGGTCCTGTATTCCCCCGTACTCGGCCATTGGGGAATGTGCGGTGCTGGAAGCCCCGAGGTCCCTAGAATGGTACACACTGCGTGTCGTGGAAAGCAGAAGTTCAGTGCTGCATCTAGATTTAGGAATGTTTTAGTCTGATTATTTACAGTACCTTAAAGGAATAATAACGAAACGCTTTCGTTGTGCAGGGCTCGGATCAGGGAAAAAGCAGAGATATCCGTGGCCGTACTTACAGTGCACGATGAATTGATTATAATCACTGTACTTTTAAAGTTACTTTTCAAAAAATGTGGAGCAAATTTTTTAATTTCCCTCTTTTGTCCTTTGGAGACTCTAAAAATGGCGGCCTCGGGCTGATGTTGTGGTAATCTAATCAGCCCGGGTCCTCCACACCCCATGCAGCGCCTTGTCTGCAGCACATCGCAGCCCTACTACGCTAAAGGAAAGGGCTCTTCCCCTGGAATAACGTACAGAACATCTCTTGGCTTTGCTGCGATTTAAAAATGCTGTGTTCCAGCTGATTAATTTTATTGGTTATGTGTGTGAAAGGCAAGCGAACGAGACCACTGTGGTCGGGGGAAGGGGGGTGGGGAGAGGCGGCACTCGGGCGGCTTCTCGGAGGGGTGTGTGGGTGCCTGAGGTGAGGTGTGTGTCTGTGCCTGTGCCGGGTCGGAACGGCACCCGGGGGGTGCTGGGGACCGGGCGTTTGTCCGTCCTGCGAACGCCATAAAAGCGGTAATGTTTATCGAAATAAGTAGTGGGTTAAGAGCACTAAAACAGTCAGTGAAATTCTTTGTGGAATCGCATTTGTGAACGTCACATTGGCCTTCCAGGGAATGCCTTTGGACATGGGGGTGGTGATTCCACCTATCCATAGTCTGAAAATAGTAAAAGAACTTAATGCGTAGGAAATAATGCATGTGAGATTATAACCTGTTACTTTATTAAGACGCGGAATAAGAAATTCTGCCACCGTGTAATCTTGTATTACCCTTTTTTCCTTCAGTTCATTTTGTACATTGCTGTATGAATTGTGTATGTGGTAATACTCATACAAATACTGAGGGAAAGTGCAGTTCCCAACCTATAATTTTTTTCCTAAATGAAATACGAACCTTTTGGTATCACCACTATAAATATGTTTGGGTGGGGGAAGGGAGGTCACAAGGATTTATTATTTGGTAGTTGGTGTAGTGTACTCTGGTACAAACTGTGGAGGCTGCAAACTGTACGTTTTAAGGAATAATAAAAAAAAAGTATTATTTTTTCCACTTTCTTTTTTTAATGCCCGTCTTTACTCTTGTCCTTGGTTTAATGAGGTAGGAATTCCTATTCTGGTATAGCTTTGGAACCTTCTGGATTTAACCAATCGAAAGTGAGGTGTTAAAATGGCAAAACTGTCTTCAGTTTCTGAAGGATTTTAATTTAGATACCATTTAGAAGCACTGATGTGTGGTTTAATGTATACCTGAAGTTGAACAGTAAGATAGTAAGACTTTCAGAGTGCTGTTAATGTGCATGACTTTCCTGTGTTTTGAGGCCAAAGGCTGAGTGATTTTAACCACCGAGTGATGCGTTAATAGTCCAGTAATACTTGCGTGCTCCCATGGTACCATCCTTATTTATATAGGTTTCATTTTTTGCTAAACCGTGTCTTACTCTTTTTAGTAAAAAGTACATGAATAAGAATACAGTAAAGAGTGTATGTATGGGCCTTTTTGGAAACCTTTTGCCTTTTTCTTTCCTCTCCCTAGGTTTAAACCTCCTATTCTTGTTAATAATTTTAAAACACGATGTCTTAGAGGGCTGCACAGCTCTGCAGTCTTAACTTCATGGCCTCAGTCATGTTCTCAAGCAGACATCTGATTCAAGAATAAAATTAAAATAATTTTGTATGCTTTACAAGAAGTGGGGTTTTTTGGGTGGGAAATGAAATAAAGCCCAGAATTTAAATACTTGTACTCAGATTTTACAGCTTATCTTATAGATTGCAAATTTTATGCACTAAGCACATCTTGGGAATTTTGAGATCTTCCTGACTTTTCCTGTATGAGTTTTAGTGAGTCAGTTTGCCTTTGTGACTCAGTTTCTCCATTTCGTAAAAACAGATCTGTGATCTGTTTTAAGGAGACAACATTTCAAAGGAAATACTGGTTTTATTTTTTTAACTCAATTGATGTTGATATGTTAAAGCATGTTGATAAAAAATTGCATACACCCCCTCCAACTAATAAAAACGTCTTGAAAGAGGGAAGGTTTGAAATCTGAATTTCGCTTTTTCAGTAGATGTTTTTCTGATTTACAAACATTGTGTTACAAATGCATTAACTGGTTCTAAAACTGTTTATGTATCTTCAAGCTTTTCATATCTGAAGGAAAAATCTGCTTAACTGTCATTTAGCCTTTTGGGTGAGCATTTTTTGCCATCTGGGAAGTTTCAGAGGGGAAATAATACTGGCTATTTAGACTGTATCTAGGGAAAGTTCCTCTTAGCACTAAAATTCAGATCACTTTTAGGAGTTGTATTACCTCATATCCTTGGTACAGTTTCAGCACACACAACTGTTAATATTCTGTTGGAAAACAACAGAAATACAGAAATTGGTGTCACACTAGCACTGTAGTATGTCAAGTCTTGATCTTGGTTTGATTTCAGGACAGTCCTAATTTTGCATGCATGCTAATACTAATTTTAGTGAGGACTGTTTGTGGGATTTAGTTAAGGAGTGGTGTATGTAACTGAAGAATTGTGACATTGTTCCAGATACATTCACGTAAATGAATAATGTAAATGAAGCTTTAACGGAAGTATTTTGCTGTCTTCATGTGAAATTTTAACAAAATTGAATGGTGGTGGTGGTGTAGATTGGTGAAAGTATAACATAAAACCCATTTCAGAGTTCTGGAGATACACTGAGGGAGTCCATCTATGTTATTGGCCTTGTGACTTCCATACAAATGAGCATTTGTGAATCTCTCAAAAGCAGATTTTGTTGGACAGTGTTTTTGGAACAGGTACAGTGTTTACGAAATGTTTCCACTGTGCAAATAGTAGTTCTGATTTATTGCTAAGAGTGAAATTTAAGGCATCTGTGGGGGAAAAAAAGTTTCGACTTATGTAGAATGTGGATTAAGAAAAAACACCAGCATTTTATTCTTCCAAATTCTGGATTATTTAAAGTATTAATTGTAGTGGGCTTTTGAATGGGGCAAGATGAATGTTTCTAACCACAGCAGTGTTCACACTTTCTTACTAACCAAAGAATTGTTCGTATAAAAGTTAACCTAATCTGAGAATCCAGAATTCTATTCATGACCTTCATACTACAAAAAAACTATAGTTGTGTTCAAAGACAAAACTGGTGTTACCTTTAAGGCATAACAAAAAAGTTATTTAAAATAAACCTTGCAAGGTTTCATATGCTTACCAGGAGATAGTGAGATTATTTTTATTTCCTCTTACAGGTCTTAATGTGGTGTTAATGAAACAGGCAAGATTTTAAGCTCTGGTGATTGTTACAAAATTTTAATAATAGGGTTATCTGTAAACCTTTGAAGACAGCTTTATTGTACAAAGGATATTTTTTAACATGCATGACTTAAGTTCGTTCTTTATTTTCTTTTAAATTAAAATATTTGCTAAGAACTATGGTAAATCCCAGTGTCCACTCAAGTTATGTGTTAAAGTACAAGTGAAGAATATACTGAAGTAGCACACAGATTGCATCTAGTGCAAGTAAAATGTGTTGGTTTTGCATAGTTTATTGAGTGCTATCTCTCACGTCATAGTTCCTACACTGCTTAGATGGAGATGCAGTGTTGTAAAACTTACGTGAGACTTGCAAGGCACCAGTAGTTTGGCAAATCAGGCTAAGTATGGAAATGCCAAAACAATATTGATCCTAGTTTTAGAATTTAGTTTTAAGTTTTCAATAGATGCAGATATTAAAAAGTCAGTGCAAGCTCAGGTTTAAAGAAGTGGTGAGGTTGTTTTTTTAAATTTCATTCTCCTTTGTAGTTGTTTTTTTGTATTGCTTTATGCCATCATAGTCTAGGTAATCATTCACTTTTATATCTTTATCTTGAAAATAAATTGCTGTCAAGTTTGAAGATAAGGCTATTTTGATGACATTATTGTACTTTATATTACAGCTTAAAAAGGACCTATAATCTATTCGTCCATTGTTGGTTATTTCATCAGTCATAGAAAATGATGAATTTAATATTCTATATTTGCAAAGTGAGAATTTAAAATGTATACAGGATGGTAGGTTTGGATCCATGGCTCTGAAGAGCTCTGAGTATTTGAATTGGTTCTGTGTTCATTACTCTAACTCTTCTAACTTGACTAGGTCTGAAGATACTTTTTTCTTTTGAATGGGTGATGCTCTTAACTTGCCTTGAGTAGACAAAGGGAGCTAACTCCTAATTAGTATGGTTATAATGAGGCTGACTGTGTTTAAAACCGTATCACAAGACAGATGATATTCCAAGTCTAGACAGTTAATCCTGTCTTAACTGTTGGTTTAAAGAAAATTTTTCCAACTAGGGATGTTTTTAGTAGGTTCTACTTAAACTGAAGCTGAAGACCTGAGAACTAAAGCAACTTATTCATAGCTTTTAGGAAAGTACAGATAGATTACATCTCTCATTTGATTTCCAAACTTATAATTCTAGAACTGTGAGAGAAACACGAATACTTAGTATAAAAACTGATAAAAAATACAGTAGTTATTTTACTGCTTATAAGGATAAGGCTCCTCCCTCAGATGCTTTAGCAAGTAATACAGCTAATTGCTCTTTTTTTGTTGTTTTTTTTTTTTTTTTGCTTAGGGTAGAAACACTTGATAGGAATCTTACTTAATATTATGTAGGGCTTCTATGTATGGCTGTAGTGTTTTTTTTCATGTTCATTCTCTACTGTCTCTTACTTTTCAATTACATCTTCTGTAGTGGAAGAAATAAAAGATAAGTTCTGCATCTTTTTCCCCTTCTATGTGGTAGTAGTATTGGAAGTTAAAAGCAGTGTTTTGTGCCTCCATTGGTGGGCAGAATTTCTTTGTTGTGTTTATTCTAAGATGACGTATTTCATATCTTTGTTATTACAATTAAAAACACATACTGAGATCTCTGAAAATGTAAAGGTATAAAGTTACGGATGCATGGAATCTAAATTTCTTAATGCAGATCAGTCGATACAGTTTTGCAAGATAATTATAATTGAAAATGAAATTGTTTCTGTTTTCTTGAAAGTAGGAAGGATTTTTTGCTTTTAAACATCTATATTTTTTTTGGCTCTCCTTGAACATGACATAGTTCCCTCCATGTGTTCCCTCACCCTCTCTTGTCCTCTTCCTCCCAAAATCTTAAACAGCATTGACATATTGCCAAATCGTTAGCAAGAAACATCATCCAGGTTGTACCGTGGTTAAAATTACATAAGAGTTCTTCTGACTGCTAGAAAGAATTAGTTTCTGTCTCAAAGAGCACAGCTTTCTGACTTGCTTGTGTTTAGATCCCTAGGTGTAAGCGTAACAACTAGGTGAATGTCTACAAAATACTTCCCCAAGTATAAGTGAAAGTGCTGTTGTGCTATTCATGTAAGTCAAATGCCACTGATAAGTCGGGAACTAGTTTTTGGAATCTGTCATAGTGAGAGCATGTCAAAATAGAAATTTGCTTAGCTGAAATGTCAGACTTCAAATAAGTCAAAAGAATTTATTGCTTGTATAGTAGGTATCTAATAATTACAGTAGACTCCAAAGCCTTATTAAGCATCATAGAAAAAGTAAATTAATTATTTTACTTGATGTCATGAAGTCAGCAAAATATTTAGATTGTTGAAAGTGGTATCAATTTGTATTTGTAGCCATATGTCCTCCTCCCCCCCAAAAAAAAACCCCAAAACAACCAAAAAACAAACCAGGCCACCTCACTTCTTCTTGGGAGGAATGTTGGGCCTTACAAGTTAGACCTCCCAGTGACTGAATCACCATGAGGTAGACTGTTATATTTAATAAAAAAATAAACATACTTAGCCCTTACAGTTGCAGACATGACTTAGAGTATTCTTACAGAATATGGACTGTATGTACCTGCAGAAAGACTTTGTAATTTGAAGTATTTGTCAAGAATAAATAAATGTTTTCCTGGAGAATAACTGGTAAGTCACATGCAGAAATTTTGTGTAAGATTCATCAACAATTATTTACCACGTTGTGGTAGATGGGAGAAAAATGTTTGCAGTAAAACAGCTGATAACAAAGAATGACTTAAAGCCAAGATCTTTTTACTGGGAAACCACTTCATTTGTTTTCCTAACCTTTGCATTTCTGTTTAAAGGAATTTTGCATCTCTCAGTGATCTAGTGTAGCACACTAATGTTAGGTTGCTAGTATATACTTCTCCAAGCTATAAGCAGTATTCCTATCAAAAAGTCATTTTTTTCTCTTATTCTTCCTCAAATGCTGTACTTCTCTTGTATTTTACAATTTCTTGACTTTACAGCTCAAATAATTCTAATTTTTGAATGGATAGGCCTTTGTGTGTGCTTTGCTTTAAGCAGCATGGCAGGTGTTTAGTAAGCTTAGAGACATCGTGTAATTGGCAGTTATTTTTCAGTTTTGGGGGTTGGTTGCTTTAAATATAAAAACTGAAATCCGTAAGCATAGTATTTTTCTGTATACCTCTGCTTACTTGATAGCTTTCTGTTCACTAAACTAATTTATTCTGTAACTGCATTTACCTTTATTTCCCTTCTACCACTTACTCTTTTTTTCTTCCTAGTCCCATATTTTGTCTAACTTCCACTGAGAGAAGAAAAGGAGGAGTGAAGAGAGAGAAGAGGTAAGGGGAAGTCTTTTGTGTTTTAATGGACTGGCATAAATATTTGAGGAGGGGAGATTGCTTTCCATCACTTCTTGAGGAATGCACAAGAGCAGCACTCTTGGACCAGATAGTAAAGGGAAGATAGCCTACAGCCAGTGGAAGCTAGCTCTTCTGTGTGGTAAAAACTTTGCTAGCTGACAGACCAATTCTAGGTTTATACCTAAAACAGCAGCCTTCTTTCCACTGCATAGAGCTGGTGTAATGCTTGAAATGACCTGTATACTGAAGAATTGATACTTGATGGAAACTCAGGTTTTTTATGTGTAAATCTTGAATCCCAGGGAGAAGGCAGGGTTTTTTTCTCTTCTTTGTTCTAGATCCCAAACTCGGGACCAGTTCATGAAGTTTGACTGTCATTCCAAACACGACCAAGGTCTTTGTTGAATGTAAAATCCTGTATTTATTTTATCAGGATGTTCATAAGTATGCAAATGAACTCTTTACTTCATCATGCTTATTCTTAATCTACATTGGCACTGGAATAAAAGCAAAGTGGGAGGAGAAGCCTTACCCTGTAGTAGTTTGGCTCTAATAGCCATGTTTCTTAAATGAGTTGGTCTAATGATCACTAGGTCTTTGTCAGTATCACCAGTAACTTTAACAACCAAAATTTGGTAAGAGTTAGGAACTTAGTACCCTTGAGATCTCTGAAGCTTACATGAGAATTCAAAAGGGGATGGTAAGAGGCAGCTGGGAGTGGTGCCCTGGGAGAAGCAGGGAGAATAGTTTTAGCCATTATCTGTTCCCTATGCTGGCAACTGTCATAACTCCAAACCAGACATAGCAGGTGTATTTGAGTGGGTTTTTTGGGGGTTTGTTTTGGTTTATTTTTTTGGCTGGCTTACAGGACGCATGAGGAGGAGGTGAGGTGGACCTGACTACTGACAATGTGTAGGTCAGTGTGGGTGGTATAAGATGTTTTTGAGGGACTTGTGAGTCCAGGACCAGTTAATATTGTGATGAGGAAGATGGGGAGGAAGATGTTGGTATGAGAGGCATATAGAGAACCTTAGGTCAGTGGGAATGTTTGGGCACAAACTACAAATACATAAGAAACCAGATTTATTTTGGAACAAATTGTTTCTTCCACATGATTTACAGGAGTTGGTCGTTAATAGGTCCTTATTTGTATATTGTATTTGAGTGTGCCTACTGTGTCTTATTTTCACATACTATCCTTTTTTATATCAGCACAAATATGAAATAGATTGCTAATGTTATCTGTTGGGTTACCATAGAGAGCAGCGAACAGTAGCAAAGGTTTGAATTTGGACTCACAGTTGTTTCTAAGCCTGCATACATCAAACTGTAGTTGCAGTGGTATAACATTTGGAAGTGGGTATCTCCTCTAATCTCTTGATAAAATCTCTATCATGGTGGAGCATGCTGGGGGGAAATAGAGAAGGAACTTCCTTGTGGGTAAGATTAGTCATTTATTCATGTATTCTGCTTCTACATCTGGTAAAATTGTTATTCCCTTAGAAACAGTCAGCAATAAAATATATTCAGATTACTTTGATATATTTATTTATATATGTAGCATTTTTTTCCAGATTGCTTTGTGTGTAGATACTTACGTATATATACACGTACGTGCCTACAGAGTAGTTCAGTATCTGAAGGATAGCTAGAGTGTACCATGAAAAGGTCAGTTTCTATCACTAGTTTTCCAAATAACTATTGAATAGAGAAGATGTGAATGCTCAGAACAGTAGTAGAATGCAGAAATTAAGCAAAGCATACCTTTTTTTTTGTCCTTAAGTAAAATCTTAAGGTTTTCTTCTCTTTTCTTTCTGTAAACCCCCCCCCCAACTAAAAAAAAACAAAAACCAAACAAAAACCCACAAAAATTTTCAAGTTAAAAATATTGTAGGCAGGAAAGCCAAGTAGGAAAACTCAGTTTGTTGGCTCTGTGACAGGTCAGGACAGTAGTTTTCACACTGGATTTGTGCACTACTACATACTGTATTGATGGGTGCATTTTTATTCACAAACTTATCCTGTATAGATTGTCCTGGTCATAGGTATATCAGCTTTTCTTAGGTCCATTCTTGTGCATTTCTTTGTGGAAAGGGTGGTTCCCATAACCACAGGTTAAAATAGTTGGCCTGTAAATCTGAAGGAAGGCATGGCAAGAATTGCATTTGCTAATAATTGCAAAATGTGTCTACACGTGTGGTGTAACTGGAGGGAGGGAAGAGGAAAGTGTTTAGATTGCATACTTGATAAAAAAGCAACTTATGCATAGAAGATTTTTTTAAGTGTTTGTCCTCTAAATTCTGTTTTTCCCTTTTTCCAGCATATATAGTAGGCTTGATTTGGTGTCTCAATTTCAAGGTGCATAACTGTGTTCCTGTGTGCTATATTAAGTACCAGCACTTCAAATACATTTTTTAACCACCTCCCTTTCTAAAGAAACATTTTTAAAGGGAAAAAAGATACCAGCACAGCTTATAAACTGTTTTTCCTGGTGTGGTAAAGAAAGTCAAACGGAACAGTACCTTTTGGTCATCTGTCTCTGCTACCTGAGATGACTTGTATAAACAACTAACATCAAGATCAGCAGGAGTCTGCAGAGGTCTGAAAGCAGAAGTATGATCTTGGAAATCTTTGCATCTTGCCCAAAAGAACCTGTTGTGATGGGAAGCTGTAATTTCGGAGTGATCCTGTGGGACTGTGGAGCCAACATGGACTCACAGTAGCATGAGCGTTCTACTGGGAGCAAACAGAAGTTGGAGGGTTAGTTTTAACTTAGTGATGTATGAGTACAGGTGGATTGCTTTTACATTCAAATTGACTTGAAATTACAACCAGATTAGCATCGTATGCTGGTTGAACTGAAAGGTCTTGTTTGACTTAAGACTGTCACGCAACTAGAGTTTGTGTATTTTGTATCTGAATTATTTTTATCTGTAAATCTGATAACTCTAATCTGCCCATCCTCCTCTTCCTTGGTCCATGCATGAGTGGAAAATTGACTGTACAGATGTATCACTTTGTTTCAGCAGTTTTCTCTGTTTGTTCCAGTAAGCTTAAAGTTAATTTCCTTAGATTTGTACACATCCATTAAAAATGAATCATTATGTATACTGTGTGTATTCTGATACTTTAAAACTTGTCTAGGAAACTGTTACAAATTTTATGCCTGTAGTTAGTGTGATGCAATGGGTTTACCAGTACTTTCAGTTCAGCAGAAGAGCCTCTTCTGTACTTGTGCTCCAGGGAAATCAGCTATGCTTAAACATGGGGTGAACTACCTGTTTCTCTTTAAGTTGGGAAATACAGACTGAATTTTCAGATGTTCAGGAGTGATAATTATTCTCAGATGTTACAGTTACTCAATTTACTAAGTATGGGTAAATTATCACTTTCACCTTTTACATATTATTTAATATATATTTAGAGTTACATAATTTTGCTTTTAAGGAATGACTGTTGGCATATGTAGATAGGTTAGAAGGTTTTGATGAATTTTTTTCCCCTCTAGCTATGTGTATTTTGTATATAGATGGAACTGCTTGAGAGAGTCCAGCGCAGAGCCACTAAGATGATTAAGGGAGTGGAACATCTCCCTTATGAGGAAAGGCTGAGGAAGCTGGGTCTCTTTAGCTTGGAGAAAAGGAGACTGAGGGGTGACCTCATCCATGTTTACAAATATGTAAAGGGTGAAGGTCAGGATGATGGAGCAAAGCTTTTTACAGTGACGACCANTGTGGAGTCTCCTTCGCTGGAGACATTCAAAACCCGCCTGGATGCGTTCCTGTGTGATGTACTGTAGGTGACCCTGCTCTGGCAGGGGGGTTGGACTAGATGATCCTTCGAGGTCCCTTCCAACCCTAGAATTCTGTGATTCTGTGATCTTCTGAAGATGCAGGGCAGGCACAGTATAGATTACTGTACTAATCTTCCGGCAGTGACATCAGTTAAGGATTTTGAGGTAAAGTTGCATGCATCAGTATAAAATCTGAATAATTATTTATCTTAAACCAGCGCTGTTTCCTCTCGTGAAATACTCAGCCTAATTATAGGCTAATCTAATTATAATTAGATTTTTCTCCCTTAACCTCTGCTCTGAATTTAAGGAGGCCCTGGTAATTCTCTCTGCAGAGGCATTCTGTTATGAAATCCCCAAGTCTTGAAACATCTAAACTATGTAACTACTTTCTTTTTTTTTCCGTATCTTGTAATTGTGGACACATGGTGTCTGGTACAGGCAGTTGCTAGAAAAAAATTACTGAAGACCTTCAGGTGTATATTGAAGTCAAACAAGAATGAAAAGTCTCAATATTTTTGTAGTGCCTACTAATGTAGGAAACTTGTTAGCTATCAACTTGCTAAAATTAGTGCAGTGTTTCGTATGTGTGGAAAATTCTTAGATTTGAGATAAGAAATAATTTAATCATAAGCCTTAACTGTTGATTTCACTGATGTTCCTTTATAAATTAGGAAACAAGTGTTGTATTGCACCTTTCCTTGAATTCTATTCCTAGCTTTTATAGTGGATTTTTTCCATAATTTTTAAATGCTTTTTGTCTTTAGTATCTAGGATGTGGAAATTGATTTATGGGGAAGGAAAGACAAGGAACAGTGACATTGTCTGTATATAAAGCAGTCAGATGTACTAAAAAGAATAGTAAAACCAGATTGAATTATTTTTTCCCCTTTTTGTTTTTTGTACTGTTAGGGGTAAATGTAGAATTAAAAAAACACCTGAAACAAGCAGAAAAAGCTCACCTTGTTGATACATGATATTATCTTGATATATTAATTTCTATTTAGGAATTTTTTTTGTCATTAAGGCAAAAAAGTTGTTACTGGTGCTGCCACCACCTCTTATCTTTGATTTTTGTGAAGAGTTTTGCATCTGTGTGCCTGGATGAAAGCTTTAGTATTCTTACACGTACAACTTAAGTTCTGGCAGGCTTCTTAGTCCCATTTCTTCTTCCTTCTCTCTTAAAAAAGGTAAAATGTCTTGCATATGTAGCATATAACCGTGTGAGTTGTACCTTTCCCAGTACAGCAAGTACTATTTGGTTTCTTCTGACTTGAATAATAAGGTGCTTTATTAATAAAACTAAAGTCAGAATTCTCTGCTCAGTCAGATTTATATTGTAACTTTCTGTTTGAATACAAGTACTGGGAACTCAGTTGCTGACTGTATAAAACAAAATGCAAGTAAACCTAGTTAAATGTTGTGTGTTTTTTTTCTTTTTAAGTAAATTCTTACTTTAGGAAAAAATAAACCAAACAAAAACAAAGAAACAAAGAAACTTACATGGAAAATACCATGGAAGAGTTTGTCTGCACTCTTGACACTTAGAGAATGATTGATAGCTGGGATTGTGAAACCTTGTTGGGAGTCATCTGGACAGTTTGGGTAGACTTCAAGTTCTTATTTTTCAAGTGTACTTTCTGTCCAGGTGATTTATCATCTGCTTGCTTCCTGAAACTGTTCTATATAGCTTTGATGGTTCTACAAGAAGCAAAGTAGAAGGAGGGGAAAAAAACCCATGCTGGTAACATAGTCCTGGAGTTCCTTTTTGCCAACACCCAGTCATAGCAACTGGATTTAGTTTTCAATGTTTGAAGCCTTTAGGATTACATTCAAAAATAGTCGTTTCAGGAGATTACCCATTTACCTTCTGATTCAAGAGTTGTGCCCTCTGTATTTGGTATTTTTTCCTCCTTGGTGTACCAGTGAAAAAGTTTTTTCTTCTACTGTCACACAATTGATCTTGGAAGGACATGTCAGAAAGGAAATGTGGTCTTTGTTAGGCCACAGAATGATGTTGTGTCAGTGGAATACTTCTGTTGCATAAATGCAACAGAAAATGCATATACAATGCATAAATGATGTTCTATGTACAAAGCTACACAGATGAATAGTTTGGAATGTATTGTGTCCTTATACTTCTGTTAGTTCATTTTAAAAAACGCTTCTGAAATCATCGGCAAAGTGGATCAAGAGAAGCGTGGTGAAGCTTCAAATATTTTAGACTGTTAAGTCAAAAAGCTCTTCTGTATTCTCTAGAGAGAGAAAGGACTGCTATAGAAAGTGTAAACCAATGTGATTGAATGGTACAGTGTGATAAGTTTCTGGCAGGAGGTTGATCTGGTGCAAGATAAATGCTTTAACCACACAGAACAAGAAGTATTTCATCTTTTAAAATGAAAATCATATTATTAGGGCAAGAAACTTTTTAACTGCAAATAAATAAAAGCAAAATTTCCTCAAATAAGGGATGTGTTTCTATGTAACAAAGTGTGTTGGTAGGGTGATAATGAAGAAAATCAGATGAATCTAAGAAATTGCCAAATTATTTATTTATTTATTAAATTTAGATTGTATTATCACTAAAAGGGTAGAGTGGACCCTGGCAAATTTGAGTTCCTCTACTGTTGATATTAAGGTACAGTAGATGAGTTAGTTTGCCCAATAAAGAACTGATCATTAAACTTTGGCCCAGCAGTTTCTGTATAGTGCCTTGTAACTGTATGACCCTGAAACTAACTGGACAAACCAGTGCCATCTTTTTAACTTTGGAATTCACGTACTGCTTGAAGAAAGACTTTCTTAAACAGCAAGTTGTATATAATCTGCTTGGGTTGGAGGAAGACATTTTCTGTAGCACCCTTCTTTCCACTCCTCCTGACTAATTATTTTAAATTTTAAATGAAATGCACCTATGAAAACAGTTCCTAAGAAATATGTGGGTTTGTTAGAGTTCTGAAAAAGTAATGACCTGAAATAGATAAGTACTTGTAGAAAGTGGAAAGTACCATATTATGATAGCAGATAGTATTTTATGACTCATCTAAAATATCAAGCTTCAAAGGATAAGCAATCACTTTTAAGATGGATAAGGAAGGAAGTTCACCAGTGGCTACATTATTTTCTGTTTTGAACTTTCCGATATTTGTAGTATAATCCAATAAAAATATTGGAAATGTTTTAGCGCGTCAGTACTTCTGTTTCTGACACAACAGAAGATAATTATTTTCCTTCATCCCAGGCTGACATCACTGTGTTCATCATTGGATGGCCCATAAGCTTGCAGTTCAGTTAATAAGTGGACATAGTGTAATGAATTTGTCCTGGGTCTTCCACCTTCTACCATCATTATGGGAATTTGTTGGGGATGGCTACTTGAAGATAATGAACTGTGTTTGTTTGAATTAACTTGTCTGCATAGGTATTGCGAGCCCCCCATGACTGCTTCCATTCTTTCATACTTAACTGTAGGCAGAGGTAAAGGATTGAAGGATTGTGCATGTGTGTGGTGAAGATCTGAAATCTTAGGGTGATAAAAGATAATGAGGTATTAGAACCATGTTCTGCTTCTTTTTAGATGAATCAACTTCTGTTTGATGCTGTTTGGCAAAATAAATTTTAGTTCTTTGAGTCTCCAATTTCATTCAGTGTAGATTAATCTCTTGGAGTTCTTGAGTGAATTCTGACTAAGGTTTAAAGGTGTATTTCAATAGCTTGCAGTAGGGTGAAAAGTTTCTTTTGGCTTTGTTGAGACACACGGCACCCTCCCTTTTTTTTTTTTCTTGTTACAGGAGTGGTGGTGTATTTGCTTGGTCAGAGATGATGGCCTTGATTGGGCCATGCGTCAGCAATTCATTTTTTGTCTATACATAGCTCTAAAAACATAGCTCTCTTTTCTGCATAGTTAAAAAAATAAGCCCCTAATTTCACTTGATTCTCAGATTTGGTAACCACATCTCTTCTTTCTGTGTTGGCAAAGGTCAATCGAATATATGGTGATTGGGTAACCTCAGTTGTTTTATGTAAGTTTGCAGGTGTCACAGTCCGTGAGGCAGCTAAGGCAGGTTCTTCACTTCCATCAGTCTCCTGGGCGTTTTTGCCTATATTGATTTGCAGTTGTTACTCTACCTGGTCAGAAGTGTTTAAAGAAAATGCAATTAAGAAAAACCACACAACCACCAAAAGCAATTTTAAGTGCAAGACATGCGGCAGTGATGCCCTGTATGTCTTTTAGATCCATTTTGAAACACACCAAAACTGTTTTTTAATCAATTATCTAATTACAAGCATAAAATAATACCCCTATTACAGTACTAATTTGTTAACATAGGTGAAACTGCGATTGGTGTAGTGTATCAACCCTTAACCTGGGGTAGCTGATTTACCTGGACTAAAGAGTTGATGGTTTTGTTTAGTTATTGTGTAGGAGTTTTATATGAATTGTTTACTTTTTCAGAAGATGATGTTCCCTCTAAGTTTTAGATGAAGCCATTCAATGTTCTACCCTATAAGTACAATACATGGTGGCAGAATGAGTGCTCACTTAAACTGTAAAAGGGGGTTTTCTGCTGGTTACTGAAAATACTCTACCCGCTTTTCATTTAACATTTTCTTGCTGCTTATTCTTGAAAATAGTATGTTTTTTCCCTTAATTTTATGCATAGCAAGTGATACAGTTTGACATTTGTGTTATTTGATATGAAAATACTCAGTGTTTAAATGAGGAAAGCAAGATACCCTAATGGCTAGTTGGCCTGATTGCTTTCCAGCTCATTCTGTTTGGTGACTCATGTAATGGGATCAAAACGCAACTTCTGCTGTCTAGAGGGAGAATGTAGAACTGTAGAAGGTTTAAGCATGTAAGAACACACTAAGATATCTGATGTTAATTGCCAGACTTCAGTAGTGAGATAAAATTTAAGAAGTTAGATGAAGATTTGGTCAGTTACCTTAATGATGCCCTGCAGATGCCACTTCATCACCCTGAAGGTACTGACTTCGTCAATAAAAGAAGCGGATTCAGATTTAAATCCACAATGCCTTTCTGAAGTCCTTTTTATAAGTACCCCATTTTTCACTGGAGGATTGTTAGCTTTTTCTTGGCAATCTAGCATTGCTTGGCAAGGATGACTGTGTTAAGATACGCTGATCTCAAAACTGTCAGGCTTTTGTAGAGTTCAACTAAGATACTACACTTTGTCAGATGGGAGGGAGCGTATTTATTAGGCACCGTATGTGCTTCATTGCTAAGTAGTTTGTGTTCTTGCCATTTTGACATTTTCAAATATTCATTATGCAGGTATTGAAGAAGGAGGTATTTTGCTTCAATTACGTAATTTGTGGAAAACCTAGTCTATATTAGGCTATAAAAATGCATTAATTTACTAATCTGTGAATGGAAACAGCTGAGATGCTGAGGAGCTCCTCTCCTTTACCCGGTTGGATGTGTTCTGCCCTGCTCAGTAAGAGTGAGAAACTAGTGATAACTGACATACAGGTGGGATTGTTGTAGTGACTTGTGTGAGTCAAGCAGACTGTAGATTTGCTCTACAATTAAAAATGACTACTGATTCTTCTTAGTTTGTTACTTAAACCCAAAACATTTCTAAAAGTGGCTCCCAATGGGTATAGTATCTTTTGATGGTCATCTGTTGTTTCATATCATTATTGCGAATCATTGGAATTGTTTTGGTTTAAAAGAATACAGTATGAAAGTTATGGCATTGTTTCTTCTGACATCCTTAGTTTGTATTTTGAACATTGGAAGGTTTTTTTGTGGTTTTTAAGTACAAAACAAAAGTGAACCGTGTTCTCTAAGAAATACACAAAAAACTCTCTAACCAGAGTTCTGTTGAAAGTTACAGCAATTGGACTGACAATGCAGAGCAGTAAGCAAATGTACTTGAGGTTCAGTAAGTCTGCCATAAAGTGAGTCCTTGTCACCTCACTGAACATGATGAATGAGTCTTCCAAATCACCAATTTAAATAATAATATTTTTGTCAGTTTGTAATATTTTTAAGTTCAGGTCTTAAGATCATCACACTCTTAAGTGTGTTTGAAATAAACTACTTTTAAAGAAGATCAATATTTTCCTTTTGCTTGTTTAAAATAAAACTGATTAAATAATCGTGACAGAGAAAAGTGACTTTTTTTCAAAACCAGGCAATTTTACATTATGCATTTAAAATGAACTGACTCAATCTTCTGCATTTTTTTGTTTGTTTGTTTGTTTAACAGGGTTTGTGGATGCACTTAGATGTTTGCAATGAGCACTGTGGCTGGCATGCCCCAGTGTTTTGGATACCAATGCATAGGACTCCGTAGTAATCGAATTTATCAGAAACGAACGTCATGAGCATAGTGATCCCACTGGGGGTTGACACAGCAGATACTTCTTATTTGGAAATGGCTGCAGGCTCAGAGTAAGTATGTGAACATAATTTGTAAGTTTTCTAATTTTTTTTATTTATTTATATTTTTTTCCCTGGTGGGTATTTTTTGAATACAGTTGGAAAGGACTTAGGAATCTCCTTAGTTTTGTTTAATCTTCAATTACTTAAACTAGTAACTGTCACTTTATTCTTAGGTCAGTTTCTTTTTCAGGGAGAGCAATGGAGGGAAACTTAGCTGTTCTATGAATGCATATTTTTCTTGCCTGTCAGACTGAGAAATACAGGTGCTGCCTGATTTGCTTTTCATACTTGAAATATTTTACCATTTCATCTGCCTTTTATGTAAAAAAATATTTTTGATTTCCCATGTTAGAAAGGTAAATTCATTTGGTGTGATAATTTACAAGAAAGTGGTCATAATTAGACAAGGATGCCTTTATTTTTGAAATTCGAAGGCCCAGCTTGTCTACTACCATGTCTTCAGAAAGTTACTATACATTGAAAAGCTAGTAAAAATTCACTTGCTAACAATTTGTTTCAGTTAGTAACTGTGGATAACTGTGTATAAAAGAATGCAAAGAGCCAGTGAAATCCTGAATTCAAGAAACTCTACCTTTGCATGAAACAAGCACAGTGAATTTCTGGGGTTTGTGGGATTTTTTTTTTGTGGGGTGGTGGGGATATGTGTTTTGGCGGTTTTTGTTTGTTTTGGGAAGGGAGGTTGCTTGGGTTTTTTTCTTTGAGTTTGTGTTTGGGGCTTTTTTAGGTTGTTTTTTTTCTCTAGTGGTATCTGAATCTGTAGATAGGCTGGAGTTTATGTATTGTTGATCTTGAACTGGAGATTTTCCTGTCAAACGAACGTATTTCCACACGTGTAGTATCAGCTTGAATGTTATAAGAAGAGAAATAACATTTTGGACAATTTGGTTCTTTGAGAGGTGGTGTTACAACTTTACCAGTGTACATATCCCATTGTGCACTGTATATTTTAGAATAGTATCTGGATTTTTTTTCCCTTTTGTTGCTTTTGCATTAGTAGAAAGTATGACAGGTGAGTTTTCCAGGAAAAAAAGAAAACTAAAGATGGTGTTAAAGATCGAGAGAGTTTTTTGTAAGCTACAGTGGATCTTACATACTTCTTTGCATGTATAGAGGGGGAAAAACAAACAGTTCATTTCTTAGCTCCAATAAAAAATGTTAAACTCCTCATTTGTTTTAAATTGTTTTGTTTTTTTAACCACTTGAGATTTTGTTACTCTTTACCTTCCTCTGAGCCTTTTTGTAGTAATGTTAAAGACTTCTATCTTTGGTTACCACAAAAATACATTTGCATGTTAGATACTGAAAAAATGGATTAAACTTCTTTTGCATACACGCTTGAATTCTTTCATAAACCAAGAATAAACTTCATAAAGTGGTCCTTCTTTTAACAGGTGCATTGGGTAGCTAACATGAATAGCTAACATGCAGTCTTTGCTTGGGAGCATGTGCTAAGTATATTACTTAGTTTGAGAAGCAAATGCTTTCCTTCCAGACTTCGGAAGAAATGTTATGCACTGTGAGCAGAACTCTTGAACAGCTTGTTAAGGGGGTGTTTCTCTCCTGGGCCTTCACTTATATATGAGGCTGTTCTAACTGCACCATTTATCTGAAGAAAGCCAAGAATTTGCAATTTGAAGCTTTCTGTCACATTGGATTTTTAAAGTTTTGTTGATATATCATGGACACTGGTTTCCTGGGTGCAGAAAAATTTTTGAGTGACCCATTCACAGCACTTTTCATTATCTTTTCCTGTGGTTTTCTTGTATGTTTAGAGAAGGTTGTGGTTCCTGAGGTTGCTGACATTCCTTGCAGACGCAGGATGCCATGCTGAAATTAAAATAAGTAAATATAGTTGTCAGTATAAACAAGATAAGAGTTCACATTGTGTTACTTGCTTGATACTGTGGCATGGCGACCCAGTTAGCTGCTTTTCTTCAGATGTTAAGTAATGGTCACTGATCAGATTAGTTCATGTCTTGTCTGCCACACTTACGCTGAAAAATGTGTAGTTGCATGATTGGCTTACACCGATTTAAAAGCCATGTCACTGTCTAAAGAAGTGTCACGCAAAGGTGTGTCCCTAACCTACCAGCTTACACAGTTGTAAACCTTTGCTGTCACCATCTGTGTGATTTGTGTTTTTGTAAGTTTTCTTCCAGAAAGTAACATTGTATATAGATTGTATTGACTGCAATCATAGTTTGTTTTTGAACAAGTTCTGGAGTTTTCCTAGGAGGGAGGAGTTACAATTTCTTCACTGTGATTGACAGGTCTGATATTGCTTCATCAGTTGCTGAAGCATGAGCAAACACAAGATTGGGGGAATGTCAGACCTGATTATGTAGGGAAGGAGCACAGCAGAAAACTCTTAGCTTAGTGCAATCTCTTAGTGCTGAGAGATTTTTCCGTATGTTTCAAGCTAAGGGATAAGCCTATTAAAAAGGCAGCTAGTTTCTGTGATTAAGGTTTCACGTATTGTTTTACTAGATGTAGCAAATAGCTATGTGGGGAATAACTTACTAAAAGGTCTGGAAGTCTTAAAAATTTGGTCTCATATGTTACTTGTACCTAAGTGAGCTCTGCAGTGGTGGAGTGATCTTCGTAGTGCCATAGTAGTCAGTTAGAACACATACATACTTTGCCTTTACTTGTAAAAGGCTTAGTACAGATGAATACGTGTGAATTCTCACTGTTAAAGACCTTGTAATAGTAAGCAGAGCTAGACATTTTGAAAGGTTCAAAAGGTGCTTCCTGACTTTAGAGTCTTAGTCTAGCTTAGAACATCAGTGTAAGCTGCACATCGGGAAATACCACTGATGGTACTACTCTCCTGGTTTTAATATCTGTATATGTTTTTTAGAGGGAAGGCCTGTATAATGAACCAAACAACACAGAATATGGATCATCTTACTGAGTTCATAATCTTTTCTCCTGGATATTGAACATTGTTGTAGTCTTAAATAAATGAAAAACTACCCTCCCATTACTGTTGTTGAAACAGATATTTTTTTTTATTTAAGTATCCTAGGGCAGTGGGAGGCTTGCCAGTCCCTACAGATGGTATCTGGCCAGCCTCTACTTGTAGAGCCTGCTACGAGAAGTTTAGGTAGCAGAACCTACTCTGTGGTAGAGAGGTGCTCAGTTCTTTGTTGTCCAGGTAGTGAAGCTCATCATATGTGTTTGGTTAGATGAAGTGTCTTGAAATAGAAGATACTGTTTTTCATACAAAATACAGGCTGTTTCAAGAAGATGGGCCCAGTTTCAATTGAAGATCCATTTCAAATCTTCAGATCTTTTTGAAACACCCTGTAATATTGTATTCCTTTATCTGAACTGACCTTCAGCCAGCTACTGCTCAGGTGTGCTGGTGCAAAGGGAAAACAAACCTGAACTTGAAAATTAGACCTAACTGGTATATGGCAGGTTGATGCTGCTTAAGCATGCTTGGAAGCAACAGGCTTCATTTGGAGCTTTGACAAATGGTTCCAGGAAGTACCATTAGCTAAGTTTTCACAGCCTAATGCTTGAATACCCACCCATCTTGGAAAATTTTAGTTTTAGTGATGCTATCTTTTCCATTTGAATACCTACATTTTTAGAGAAGTGGTTGATGGCCCCAAATTCTAAGCACTGATTGTATTTTGAAAGTTAGTCAAGAAACGCTCCCTTTTTTAAATTATTACATGGTCAGAAACACAGTATTTAAAATTAATGGTGTTGGGGAGATGGGACTTTTAAAAGAACTATTGCTGGGGGTGGGTGGTAGGGCATTCCCTTAGTATAGGTTAATTATAAGCTTGTAGAGACTCGGTTTTTGTAAACTACCTGATCTCGTGTGTTGCTTGTTTAATTTCTCACTAATGCCATCTGCTGGCAACATGCAGAATATTTTCAGTTTGCTATGTACTTTCAAGTATGAGCAGCAAGAAATGACCCAGCCCATGAGAGTTGTTTCAGTTGCAGAATGAGAATGATTTGAGGGGTTTTCAAAAATACAGGTATTTTCTCTTTTGTTATTCATTTCAGAAAATGCTACGTTCCTGTTTTCAAGTACAGGAATGTCTTAAATCATTGCAGCCCAAGAGCATGGGGGGAGCCTTGTGGTGCCTTTTATTTTGTTCCTGGTGAATATTCTGCAGTTGTGAATTGCTAACCTTAACAAATACTTAAAATTGCTAACACTTAACGAATGCTTAACGACATTCTAGCAAAATGTCGTGTTCAGTTTATCCTGGTAATACTTGTTTATTTTAGAGCATAGTATTGGATTTTGGTCTAACCTCATGTATACTGTGTTGTAAAACAAACATTTCAGTTTTGATAAAAACTAAAAATACCATAAATATCTCCCTTAGACAGACACTAAGGGTGCGTTTGTTTGAGATGAAGCTGGGAAATGTGGTATGCTCATAAGGCTGACAAGCTTAGTACTTCAGTCTCTTACAGAACTGGCTTATATTCAAAAATACAAGCAAGGAAAACCTCATAGTGTTCTTTCAGATCTGAATGCTTGCACTTCTTCGTGAAAACTTGCTATTTGGGATGCCCTTAAGAATGCCAATGGTGAGATTTGGGGCGGTGTCTGTAATAGTGCCTTGCTACTTGAGCCCTACTACTTTTTTTTTTAATTGATTTTAAGTGGTATCTCATGCTTTAATTGGCTGTACAATTAAATATTTTTCCAAGAGGTATTCCTTCACAAAACTCCAGTTCTGAGATGCCTTTTTGAGAAGAAGGCCTTGACCTTTGGCCAGATGGTAGTATTGAGAATGTTTTCTGTTTTAAGATCAGGGTTATGCACATGGTGGACAGAAGAGAGATAAGGAATTTGGTGAAGGGCATATTGAAGTGTTGGCAGACCTGTCTGACATAGAAGAATGTGCCACCACCTCCTTCTCATATTTCTCAGTCTTCTACTCTTTGTTCCCCACCCCTATCTAGCATTTGAGCGGATAAATGGAACAGTAACAGTTATGTTCAAAGCTCTGGTGAGCGTTTATTGTAATTTAAATAAGTATCTGTGGTCCCTCTGGATGAGTGTTAGAAAAAAGCTTTGGTGGAAGCTGATCTGCTCTGATTTTCTACTTATGTTAAAACTTTTTTAATACAAAGATTTAATTACCTGTTTTTTCCCACCCTTTTCCTGGCTTTCCTTGCTCAAGTAGAGTTACACTTTTTCCTTTTTAACCCTGTGATCTGAGTCTGTTTTAGGAGTATTAAAATAGTTGGGGATAAATGTATTTTTGCTGTATTTTGTTTTTGGAAGCCTAATGCTTCTGCTTCCCACAACTGCTATGCCTCTAAATGTTAAACTTGGTTCTCTTAAGTGGTCTATAAATTGCTAGAGTAGGTAGAAATGGGTTTAGGGAATAGGGTGTATTATCTTGTCTCATATTTTGCACTGAGTTGATGAAATAGGCATTACCCCTCTTTTTAGGACATTTTAATTCTGGTATCTTTCATTGAATGCTCCCATGTTGAAGTAGATGGTAACTAGGGCGTGGTAGTATAATTTTTAATGAAGGAAACTCCTAAATTAGTTGCAGCATTGCTGAAGGATGGGTTATACCTGAATTCTCCTTCTGTCCTGTATCAGTAAGCCTTCCTGCTCTGAAGACTGAGTATTTTCCATATACTGAAGCAAATAAGACCTAGGTTGAGCATTGAACACATAGTAGGTAAGAGTAGTGGTGCTACTGCTTTTCCCATTCAATAAATGTTCAAGAATAACTGTAGAAGCAATAGAGGGGTTAAGACCCTCTTGAACTGGAGAAGTATAAGTTAATTTCTGCCTTGGCTGTGGTGGATGGATAGTCAATGTCTCATTTGTTGGCATTTTGTTCATCTAGAAGGATAGTCAGAAGGATTAACTGGATTATGTTAATGGTGTGTGATTATTGCACCGATGCATTGTGTCGGTGAACAGGTAAAGGCAGATCTGTTGGAAAGGCAAAGCTTTTCCAACTTTTTTCTGTTTCACTTTTTAATTACGAGTTTTGATGAACCTGGCAAATTCTGAGCTGCTTCTAGAAGATAATTCCAACAAACTCTGAATGAAATGATTTTCAGGTTGAGACGTGGTGTAAGAGAGCACATGAGGATTTTTCTGGGTTTATGAGGTGACGAAGGGCAGGTACCCTCAGAGTTGGTTTTTGTCTCATGCTAGTCAGAATTTGTATTTCTAATGTTTCACATGATTTGTGCACTCAGGTGTTCATTCACTTTCTAAAAAAACGCAGCGTATGACTGTTAGAGACATTAAAGTTTTTAAAAAGGTTTTTTACTTTGGACTTGTGGTGTAGGTCCAGCTGGCAGCCAAGGACCATGTTGGCTGCTTGATCACTTCCCCCTACCCCCCTGGTGTGATGGGGAGGAGAAGCTCTTCGGTCAAGACAAGGATGGGGGGGAGGGGGATAACTCACCAGTTATGGTCATGGGCAAAACAGGCTCGACTTGGGGGGCAGTGGGTGGGGGGGAAATATATCAATTTATTTGGTTACCAGTCAGATCAGAGTAGGATAATGAAGCATGAAACCAGATCTTAAAAATACTTGCCTCCACTCCTCCCTTCTTCCCAGCTGAAATTACTGTGCTTCTGATTTCTCTACCTCCTCCCCACCCTTGAGCAGTGCAGGGGGATGGGGAACAGGGGTTGTGGTTAGTTCACCATGCATTATTTCTGCTGCTCTTTCCTCCTCAGGGGGAGGGCTCCCCACACTCTTACCCTGCTCCAGTGTGGGGTCCCTCCAGTGGGAAGCAGTCCTCCACGAACTTCTCTGGTGTGAGTCCTTCCTGTGGGCTGTGGTTCCTCACAAACTGCTTCAGCGGGGGTCCCTCCCTCAGGAACAGACTGCTCCAGCACAGGCTTCCCACAGAGTCACAGCTGCCTCCCTTGGTGTGGGTTCCTCCACGGCTGCAGGTCCACACCTGCTCCACCGTGCTCCTCCATGGCGTGCAGGGGTACAGCCTGCCGTGTCACCACGGGCTGCAGGGGAGCCTCTGCTCTGGTGCACCTCTCCTCCTTCACTGACCTTGGTGCCTGCATAGGTGTTTCTCTCAACCTACTCCTCTCTGCTGCAGGTCTCCTTGTATTTTCTTTTCCCCTCCTTGAATCTGTTACTCACAGAGGCACATCTGCTGTTGCCATGGGCTCAGCCTTGGCCAGTCTGACTTGCAGCTTCAGAAGCTTCTAGAAGCTTCTCACAGGAGCCACTGCTGTAGCCCCTGCCCCGCTGCCGAAGGCCCACCACGGACCCACCACAGGACTCAAGAAGCTGAAGTCTTCACCCAGTAGTGTTAAAAGTGTTTCTTTTTAAACAATGTTATCATTTAGAAACTTCACATGGGGAAAAAGTTAGTAAGAAGTGGGCCACCAGGAACGCTGGTTGGACACTTCCAAGTAGATGTGAAAATACTGGATGCTGTTTTCTGAAAGCTCAGGATTAATTATGTTCTTCCAGAAAAAGTTACCAACAAACCTAAGTTGCTGGTGGCCTTTTCAGTCAAGCTGATGTCACTCCATGGCATAACCAAAAAACCTATCTGATACCTTAATGTATAAGGAAAAAGCCCGGTGTCTGTTTTAACTTGAGGTTCAGAAATACCAGCTTTAGTTTAAAAAACATCCCAAGGAATTAAAATACTTGTGATGGGAGGTGGACTTGGTGCATAATGAAACGGGAATTCAGGAAGCGCCGCGGGTTTGAGTTGTGATGGGAGTCAAAAGCCGCTTTGGGTTTAGGTGTAAAACCAGAAACCCACCCGAAACCAGAACCCCCCAAGCTTCAGGTAGCTGGGTTGGTTGAAGTTTGTCTCGGGGTGCCTGGGTCACAGGGTGCGAGGGAAAGGCCCGGAGCTGCTGACGGGAAGCGTCCGAGGCCCCTGTGTGTGCACACACGAGTGCCGCTGCCGGGGGCTCCTGGGCTCGGCGAGATCCTATATTTCAGCATCCCGTGTCTCCGTGCTGCGGTTCGGTGCACACGGACCGTGGTTGGATGTTGAAGAAGGCGCTGCCTCTCTCCGCGAAGCCTCTCGCGGTCCCACCGTTCCCCGCCCCGCCCGCTCGGTGCCTGCGGTTGGGGCCGTTGGCCGTGCCCGCGCGCGCCGCCAGGGGTCGCCGCGGTCCCCCCCGCAGCTCCGGGCGGCCCCGCAGGCTCGGGCAGCGGGCTGGGGGCTCCCTGGCACCCTGGTCAGCCCCACAGCCGCAGGCTGTGTCGTGTGATTCAGCAGGCACTTTTTTGAGAAAAACTCTGTACCTCTGCAGGGGCAGAAGTCTCTGCCACGCTGGGAACTGTGCTTAGAATGAAATAAGAGGGTTGGGTTTCCTTTCTGTGGGGTCTGAGTTTGTTCTCACACCCCTACTGCCCATTTTGTACACTCCTTTAAACAGGAGCAGCAGGCAATTCATTTGAAGTTGTGCAGTAAGAACCTGCAATTTATTATTATAAATTACATATTAATTGTATTTATTTTTTGTCTGTCTTTGCCTTGCAGACCAGAATCTGTAGAAGCTAGCCCTGTGGTAGTTGAAAAATCGAACAGTTATCCGCACCAGTTGTATACCAGCAGCTCACATTCACACAGCTACATTGGTTTGCCCTATGCAGTAAGTTTCATGCTAAGTATTCTGTATAAAATAGATTGTGTAAAATCTGCAGTTTTTAACTGGAAAAACTCTGATTCGTACCTAAATTTTTGTATCTTGCTGAGAATTGAGCAAGTTGACTGAAGATGATTGATAAGAAGCAGAATACAGAACATAGTGCACTTATATGTAAAACATAACTGAGAAGGTAAAAATCAAAAATGAGCAATGACAGAAACAATTTCAAGCTATTACTAAAACCAAGGAAGTCTCTGAAGTTCTATACCAAATGAATTCTTACGCTTTATCTTAAATAACCATCAGTGTTATGACCATTTATGAGCTGTAACTTATCTTTCAACCAAAATCTAGGACCATAACTATGGTGCTCGGCCTCCTCCAACGCCTCCAGCTTCTCCTCCTCCATCAGTGCTTATAAGCAAGAATGAAGTAGGCATATTTACCACTCCCAACTTTGATGAAACCTCTAGTGCTACTACAATCAGTACGTCAGAGGATGGAAGCTATGGAACTGATATTACCAGATGCATTTGTGGCTTTACACATGATGATGGATATATGATCTGTTGTGACAAATGCAGGTAATGAATAGGAAATTAGTTGAGAAGGCAAAAATTACTTAAAACTTCAAGCTGTACTGAAAATAATTGTAATTGAATGGTGTTTTAAATATGTTGAGTTATAGGAAATTTTGTTACACCAAAAGAGTGTTTTAAGGTTGTCTGGCTGATAGGCAAGGTAGTTGGTTAAGGCCAGTGAGTATTTTATACTTTATTTTAGTCTGTCTTGACTACTCATAGTAATTTGTTCAAGCCTTTACTTGTGCATTGGTACTTAATAAGGTTATATCTTTTTCCCCTCCAAAAAGGATATCTCTTTGGTATTTTGTCCAAGTTATTTGTTAGTATGCTGAAATAAAGACCAAAGAATTGACTTAAACTGCATGTACTGAGTAATAAAGCATCTTGGTAAACTATGTATATGTAAATCAACGAACTTGCAGAATGCAAAATAATCTGAAAGTTCTCAAATACTTGTTTCTCTGTCATAATCTTTTTCATAAGAACCCTTAATTTTCTAAGGACATAGCTTTAAGATTTTTAATAACCAGGAAAAGACTAACCAGAATTCCTACTGGAGAATCAGAGTGGCAGGGGGTGCAGGAGACCTCTGGAGATCATCCAGTCCAGCCCTCCTGCTAAAGCAGGTTCACCCAGAGCAGGTGTCACAGGATCATGTCCAGGTGGGTTTTGAATGTCTCCAGAGAAGGAGACTCCACAACCTCTCTGGGCAGCCTGTTTCAGTGCTTGGTCACCCTCAAGGTAAAGAAGTTTTTCCTCATGTTTAGATGGAACTTCTGTGTTCCATTTTGTGCCCATTGCCTGTTGTCGTGTCACTGGGCACCACTGAGAAGGATACTGGCCCCATCCTCACGACACCTACTCTGCAGATATTTACAAGCACTGAGATTTTGGTCTTCTTCTCTCTAGGCCAAACAAGCCCAGGTCTCTCAGCCAAGGGAGATGCTGAGGTTAAATGTTTAAACTTTTGTGTTTATGCTTAAGCACCGACTTGATCATAGTAAAATAAGCAGGTGCTATTAAGTACTTGGACTTGGAAAAATGAGCTTAGAAGTTTTTAGAGCTGATATACTTGACAGGAGAAGGCAAATCTCATGTTTCTGGACTTAATCAGTGTTAGCCTGTATTTTTATATTGAATAGGCTTAATGAACACTGCTGAATTTGTTAAATTGTTGTGTGATTTTAAACAATCATTTTTTTGAAATGATTGTTATGGCTAATTGAAACATTAATTTGAGCTCCATTCTCTGTTTGCTTACATAACAAGCTTGTTACTAATTTTTGATGGTCCCTGATTGATAACCTTTTTGCTTATTTTGAAATGTAGTTAGATTTCTTTCAGCTGTGGAGCTGTAGGCAGTCACCAGTAAGGTAGAGTCTTCTTTTGAAGAAGAGATTCTCTGTGGGGAGCTGGAGAGAATTATGATAGATTCACAAGTGGGAAGATAACAGCAATTTCTGTGTCCTAGTTTCTTCTAACAACATGGGGATAAGCACAAACTACTGTCCTAGGTTAGTCCTCGGTCTGTAGCAAGCAGCCTCTCTTCCATAACTGTGGGAAGAAGTTAAAGCTTTCCCTATGCTGCACAACAGTGCTACCAATTACGTGGGGTGTGTGTATAAAACCCATATATTTATATGTTCTATTAAAATTCATAAGTAAATAGAAACATATTTTTCTACATATACTTGTATAGAAAAACAAAATACTTAATATGTATTTCTAAAAGAAAATTGGATCATTTTGTTTAAAAACAAAACTCCCTGTTACTATGTAAAGTACAAGTCTTGTTCTATCTTGTTCTCTGTTGTGATAATTTACCATTTTTTATTTCCAGTGTTAGAGAAAAATTTCCAAGAGGGAAAACGAAGCAGAGAGACACCGAGAGACAGCCACAAGATCGGAATTACAGTGATCAGTGGAGTAGAAAATCAGCTAGCGGAGTGGTGGCAAAGACAGTGTTTGAGATCTAGTTTTAGGCAGTATTCAATCTGAGTAAAGATCATGATGAAAAAAACAGTGGCTCTGTGTGTGTATATTATGTACACAATTTTTAATTTTGTTTTCTTAAAATTAAAAGGTGTGTGTTTTGTGTTGTTTTTTTTTTAAGTGTCTGGCAGCACATTGACTGTATGGGGATTGACAGGCAGCATATTCCTGACATATATCTGTGTGAACGTTGTCAACCAAGGTGAGTAGTTTGGTTGATTTTGAACTCTTAATGACAGAATGAGTAGAAAATATAAAGAGAGAAGGTACTGGAACAACCAACAGATAAAACAGAAGCCATGTAGCATATTTGTGACAATTCTCATTAAAGGAACTGCATTTCTGATGCAGGTGATCTTAATGGTCTCTGTTCCCTTGTTCACAGTAATCTTTATTTCACCTCACTAGGCAGTAGGGATAAACCCTTGAAACGTTTATTGAAATAGTGACGATTCCCTGATCCTTTCTCAGATTGACTGATACACAGACAGTCCATTCCGTATTTCGTGTCATGGCTGTCATAGCTTGAGACAGCAGTGTTTTCAAGTCATCTGCCCCACCTGTATTTCTCATTGCCTTTTTTTTTTAATGGCCTATTCCAAAGTGCTGCAGTGCTCACTTGGAGGATTTCTTTCTCTGGGATGAGTATTTGTATGCTCCTTCTTTTACACACTCCCCCCGCCCCCGTCCCCCCNACATGACAGGGAGGACACCTTGTTCTAACTGGTAGGTAGATTGTAGTAGAATATTTTGTATTGTATTGTGACAATTGTTTTGAAGAATCTGCAGGAAAATGGTTTAATGCCTGCTTATCTGATCTGTGGAACAGCTGTCAATCAAGTTTTGTTACATTTTCAAGTGATTTGGATACTTGTATGTGCTATGCATTAAAATGAAACAGTGCACAACTGATGCTTTCCTAAGTATCCAAACATTTGTCTAGTCTACTGTTTATTCTGTAGTAGTTAATGGAAAATGGTAACTGTGAAATGCTCTGGTTTAATACATGTATTCATGCATAAGTGAAAAGAATGGAATTTTTTAATTTCAGGAGTTTAGATAAAGAAAGGGCAGTGCTTTTGCAACGAAGAAAAAGGGAAAATATGTCAGGTGAGTAAACCTTCGAGATTTTTTCCTTACTAAAGGTTGTAAAATAAGTATATATCAACTGTATAGACTTAAGAGTGTATACACAGTTGCTACAATTATGATAGCCTTCAGCACATAAGGTTCAGTAAATCAGTGCCTTTTACTTGACCTTACGGTTGCTAAGATAACATTATATCAGAGTTGTTGCAGTTCCACGTGTTTTATTAAATGTTGTCACCACTGCCTTGTTTCTTATCACTGTGGAATAATTAAGTCTGTTTGTACATCGTTAAAGTTTGATAATTAGCTTTTATAATGACTTATCTTCAGTAGCCTACTGTAGGCTAAGATGGAAAAGGTTCAGGTTTCTTCTTGGCAATAAGACAGTGACTAAGTCTGCTTTCCTTTTGGAAAATTGTTATTTTGCAGCTCAGACACTTTTTCCATCATAGTATAGACTGCTCCTATCCTCACACTAATCTCTTAAAACTATTCCATTGCAGGTGATACATACTCCTGTCTCTCTAAGAATGACATAATTTAAATTTTAATTAGATTTAAAACAATCTAACATAGTTTTAAAAGGGTGTTCTGTTTCTCATTTACTGGCTGTAGATTTGAGTGTGTTTGTTTTCTTGTTCTGATTAGAAAAATTCCTAAGTTTAGGTAATACAATGTTTTGAATTTTTTTTGGCCTTTGATAACTTGATGAGGCTTGTAGTGCAAGTATGTATTTCAGTCTCTATGTTTTATGAAACTAGCTCTTCTACTGCTCACAGAATTTCAAAACTCAGCTGACCTGACTTGTCAGGAGTTCTGTCTAGGCATTGCCAAAATGTGTCATGGGTTTCTTGATTGGCAGGTGATACTTTCAAGCTCTGTTACAAAAGTCATAATTCGGGAGGAAGTCATTCTCCTAAACTTAGTATGTTTCACTTTCAAATTGTGTCTCTGAAGTACTGGGGTATGTGCAAGTGTGTCTGTGTTAAGTTTTCTTTAAAAAAACACAATTTAGGTAACTGCTGCCTACTTCATATGCCTTCAGAAAATTCTGGAGTGTGTGATGTGGCCTTAGAAGTGTGTGTGGCTTAGTGTGCTTGACACTTTCTGCTGTCCAGTGCTAAGCTGCTTAAAATACTTTGAAGACATTAATGATTTATTTAGAACACCACAATAATTTTTTGGTCTGTTTTCATTTTAACAAAACTAAACTTACTTGTAGAGTTTTGGTTGACTTGCTAGATAGTACAATTTTATTTATTTTATTTAGAATTTTAATTTTTGCTGATTTTATTGAAATAATAGAACAAGTAGATTTATAAATCATATGTTCACTAAGTGGTATGATGATATGGTGAGGATGAACTTGAATTTAGGTTAAGTTGATTGTCTGAGCTCTTGAAGTAATTTCATGGGATTTGTAGTCACACTAACTGATCATTTACTATAAACGTAAGGGAAGAGAGAGAGTCCAAAGCTGAAGAGATTTTTACCTTTGAAGCTAGTGTTCAGCCCTCCTTAATCCTGATGATCAGTCTTTTAAATCTGCTCCATGCATTTGATAGGAAAAGAAATACTAAATGGTAAATCTTAAGTATCAAAACGGAGTAAAACCAAAGATAAATTCTGATCCTGTTTAGTCTGAGACTCAATTGAAGTGCAGTATTAATTAGTGTGACTTATAATACGTACATTCATTTCAAGTTATGCTTGCATCTCTAGTTAATATTCATTTAGCCAATACATTTGCTTGGCGAAATACACTTTTTGTATGTTGACCAAGACTACATGGTTCAATCAGACTTCTGGGTGTGAACTGTCTGCCACAAGACATCAGTAAAAATGGCTGATTTTCATAGATGATTCCAAGTAAGAAAGCAGAAGTGACATCAGTTTTAATGTATCTGTTAAATATTTTAATTATTCAACAGCAGCAGAATGTTACTTCTAACTTAGTAATAGGTAAGTTACATGTGTTTTGATTAAAGATAGAATTGTGTTATTTAGATGTTCTTTGATGAAGAAGAATATATACAGGGCTTTGGGTTTTTTTAAGCCTTATGTATAATAGGGCTTTTCATTTAGATACAAGAATACTTTACAGTATATTGTTCTTTATTCTAAAGTTTTCTACAGAGTTGCTGTTCTAGCCATGTTGCATCCAAAGCTAAACAGTGGGGAGCAAGTAGCAACTAGATCAGTTGGTTTACCTCAAAACAAGAGCTTTTAAGTGAACATTTCATGTGATATGAAATTTGGTGAGAGTCTTAAACTTCTATGCATAACCACATCACCTTTTTTTCCTGGCAACATTTATAGCCCAGTTCTGGGGCCTGTGGTTGTGTGTGGGGGGGATGGTTTTGTTGTTCTGGTATAAAAGTGTAATTCTCATGCAGCTTGCACTGGATTGCTCACTATGGTTAGTGGAGTGAGCACATTTCTTAAGCCCTAGTTGTGTGCAGAACACTTTTTGGGTTCTCTTTCTTTCTTTTTTTTTTTTCTTGTTATGTTTGGTTTGTTGGTTTTTTTGTTGTTTTTTAAAGATACAGAATCTAGATGTGTAACTTGTACAAGGATGTTGCTTCAAGCTGTCTGGTCTCGAAATTGATGCTAATGAAATCACTTGCTGCTTATGGGAAAATGAGTCTGGGCTCGTAACTTCTTGTGAAATTTGGAGAGTTTGTGTCTTGCCTTCCAAGATGCAAAATCTTCCCTTAGTGCCTTTACTAAGGTTCTTCAAAGTGAAAGCAGGTTATGTAGGTTAGGAAGGAGTGTCTCAAAACAACTCTGTGTAATTACATGTTAGGCTGAGGTAATTACTCTCTACAGTAAGCTGGGGTACAGTGTAGACAACAACATTGGATTGTTGGTTCCCTAAGGAAGACAAGGTTCTGTGGTGCTTTTGAGGGGGCTTGAGGGAGGGGGGGAGGAGAGGTGGTTGGCTGTGACATAATGATTCTGCAGACACTAGTGTATGGACTACAAACATGGACTACTTCAAGAGTTAGGTTTTCATTTTTCAATAGTTAGTTACTCTGCTATTCATTCTTCTCTGACATTTCTTCTATGTGTTCTTTTTATGTTAGTTCAGAAATAGTCCCAGCAGAGATGTAAACAAATTTGGAAAACATAATCAGCTCCTAATATATAAAGTATAATTATGTGCCTAATAAATTGTTCAAAAGAACAGCCAAGATGGTAAAATTGCATTGCTTACTATGCACAGAAGAATCCTGTTACGGAATGTTGTGGACAGGAAAAATCCAGAGTAACCAGTAGCTGGAGTTCTTTATTTAGTAAAGAAGGTTTCAAGAATTAGGACTAGTGTGCTGATTAAGGCAACATCCTTCTGAGCTCTGAAGGAATGTTTGCTCTCACATTAAGTATTTGTGAAGCCTGCTTCTGTGCAGTTTCAGAAAGTCTTGCTAGGTGTGAAGTGTATTTACTGAAGGCAGAATACTTGAGAAAGCTGTTGAAATCGGAGAAGTCTGTCCTGAGCGCATGTGAACAGCAGTCTCCTATCTGTGTGCACCATCTCTCTTCCAATCCTCCCCATACTTCACAGCCTTTCATCTTGACAGAACTAGGGTAATCCTGTTTCAGGTCAGGAAGTGTATTTGTCTGACATAAATGCTGATGTATGCTAAATTTCAGGCTTTAGCTTTTAGGTCTGCGAGTGCACAGCACAAAGAAAAAATATCTGTCAGTTCATGTATGATCTTGTTTTAATGAGTAAAATAGACTTCCCTTTTCCCCAAGTAGCAGAATGTTATTGTTAGGGGATTTTGAGAAGGCTTTTAGCTAAATTGACATATTTACTCTGAAAAAGGCACTTGACACTGCAAATTGCAACTGAAATAGTTGATTATGGCTTACACATGACTGATAAATAGGGCTTCACAAGAAATGCTGGACAGTCATTAATTTTAATCCCCTGTAGAATACAGTCATCTGAAAGAATCCTAAAGCCATATAACAAATAAAAGCTATATATAAGTGAATGATTTAACAAATAATTATTTTTACTGTTTTTGTTCTGATTCTAATTTTGCTTGTAATGGAATATGATGATACCATTCAATTCAAACAATGGAATTAATCTAGTATCTTTTTCTTACCTGACAATACAAATGTCTGTTAATTGCCAGGTTCTCATTGGTCATTCATTCTTATGCTGTTGCAACTGCTGGTGAAATTTGCATGTGAGTGCTTGAAGCGTTTGTCAGTATGCATCTTTCTTTTTTAAAAGCAGGCGTAGAGTAACCAGGGAATGTTCTTTCTACAATATTTGATTGTTCATACAATGTTCTTTGTTTAAAGATGGGGATACCAGCGCAACAGAGAGTGGTGATGAGGTTCCTGTGGAACTGTATACTGCTTTTCAACATACACCAACTACAATTACTATAACTCCTACAAGAGTTACAAAAGTCAATGATAAGAAAAGGAAAAAAAGTGGAGAGAAAGAACAGAACATAGCAAAATGTAAAAAAGTAAGTGAATATAATTTCTCTTTTTATAAACTCTGTTATAAATTATAGCTATGTGACATCTCTTACCACTGGTTTAAAAATCAGGCTGTTACTAATACTACTTTACTACCTAGATTTAGCTTGAAATGTAATACTCTGCAGGAAGTAAGGAGGAAGTGTATTTACTGGACCACTTGATACAGTGAGAGGTAGGACAGAATAAGCTTTGGATACACAAAGAATTCTGTGTCTGAAAGTCTTCAGTTCTGATTGTTTTAAGTTCAGAAAACTTTGCTGTCAGTTCTCCTGATGTTGACTTCATGTCCATTTTTTGGAGTTGAAATTGTGTGGAAGTGTGGTGTCAAAGTTAGCCACTAAACTACTTTGGTAAACAGAATATTGACATTATGCTGTTCAGCTACAGGTGTAAACAGTATAATATATGTGAAAACAAATATATATGTCAAGAAGTACCTGGAATTTCCTAAAGCGTTCCTTTTTGCAGTTCAGTTTCACTGACTTGGATGAGAACCTTGTCCTTTAAAACTTAAAGTCAGAAGTAGTTATCCATACCTCTTTGGAAATCTAGAGTAAAATGTTGCTTTAGAATGTATGGTTCTGAATATAAACTCACTACAACATATTCTTCTGTTACCTCCCAATGCTGTAAGAGGTGGTTTAATGAATAAGGTTTTGTTGTAGAAAAACAAACTTCTTTCAAAAGTTAGAACATCTATGACACCTGCTTCCCCCTCCCCCCCTTTCCACAAATAGCATAGTGAAGGATGTGGGCAATTTACAGGCTTACCTGCAAAGTATGGAGTGTTCAGTAAGTAACTTTTCAGTTACTTTGCCTTCTGAAATTTTAGAGAGTCATGTTGTAATCTGGGAGAAAGGTAGGGGTACCTGGGCTACTAGCTCTGACATTCAGGATGCACTTAGCTTGGACTGCAGAACTGTTTTTAGAAATGTATTTTGGGAGATGTAACCTGCTACCTTCTTGAGAATTCAGCATAGTTTTTGTTGTTATCATCTTGCATGTTTAACTGAGAATCGTTCACATTGAAAAGCTATTAATTTTTTAATAGAATTTGAATTCCTTAAGAAACTTTGTATTTCCTCCAAAGAATATAACTATCTAATTTTGTTTCAGGCATTTCGAGAAGGATCCAGAAAATCTTCACGAGTAAAGGTAATACAATTTTGTTTGGGTTTTGTTATAAACATTAATTGTACATTACTTAAATAATACAGAGCATCGAGAGTGTAATGTGGGGCTATACATTAAGCACTGAAATACTCTTGATAACTAACGTACTACATAAGTATCATAATAATTTTAAATGAAGGTATGAGCACTGCATCTTTTTGTCCTGCAAAGTTAACTGAAATAGTAGAGCATATATTTTTGTTCTGACAATACTTGGTTTTCAAGAGCCAGTAGAGGAATTAGGGCTTGTTTTTGCTATGCAAGGGAGTAAAGTTGAGCACACACCTCATTTGAACTTAGTAGCTCCAGCTTTTCATAGCTCTAAGCAGCAAAAAAATTATATGGCTATATTACATTTAAAAGCTAAACTAGGAGTTCTGCTCTATCATTCCTCAGTGTATCCATCTGGTGGGACCCGACTCACTAGTGCTGGCATAGTTTAAGGAAATGTGTTGGGATGTCTGCTTTGTAAGATTTAAGTGTTATAGCAGTCTTTACATTTTCTGTGAGATAAAAGTATGCATGGTGTGAAAACTAGGTATTTCCTATAGTTTATTCATCCTTGGGATATATGAAACCAAGTGGGACACAATTTGCACTTCAAATGTGTAAGATGTGACTTGTGAATAGTGAAGACAGAATTGGGGAAGAAAAAATCTCTATTTTGCCAAGAATGAATATAGCGTTTGTAAGGTTCCATTGTGTGTTTTCATGGTTTTCTTAGTATCACACCTTTTTAAATGCTGTTTGTGTGTATGGTTCTCTTGATGCACAAAAGAAATGTAAACAGGTAAATTGAATTGCTGAACTATTTGCTGTTTTATTAATGTTTAATAGTGTCTCTGCTCAGGTGGATAGAAAAGGGAGCGTTGGCTGGCTGCTGCTGTCCGTAAGGAGCATTGGTTGGCTGCAGCCTGGCTGCTGCTTATGAGGTCTGGAGGTACAATGGCACTTTCTTTAAAAGTGAAAGGATCTGAAGCACTGCAAAAGAAAACTGTTTAGTGTGAAGCAGTTAAGGGGAGAAAAATGATCTGTGCAAAGCCTGTAACGTTAGTGTCAGAACCTTAATACAGTAGGTGTAGGGTTAGTAAAGTTGAGTAAGATGTGAAGTGGAAAAATGACCCCTGAAGTCGAAAGGGGAAAATCTGATCTGTGTATTACAGGATGGAAGCTGGAGTTCTTTATATTTGCATATGTTCACAGAAGTTGAGTAGGCAGGGAGATCTGACCCTCCAACTCCTGTACTCACAGATTCATAATGCAGTGCAGTTGTGGGAGGAAACAGTGTCAGTCTCCATTCTCATCCCACTGAAACGTAGAATCGCTATTGAAAGGGGAATGTATTCCTGAACTTGGGCAATATTTATGAAATTATAAAATTCCTAAAAGGACAAATGTAATGCTGCTGAACTCAATGCTCTTAAGTAATGCAGAGTTTATACTGAACTTCTTAAAAAAAACAAACCCCAAACCTTAAATTAATGGCATACCTTTGCCCTTCATTTTGTGTCTTGTTGTAGACTTACTGTTTTATTTTAAAATCTTTTTCTTACCTTGTAATGTGTCACTTTAATTTTTAGGGCTCAGCTCCAGAGATTGATCCTACTGACAGTTCAAACTTCGGATGGGAAACTAAAATCAAGGCATGGATGGATCGTTATGAAGAAGCAAATAATAACCAATACAGTGAGGGTGTCCAGAGGGAGGCACAAAAAATAGCTTTGAGATTAGGCAATGGAAATGACAAAAAAGAAGTCAGCACCAGCAATCTGATTTTCAAACCTCCAGTAGAGGTAATGAGCTGTGCCATGTTATGTCTTGCATGCTGTTTTTTTGCCATGACAAGGATAACCACTTAGTTGTCTTTAAAAAACAAAACAAAACCAAGAAGGGGGACACACACTTCACATTCTTTTTCTGTATCTTGTCTCCACAGATTTAAGCCTCAGAGTTTTAACAGCTTTTTCAGAATTTGTAATTGATTTTTATAAATCCTGTATCACCCCTGGTTATGTTTACACTTGCATATCAGTTCTTATAAAAATAACTAAGGTGTTAGTCTGAGGCTGAACATTGGATTGTCCTTAGACTATCTTTTGTAGTGGACATGATGCAGTAAACTTTGGTGCTGTTTCTCTGCTCTGTGAGAAATAATCAGGAGTGGTTAAGAGTGGACAGAAGCATTGAAATTGGAATCTTTTTTTTTCTACTGTATGTATCAGCGTGTTAATTGTCCACATTTTTCTTAATGTATGGTAAGTGTTCTGGATGTTTAGGTGCTCAGAATAGGATTTCATTTACTAGTTCATGAGGGATGTTTCTGATGGTAGGTGATATTCTGATAGTGTGTTGTTTTTGTTTTCTGTTTTTTCTTTACTCTTGTGACCCTGTAATTTCTAGTTTATGCAGAAATTGTCTTTTTCTGTCCTTAACATCAGTCACTCAGTAACGTAAAATCAGAGCCATATAACAGACCGTAGCATTTTGTAGCAGAAATCTCAAGGAGTAGTTACTGTAGCAGATTAATGGAAGCATCTTTGCTTCTTTTCCTCAAAGACCATCATGGCATATGGGACACCCTCCTTAGAGGAATATCCCTGCTTACAGAGCCTTTTGCCTACATAGAGGCTACTTCCTTTTTGATTGGTGATGGCAGGTGTGAGTTCACTAATTGTCAGGGTATGTATTGGTTTTTAATTAAAAGTCATCATTCTATTTGAAGATAAGAAAATAAATCTGGAAACTCTCAGGACTTTTTTTTTTTTTTAAATTATTATTATATTTTTCTGTTCTGTTTCTCCTTGAATGAATCATGAACATCCTTTTATGTCTGCATGTTTTGTTTTGATTGAAGGAATTGAAGCCTTTTGAAAGTATTATGCAAAACAATGCAGCAATTCATCCTAGTAGTGGTGAGAGTTAAGTGCACTGAGGGATGTAGTACATGTTGGTTTTCAGCCATTTACTGGAAAACTAGGGCTCAAGCATTCATTCAGTATAAATTTATAACTAGTTGCATTGGTAGGGGAACAGGATGGTTTGATCAAATCAGTCTGGAGGTTTAACTAGAAAAAGGAGGGTTTTTTAGTTCATACAGAATTGTTTAGTAGTTGTGAAAGTATAATCTGTTAATGATGGAAAAATGGTAGCAAATGATACTTCATATGTTAACTTATGTCTTTATAGAGTTATGTGCAAAAAAACAAGAAAATTTTAAAAGCTGCTAAAGACTTGCCTCCTGATGCTCTTATTATTGAATACAGAGGAAAGTTCATGCTGAGAGAACAATTTGAAGCTAATGGATATTTCTTTAAAAGGTTTGTTTATTCCAAATGTTTTAATATGGTAATTGTTAAAATGCTGTTCTGCCAAACTTGTCTCAAGTGGGTCTTAAATTACCAGCGATGTCTTGCATTTTACTGTTGTCTGATTAAAAATAATTGCAGCTGGAATCTGGTCTTCCCCTTCTCTTCTGGATATCCTTACAGATCTGTTCAGGAGTTAGTTTCCTCTTTTTGCTCTTCCCTGGCTACAGGATTCTGTGTTCTCAGTTGGGTAGTTGCGCACCTTAAACCAGAGATTGGCAGGTTTCTACCATACTAAAATAATTCAGAAGGTAACGGCAAAGACATTCTCTTTTGTGAGAGAAATAGATTTGAAGTCCATCAGGCTGAGGGCAGGCTTAGACACAGGTCAATTTAGGGCTGTTTTGCTGCCAGAGTTCTCCAGTTGGTGAAGTTACTGAGCAGTGCGTGACTGCTTCCTTCTTCCTATGGGTCATTTCCAATGCTGCTGTTAACTGCACGGACACACCTACTTGGGGAATGGCAAGAAAGAGGCCTGTTGGAGGAGAGCTTTTGCTCATTAAAGATGGAAGGGTTCTCTGGCACGTGTAATAGTGGAACTTAAAGCTCATCTTGGTGAAGTATTTAGATGCCTTCTTTCTTCAGGAGAGTTGGGTGCTAGGTGGGGATGTGGAGGTGTTATTTTATTCTGTTTATTTTAGATAATTCTATGAGACACCAAAACTTCTACTCAAGTTTCATTGTAGAACCTGTCCCAAGAAAAGTTTAAGAAAGATGAGGAATCTTAACCTTGTAGCTTCTGGGTGTAGTGCTTGCCCTGCTGCTGTTCCTCCTTTTAGATCCTGTGCAGAAGAGTTATATTCAGGGCCACAGCTCAAACTTTTGGTATTCTGAGAATACATTTGGAGTATGTACCAGTTAGAATCATGAAGCTTAAATACAAACATGTCATTCTCAGATTAACCCACAGATTTGGTGCATCGTGCCAAACATATTACAAAGCTAACTAACGTGAAGAATAAGTTATATTTAACATCTTTAAAAATTACAAAACTCTGGTTTTCTTGTATCTGTTTCAGGCCATACCCATTTGTTTTATTTTATTCCAAATTCCATGGGCTAGAAATGTGTGTTGATGCAAGGACTTTCGGAAATGAAGCTCGATTCATCAGGCGTTCATGTACGCCAAATGCGGAGGTGAGCATGTACATAAAACAGGCTTCACTTGTGTAGAAGTCCCCTTTTCCTTGAGTTTTGCAACTGATAATTTGAGCAATCCCTACAATTTCTATACAGGTACTTAAAAAAAAAAAAGACAAAACCCCAAAGTAATTAATGATAATATAATAATGTTCTCTTGAATATAGGTGAGGCATGTAATTGAAGATGGAACAATTCATCTTTATATTTACTCCATCCATAACATTCCAAAGGGAGCAGAGATTACTATAGCGTTTGATTTTGATTATGGAAATTGGTAAGTATTTGAGCATGCTTTTCTAAAATACATCTAATGCTTATGAAGTTAACATTTCAATTCACAGTGACTTTTTTTAATATCATTTACTCTCTTGCGTGCTTTAATGATACAGGGCTCCTTAAGCACTGTATTTACAGTTCACAATGTGTGGGGGGCAGGATTTCTTCATTTCTATTGCTGCATATCTCTTGCTAATTTAAGCAATGTTACAGTTACTTATGATGTGGGAATGATACAAACTTAAATGAATATGAATAAAGATGTACTGTGAAAATTTATTGTGTATAGGTAGTGTTGGGAGTGTAGGGGAAAGAAAATCCAGAACTATTCAGTAATGCCCTATTTATTTCACAGTGTCTCTGTAGTATAACTTGAGGAAGACAGTCTGTGGAACTCATTTACAAAACATGTTTGCTTAATACACATTTAAGAATGTTCAAATACACTGAATACTTAGCACCTTAGATTCTGTAACCTGTTATATATTTTCGTGAATGTAACTGCTGCTCCTTTGATGACTTGGAGAAACCTCTGATAAGCTGTTGCCATTATCTATAAGCATTGTTTTGAAATGGTAAAGATAATAATCAGTTAAGTTCCATTCACATATGTAGGACCTGTTATTCAAACACCTCTTTGAAATATGATGGCAAAATAAGGCCTTTGAGTGACACAATCTAGTAATGATTTCTCTTAGCTAGTGGGAAATGTTGTAGGGTGTAGGTCCATTGTTCAGGAACACCTAGGCTAAGGAACCTTGGAAACTGAGCATTTCTGTATGAGCACTTGGTCAGTTCCAGAAGCAGTCCAACTGTTACACATTTTGCTATGTGGACACACCAGAAGGTTGTGCTGCCATTCAAAGAGACCTTGATAGGCTGGAGAGTTGGGCGGGGAGAAACTTAATGAAATTCAACAAGAGCAAGTGCAGAGTTTTGCATCTGGGGAAGAACAACACCATGCACCAGTACAGGCTGGGGGCTGACCTGCTGGAGAGCAGTGTAGGAGAAAGGGACCTGGGGGTCCTGGTGGACAGGAGGATGACCATGAGCCAGCAATGTGCCCTTGTGGCCAAGAAGGCCAATGGCATCCTGGGGTGCATTAGAAGGGGGGTGGTTAGTAGGTCGAGAGAGGTTCTCCTCCCCCTCTATTCTGCCCTAGTGAGGCCACATCTGGAGTATTGTGTCCAGTTCTGGGCCCCACAGTTCAGGAAGGACATGGAACTGCTTGAGAGAGTCCAGCGCAGAGCCACTAAGATGATTAAGGGAGTGGAACATCTCCCTTATGAGGAAAGGCTGAGGAAGCTGGGTCTCTTTAGCTTGGAGAAAAGGAGGCTGAGGGGTGACCTCATCCATGTTTAAAAATATGGAAA
>VZRW01013281.1:235780-304463 GCA_013398125.1 Aegotheles bennettii
CCTGTGTGATGTACTCTAGGTGACCCTGCTCTGTCAGGGGGGTTGGACTAGATGATCCTTTGAGGTCCCTTCCAACCCTAGAATTCTGTGATTCTGTGATTCTGTGACACAATACACTTTCCTGTGGTCTGCTCATAAACCAGCTTGGGTGCAGTGCTGAGCAGACTTGCCTGCACTACTTCTGGGCCTGAACTAGTTATATCCATAGAGTATTACCTGTATTAATGAGCTAGAGTTCAGACTAGCTCAGGATACCTTGCAGTGTTGAGTGCCGTAGACCTATTCCTCCATCCCGCACATGAAGACAACCTAAGAAATTGCCTGATTGATAGGGGCTTTTTTTGGTTTTGTTGGTTATCCTTTTAAAAGCATATAGTAGGTGTGTTTGGTACCTGCAGCTGCCAGCGTGCAAGAGTTTAATGTGTCTGAATAACAGTTCCTGCGTATCCAAGTGGAACTTAGAATTGTACAAAGTGACTCTGGGTCAGTGTGCTCGTTCTGTAAATTGTGTCTACTGTCTTTGCATAAAGCAAGAACTCTCTGCCTTCTGTGCATCTGTTAATTTCTTTAATGTGGCGGTTATATTTCCACCCAGTATATACTCAGGTTTTAAATGTCTTCTGTCTTTGAAGCAAATACCAGCCTTGAATTTAAAAGAATTCTGTGTGACTGCCACAAGTTCAGTTAACCAGTAGATAGGATTTTTTTAAATGAAAACAATATGGTATAGCTTGGTGAAAACTTGAGCCAACTGCTTTTAATGTGGTTGGTTTGCATCATAGCAGATGTGAAATGTATCAGCTTGTGTGATTTAGTATTGAAAAGTCTCATTGCTGTACAGCTTAATCAAAATATGCCTTCTTGCATTTAATTACTTTTAGTAAATACAAAGTGGATTGTGCTTGCCTCAAAGAAAATCCTGAGTGTCCAGTTCTCAGACGTTCTGAGCCTACAGAAAACATCAATACTGGATATGAAACCAGAAGGAAAAAGGGAAAGAAAGAGAAAGATGTTTCAAGAGAAAAGGAGACTCAAAATCAGAACATCACATTGGACTGTGAAGGAGCAGCCACCAAAATGAAAATCACAGATAATAAGCAGAGGAAGCTCTCTCCCCTCAGGCTGTCCATTTCTAATAATCAGGTATTGACACAAAGATGATAAGAAAGAAAAGCTTTTAAACACAAATACTCTCCTTTTGTAGTTACGAAAGGAATTTTAACAGGTCACTGGAAAGGGGTATGAAGACTTAACAAAAATCATACTGATGGATAAGCTGGTTACAATTTTTTATACTATTCTCAGTTTTTCTTGTATTTAAAGATATGTTAGTTTCTATACCAGTTTTAACTATACAGTTTTCCTCTTAATTTCTTTGTGGATCTCTAATGCGGGAGCCTCATTCCATGCTTTCAGAAGCTCCCAGTCTATACTGAAGTTTCTTTTGGTTAGTTGCGTGTGTTACTCAGGAGTGTAGTATTTTAAACATAACAATAAGTAGTTCAGTTAACAAATTGAACTTTAACCCAAAATAGTAACTGTTGGCTGCAGCTCCATGTTTAATAGAGCCCTCTCACTCTAGGGAGTCAGGAGGAGGAAGGTGTGTTCTATATAGTTGGATAGTATGGTAAAGCTACCTGGCAATATACCACGGTAGTTAATTTTAAATTAGTCTTTCTTTTAATGTGTCTGTTTGAAAGAACTAGTGGGAGAGATCTGTGAGATAAATTATTAACTTAATTTTGCAAAGTAGCTATTAAAGATAAATATTTAACATGACCGGATAGGTGGTTACCTTAGTAACTGTCTATCTTGTCTTTCTTTTTTGGGGGTGGTGATTTTTTTTTTTTTTTCTTAGATGATGGTTTCTGATGATGATTTGGGGCAGAGAAAAGGAGTTATTCTGAGAGGGAGCCATTTCCTAGTTATTTTAACATTACTTAGGAGTGAAGGAAGTAAGGTAAAAACACATATTGACCCCCAGTTTTCATAAGATCTTCAACTTGTTCTGAGGCTTTAGGAGCTAAATAACTTCAAAATGCTTAGAAGCCCAGAAGGCATGGTGTGTGACTTATAAATTATGATCTCCAGAGAGGCAACATTTAAACTTTCTCATCTTAAGTGATTTTTTTGTTTTGGTTTTAACAAGTGATAACTAATATTTGAAACTTTCTTGTGAACCGTTAAGGTAATATACAGTGCTTATATAGAACAGTCATAGGAGAACTCGTTCTTCAAAACTGGACTTCAAACAGTAGGAATTGTGAGAAGAATAAAGCTGTTAAAATGTGTATCTAAACATAGAAGCCAGTCAATAGCTTTTTTGGGGGGGTGAAATATATAATGCTAAGGTAAAAAAAGTGTATGGGGAAAATGGAAATGTACTTTCAAGACAAATGTTAAAAAAACCCCTGTCTAATTCTGTATGTAGAAGTGAAATTAACTTTTTTCAAAGTTACTGTATAAAGGGGTTTTTTTGGTATTATTTTGCTTTTTTCAAAACAGAAGGCCTATATTGGTTAGCTAACTCTTGTGTTTCCTTCTGGTGTGGCACTGTCATTAGATTCTGTAGTGAGAGTTTAAGTGGAGAGTGTTACTTTAATAGAATACCTTTCTGAGCTGAGACCACCGGTATAATTGTTTCTCAACATCTTTTTTATATGCATTCTAAAACTAAGGCTTTTTTTTAATGGGTGCAATGTAAAGCTGCTAATTCTCTAACTGATCAGTGGCCAGTGTTAGTGCCCAGAAGTGTCTGTTGGTTTGGAGATTTAATTCTGATTTTTTTTTTGTGTGTGTGCTTGTTTTTGGTGGTGGGGTGGTGGAGTGGGGATGGAGCCCCAGAATTTCAGTAAAATCAGTGTGCTAAAGAAAAAAGATATAGACATGTCTAAGTTCAGAATGAAGAATATCTAGTCAGCTGACTGTATTTACAGGTTTATACAAAGGTACAAGTGAATATTGAGGGTTTTTTACATATTTTTGTCTTGATTTACTGGCTTGGTTACTTTTGATGTAGTGATCTGAGGATTCTTAGTTCTGTGTAGCTTTTAGTTTTCCCTCGTTTGCAAGAGTAGCAGAACGTCTGTAAAGCAACCATTTCCATCTTTCAGGAGCCAGATTTTATTGATGACATAGAAGAAAAAACTCCCATTACCAATGAAGTAGAAATGGAATCAGAGGAGCAGATTGCAGAAAGGAAAAGGAAGATGGTAAGTTGGGAAGGAAGCAGCTGTCTAAAGCTGTCACTAAGGCTTAGGGACACCTATTCTTCCCATGCTGATTGCTGTCTTTCTGTAGACTTTCAGAAGCTGAGTCTATATGAAGTCGGATCCTTACGTACACTTCAACTTAACATGCAAGGCTTGATATCTGAGAGCATTTAATTTGGCTTGATGAAAACAAAACTTGGCCAAGTTGTATAATGAAATACTAATATTTGGAACTTTCATTTTATTGTTCATACTCAGAGAATTTCTGATAAGTGGAGTTCAAGGTGGCACCAAAATTGTCTACATCTGCCCAGACCTTAGAAAAATAAGGCTTGTGTTTGTTAAACATCAGAAAGCAAATCTGCTCAACTAAAATGTATATTCTAATATGAAATGTGAAGAATGACAGCATGAGCTCTAATACTAACGTACAGCAGTGTCTTATGTTTTTGAAGAATGCTTCTCATCAGATGCTGTTGGATGTATTGGTTTTACTCCAGAGGATATGCTAGCCTTTTTTTTTTTTTGGACACTTTACATTTGTGTTCTTACTAAAGCAAAGCTCTCTCTGAAACTGAATTACAGCGGAGTTGCTGTAGTAGTTAAAGATGTAGTTATTACTCTGGCTCCATTATGAGGATTGCAAATAATTGCAAGTTTGTCTGCATTTTACTGAGCAGACAGACGCAGGTTCAGTGGCAAAATAATATTGCATTCCTCATATATGAACAATATATTTGCAAGTGTTCTTTCTGTGATATGAACACATTGTTGAACATTGTCATATCAATTGTCATTGTCATATCAGTGTTTGATATGAACACAATGCACTGTTGTGCTTCAGGCATTTATTAAAAACAAAACCAAAACAACAAACAAAATAAAGTTTGTAACAGAAGCCCCCAATTCCGCCACCTCTGTATTGTCTTCAGCAGAGCTCTGTGTAGATGAAGGGATGTGCCTCTGCACAGCACTAGGACCTGAAGTACAGATAGAAAATCTAGCTTCTCTGTGTGACCTGATGTTACCTTTTTTGAAATGGTGATTCTTGGGTGTTGTTTGTATGGTTTGATGCAGTTTGTGACATCTGGAAAATTGGGTCACAGGGTAATGGAGCTTCTGTTACTGTTTCATACGTGTATTAGTAGTTCATATCTCTCTGGTCATTAGCATTTCATTGTTTTTAAATACTATATGTGCAAGTAAGCTATGTGTTCTTTTTATGCTTACAGGCCAGTGATTTACTAGCAAGTCAGTATTTTTAGCAGTTTCTTACATGCAGATCAGGACTCTCCTTGTTTGTCAGGGTTGGTATGAATGCAAGCCTTTCTTTGGAAGTCTGTAGTAATTGCAGTCATTGTGAAATCTCCCTTTCTTCTGAGCTTCTGCTGAAGTTGATCTCCATATCAACATACACGGAACATGTGAAGTGCTTGTAAAAAAATTGTTTATGTATTTACATACGCAAAACATTATGACTGAAACTTGATCATTATTACTATTAAATCCATCAGACAAGAGAAGAACGGAAAATGGAAGCTATCTTGCAAGCTTTTGCCAGACTAGAAAAAAGAGAAAAAAGAAGAGAACAGGCTTTGGAAAGAATCAGCACAGCAAAAACTGAAGTTAAATCAGAATGCAAGGAAGCACAGATTCTCAATGATGCTGAATTTATTCAGGTAGTTATCTGGAACTTTATTTTAAAGCTAGCTTCTAGCATGGCATATTTTATCAGTTTGGATATCAAGCTGCACTTCCATCCTCTGAACTCAAATGTATTTGACCAAAATCTGTATAGTTCTTTGACATTAAATTATGGTAGCTCTGGAAGGTTTTGTTTTGTTCTTCTCTCAAAGAAAATGTGTATAGAATTCGTTTATCAGGAATTTCAGTTACATTCATTTATGAAAATGTGCACGACGTACCAGCTGCATAATTCAGTCTCTGAAGTTCAGGATGGAAGGTGTTCACCAATGCTGACTTTAGCCACAGGAGGTGACTTCGTTTAGGCACCCTCTATAACCAGTGGAGAGCAACTTGCTTCTTCAGCGGGTTATTTAGAAACAGATTATAATCCTTTCTTTTCTTTTAAAGGAAAGGGATTATTAAGGTGTAGTTTTTTCTGAGTTCTTGCAGATGATATTTAATGTTTCATGAACTCTGTTCATGTACTCTGTTGCTGGATACTGGTATGCTTCATACCTTTTAAATACTCCTACAGATTCTCAGTTCAGGTTGTTTCTCTGGATAATTTCTGTCAGCATGCTGTTAAGTATCTTTTGTGACAATGCTAATTGGGCTGAAAGACACTGTGATACAAGCAACTGATTTCTAGCTTATGGATGAATGAATGTGGTATGGCAGTTTTTATCCAAATCTGTGGTGATCTGGCCAGTGACTAGTGGAGTGAATGCTCTGCCAATATAGCAGGTGCTTAGGAGGAATATAAAGGAAATCTTGTAGAATCTCTTGCCTTGGAGAAGGATTAAAATACTGTCTCTGAAGTGTTCTAGTTCTAACAACAAAAATGAGAAAGGCATTTTGGACCAGTAACGGAAAGGGGAACTGGCATTCTGTTTTAAGAAAGATACATCTCTTTACATGTGTGTGGAATCTGTTTACTGGACTTTTATTTTGTACCAGGAACCAGCAAAAGAAGAAACTGCCACCAAGCCTACCCCAGCCAAAGTTAATAGAGCTAAACAGAGAAAAAGCTTCTCACGGAGTAGAACTCACATTGGACAACAGCGCAGACGACACAGAACTGTCAGCATGTGTTCAGATATCCAGCCCTCTTCTCCTGACGTGGAAGTAACTTCCCAACACAATGAAGCTGAGAATGCTGCACTGGTAGCTGAGCCTGAAACAGAAACTGTTGTTACAGAAATGGTTACTGAAACGGAAGCTCCAGCACTTAATAAATGCCCTACTAAGTATCCTAAAACAAAGAAGGTATGTCTCTTAAGGGATGGGGAGAAGAGGGTGGACTTAACAGAGTTCTAAAAAAATTATAGACTGCTGTATTAGTATGCAACTATATATAGGTTGATCTTTGTTTTTAAATGTTGACTCATTTCTTTAAAAATCACCATTACATAGCCACTCATTGGTAATAAATTTAGAGATTAAAAGAGGTATGTGTAACATCCATTGGTAGGAGTTATTTTTTGATTTTGAGACTTGCAAAATACATCTTTCAGACAATTTTGTAACAAATATTTTCTAAGGGAAGTACTTCCTAAATGAGCTGAAATAATATACATAACCAAAACATAATTAAAGCTGTTAATTGAAAAGGAAAAGAAAAATTGTCTTTCCTTGCTATTTTCATCATATGCTTTAGAAGGTATTTTAATGGTAACAAACGGAGTATCTCCAAGGAAATCACTAACTCCTAGTATTTCTGAGATGTCTGTTCTGAAGTGAATGGATTTAAACACTCAAAATTTATGTGCATATTTGAAGGAAAGATTCTTTTCAGTGCTTTGTTTTTAATTTTTTTATTGCACTGCATTGCAAAACGCTTGAAGAAATGCCACAGTGTTTGAAGGCATTTGATAAAATCTTAAATCTGCAAGTGTGAATAAAACAGTAAAACTTAGTGCTTTAAAATTCTACAGACTGCATTAGCAAGTGGCTTTTTTCAGCATGCCTTACAAGTTCTTTTGAAAATTTTATTTGGTGGAGGGGAAGGGGGAGGAAGTCCTGGGTTGAAACTTCTTGTCAAATAAACAGTAAGAATTTCAAGATGGTTTTCTCTTAAACCCCCAAACATACTTATTAACCTTAGGTGCATGCGTGTGTGTGGTGTGTGCGTGTTGTGTATGTTTGTGTCTTAAGTCATCCTGTAACACTGCTTGTTGCATCACTTAGATTCTAGTCTCCCCACTGACAAGAATTTTTCTTCCTTTTTTGCGTGTTTCATAGCAAAAAAGAACGATACCTGAGAAGTCTGATTTTACTGCACTTTTTTGCTCTTTCATAATGTTAAGGATAAAAGTCTGTGAAATGTCTCGGTGCAGTGTACCCAGTGTACCCTGTGAGCAGGAAGTCCTGCTTTAAAAATTAATTAATAAATATTAATTGTGTAAAACACAAGCAAATATATTATGATAATCTGTGTTAAAGATCTAGTAGCACATTCAGTATAATACTAATTTTTTTAATGTCCTGAACTTTGTTAAACAGCTGTAAAATTTGGGAGGTTAGTTTATCTTTTACTAAGGACTAAAATCCACTGGCACGTTTTTCAAAAACACTGAACTAGCTCGGAAAGAATCCCCTTCTCTGACAAGTGTGCCTCAGTAAATGTTTTTTCATTTAATACAACTACAGTAGTGAAGAATGTTCAAGGCATCTGCCTGACACGTTGACTGAAGCACAGTCTGGACAGTATGGAAATCTGATGAGGAGTTTACTTTGTTCTATTAACTTAACTTTGTTGTACGCTATTTCCCCTCAGCTTAGGTGCATAGGCACAAGTTTAAAATCTGTTTTGGAATTCTGTTACTAAATTTACATCATAAGTATAGTTGGTCTGGGCACTTGTATAGTGCATTCAGTGAGAATTAAATACAAAAGAACTAAATGTTAGTTTACAAAAGAAAAAAAAAAACAAAACACAAAAAACCTAAAAAGCAGAACCTCCAAAACTTTGGTATGTAGAGCAAATCTATACTAATTCCTTCTGCTGTCCCCATTATTTCACTAAAACTCATCGTACTTGCCCTGTGTATTCTTAAACTTGCAGCCTGGAAACTGGCTGCTTTCTGGTTTGACTAGGTGAATAATTAGACTATACATTCTAAAAGCCACTGATAAAAACATTCACAAAACACTAATTTATTTTTCTCTCTCTCTCTCTGTTTAGCACTTGGTCAGTGAATGGTTAAGTGAAAAGAGTGATAAAACAGGGAAGCCTGCAGAGAGTTTATCAGAAAGGCCTCTCCGCATAACTACTGACCCTGAAGTTCTGGCTACTCAACTGAATTCCTTACCAGGTCTCACTTACAGCCCACATGTATATTCAACTCCAAAGCACTATATTCGTTTTACTTCACCATTCCTTTCAGAAAAGAGAAGGAAAAAAGAACCTGTGGAAAACATTACTGGCTCTTGTAAGAAGGTAATGCTTCCCTTCATTATGGTTCCCCATCCCATATTAATTAAAAATAAGTCCTTATTTGCTAGCACAAATTCAAGCAGAAAAACACCGGTTGGCAAACCAATTCTGTCATATGTAATGCATTTTGAAACGTTTATCATTAAACTGTTGAGTCAGTGATTTGAACTTGTTTTATTACAGCGTTGGTTGAAGCAGGCTTTGGAAGAAGAAAATTCAACAATGATTGATAGATTTAATTCGCCGTCACAAGAGAGATCTAGAAGTCCAGCCATCAATGGTGAAAATAAAAGTCCTTTATTACTGAACGACAGCTGTTCCTTGACAGGTGAAGCTTTTACTAATGCAGTGCATAAGAGTGTGTCAAAGTAGTTAAATGTGGAGGACTGTGGTTTTTAAAGTGATGAGTTTATGAAAATTCCAGGGGTATTCATGATCTTTCCTTTGAAAGAAATGCTCAGTTGCATAGTGGTTGGAATTTTTTCCCCTTAAACGTATAATTAACACTAGATAAGCAACCACCATATCTCGTAGTGTTTACAGTCAACAAAAGACTAATGTTTTTGACATTGAGTACTAAGAGGTTAGATTTTTTTAAAAAATATCTGATTTTTCATGCTATTCTATATATTCAGAATTCCTTTTAAATTCAGTGGGCCTGTGTTGCACACAAGGGAAAAAGCTGTGTAATCTTGTAGGTATAACACAAAATAGGAACACACTGAAAGCTAAACACACTTCTGTAAAGATATGGAGTGTATCAGATGATTCCCATGTACAGTCCTGAACTTGGAATTTCCACTTCTTAGCTGAACAGTCTGAAAAATGCATAGAAGTTGACTTTTACCTTTCTGGAAGCAGATGGTTCTTCCCATCATCCTAGCACACAAATTTTGGTTACTGATGTATCTGTAGAGTGTTACAGGTTTATTTTTCAGTAAGTCTGTCAGCTGAGTTCATCTTTCAGGAAGACTGACCTTAAGAGATCATTGTAATCTTACTTATTTTTTAGTATGGAGTTTATAATTTCCTTACAGCAAGTACTTAAACAACTGCAAGCAATTAGTATATCAAGATCTCTTCTTTTTTTTTTTCCAATTTTAAAACAGAGACCTAACCACACCGCTAAAAAAACGAAGGCTGTATCAGCTGTTGGAGTCTGCGTTCTCGGAAAGCTCCACACCTACTCCTTCTCCCTATGCCACACCAACTCATGCTGACATCACTGCCTCCGAGCCGTCATTATTTGCTACTCCTCCTAGGGTAAAAACAGAAGATGAACCTTGTAGAAATGGTTACAAACCCGTATATTCGCCAGTTACTCCTGTAACTCCATGTATACATGGAAACACCATGCACTTTGAGGTGAGATTTATAATGAATGTCAGTGTGTTCAGAGAATGTGTGTAGACATTCTAGTGTAAATCAGTATTTGTACTACTGGTACAAGAGGGTGTTCTCTGTTTCTCCAGGCTAAAAAAGAAACTGACTTGCAATTTCTTATTTATTTAGAATATTTCCTCACCTGACAGTTCCCCAGAAATAAAAAGGCGAGCTTACAGTCAAGAGGTAAGGATATCTGCCAGATGGTATCTTGATTTCATCTGTATTGGCTGCACCATTCTTAGTAAATGCTTTTCACCACCCACTGCAGGTTTCCTGGAAAGTAAATGGTGACTTCCCTACAGGTTTTATTTGCTTATCACTGTATATTTCCACTTCACTTAATTTTCTATTTTAACCTGGTTTCTCTCTCCTCTTTTTTTGTATCACTTAAAAATCCTGATGGTTATCATGGAAAGGAGTAACTACTGCAAATTTATAGACAGGAACAGAATCACAGCACTTGTGCTTTTCAGGCTGTAGTTAGATTTAAATTAACATTTTCTCCTTGTTACCAGCATTTCTTGATTGTTTTTGTTGAGCCTGACTTGTGTTCAGAGCAAGAGCGCAGAGCATAAAAGTAATAACTGGGTTTAGGTGGATGAGTTCAGGTGCAGCACGTGCTGTTGGAATGCACCCGAGTATTCTCAGCCTGGGGTATGGCCGTGTCCCGCTGTGGGGACACAGGCAAGTGGCTGGGCCACTAGAGCAGCGTATGCCTGAAACACAAGAACTCCCACAGGGACCCTTCTGCCTGTTGCAGAAGCAAGGGAATGTTAAGACAGCAAGGTGGAGCTCCAGTTTGGTGTGAAAACTACACAATTTGTGTAAAGGTGTTGAACTATAAACTTGATGGCATCTAAAAGGAATAGGTGAAAATAAGTAACAATACAAAGATTAGCAGGTTGTACTAACAGAGACTTTCACTTCCGGTGAGTTGTGTAAATGAATGAACCAGATACTCTCCCCTGAGAGTTAAACACATGTATGTATATAGTTTTTATTCAACAATTTTTATTTAACAAGTGTTAAAATACACAAAATACCCGTGAAAAACACAATCCATGGGATTTAATAGTTACTTCTAAACTACTGTAATTGAATATTTTAATCTTTATCTGACGTGAAAAGAGGGGTTTTACTTAGGAACTGTCACCATGTAATACAAGTAATTTAAAAAGAATTCATTAAAACCTTAGAACGTGTTAGTCTGGAAAAGATACTTCAAGCCACACACACGTGGTGGGTTTTTTCGTGGTTAATAGTTTTAAGTAGTATAGAAGTCAGTTTCTGTAACTCAAGTTCCCACCCCCCTACAAAATACTGGGTATAATATTGTCTTAAAATTCTAAAGTGTCTCAGAAAAGCTTTTTCTTTAGTTTTTTTGGGTATTGTTTTTGGTTTTTTGTCTTCCTGAAATGTTTTGACACTGAAGATCCCTTTATGTTGAATTGAAGCAAGTGCTTTGTAACTTCCTGGCCAGGGACTTGCTCCTGTTGAAGCTTCTGTCTTGCCTTTGCCAGTCATAAATAAAACCTGGCATTTAAAGTTTATTTTAACTTTGGTTAATATACATTTTATTAAAATGCTTTTATGTAATACCTGGCAATAGTAGAAATAAGTGTCTGGCTGTAGAACTGTTTCTTAAAAGTAGATAAATTCATGGTACTGGAAGGCCTTTAATCCCACAGCTGAATGTCAGGACAGTTGCAGTTTCGTTGGAGTGTGAAAAAATAGTTGACATGCTTTTTCTTCACACAGGGATATGACAGAGCATCGATTCTAGCACTGAATTCTTTCAGAAATTCCAACCTGACAGAAATGGGCCTACAGGAAATAAAGACTATTGGATATTCCAGTCCAAGGAACAGGACTGATGTCACACGGCAGTGCACTGGAGAAATGGAATCTGTGTCAGACCTCCAGCTGGGACTCGAAGTAATTGAGCAAAGTGCACTGCATAAAAACCTGGAAGCCCCCACACATGATAGGACTGATGCAAACAGCCAATTAGAAACTGCTCATTGTGGACGGGGCACCATTTATTCTTCCTGGGTAAAAAGTCCCGACAGGACAGGTGTAAATTTCTCAATGAATTCTAATTTGAGGGACTTGACCCCTTCACATCAGTTGGAGGTAGGAGGTGGATTCAGAATAAGCGAGTCAAAGTGCCTGATTCAAGACGATGCTAGAGGCATGTTCATGGAAGCATCTGTTTTTTGTACTTCAGAAGATGGAATTGCATCTGGATTTGGAAGAACTGTCAATAATGACAACTTGATGGATGGAAATTGCACACCCCAGAATCCTCCACAAAAGAAAAAGGTTATAATTTTAAGAATCACTTGGTCTGCCTTACGTAGTCTGCTAATGATACTTCTATAACAAAAAATCATAATACAATAAAAAAACAACTGATGGCTCATATTTAGCATATACCCATTATAGTAAATTTATTTTTTACAAGTAATAGATAAAAATTTACTTTTATTTCGTATGAGTCTTAAATGAATTGCTCAATAAATATTTCTTTGTAAGTTTGAAAATGGTTGCTTATGCCACGAAGCATTACAGTATTCTGTTGTACAGAATATATACTAGCAGCATAGAGGTTATATACTGTGAACGATTGTTACGAATTACTGCAAAAAATTGCACTAACAGATTTATGATACTGAGACTTTAAAATGTCAGTGTTTATATGCTTAATGTGTCTTGGTTTTACTGTTAGAACTATGCAGAAATCCTTAGTTCCAAGAAATCTTCTTGGCTTAGTTTTTTTTTATAAAATACTGTGTTTGAAAAATAAGCACAATCTAAATTTGCTACTCTCGTGAAACAGTTCTTGTAGGTGAGTTGTGTGGTCATGGGCAGCTCGAGCCAGAATTGGGAGTTACCCTGCATAACTGTCCTTACCATCAGGTGGGAATCCTTTGCTCCTTGCAGAAGGATGACAGACATGGAAGGCAGCAGTCTCCAGTGCAGCAGCTTGCCAGTTCTGTCTCAGACAGCCTGTAGTAATCATGCTTGTTTGAAAGATGTGATTTATTTTCTTTTTGGAAGCAGGGATCAGGGGGATGGGGGCACACTCTGTGTGTGTACGTACATGCACAGTGGGGGTTTGGTTTTTTTGGTCCCTTTGCAACCACTGCACATGCCTCCTCCTCCCCTGTGCTCTGGGACATCCTGCTGGGGAGCACTCATGATCCTTCCTTTAGAAGGAAGAATCCAGAACTGGATTTTTGTTTACTTTGCTTCAAACTGAGACATAACTGAAGCAAGGTGGTAGGAGCTCTGTTTCTTACCTGGTCCTGACCCTGAGCATTTTTTAGCTCTCGTGTGTTATTGTAACTCTGCTGTTTTGGCAGAACCAGGAAGACAGAAAAAGCTAAAATTTCTGTACCTTCATGTTCTCCTTTGTGTGAAGGTTAAATTAATTTCTTTTCAAATCCCAGCAACGCTTAGTGCTTCAGTGACCCTCCCTCCTTTCTCTTGGTGACAAGGATTCTTCCAGGTTGTTGTGCTAAGAGGTTATGCTACACTATCCCCAAATGAAAAAACGTGTGGCTTCCCTTGACACCCTCCCTGGGATTCCTGTCTGAAAGTCTCAGTCTGAAGAAACAACCAGAGAAAATTTTATCTGTACCCCAAAAGAATGGGGTTTAGGCCTTCCAAGGGCACACAAAAAATGCAGCTTTTTGCAGTGTAAAAAGGAGGGGCAGTCTCACCTGAGGAGAAGGTGAGAATTCAGGAATTTTGTGGACTTAACAGAAGCCTTTCCCTAGGATTGTGTAAGACATGAATGTCATTACGCAGCTGTTAAAGGAGGCTTTTCCATATTTCAGCATTTCAGTGGACATTTGCTCCTGTTTTCTCCCACCATTGTACACGTTCATCCCATTTCAGTACAGTCCCATACGTAGTGCTCACACTGCGCATGGCTGTCATCTGTTCTTAACACTTCAGCTTTCTTTAAAGCAGTGTTCTTCAGGGGATCCCAGTCACGTGAGGTGGAAATGATACAGACTGTGTGAAAGCAAGATCAGTTCTTAACCTAAACTTTTTTATGAAAGATCAAATATTTTTAACTGTTCTTACTCTGATGCCATATAGATGAGTCTTTAATGGCTAGATCTGTTTAAAAGCAAAGAAAAAACCCTAGAACTGCAAAAAAAGCACAGGCTGCCTTGGTTTGTCTCTGTGTAGAATTGGATGTCCCCTTTTATTGAGGACTAAGCCAGTTAAATGTCAGTTTCTTTCATTATTGCACTTTAGTTTCTTCTTTTGGATAATACATGGTTCAGAGTAGGTTGTTGATAACTAGAAGAAATTTCCACCGGGCTGCTGTCGTTACTGAGTAAAGTAGGTCTGAAGTGAAGGTCAGTATTGCAGCTTTCTGCTTCAAATCCTGAAGATACAAAGTGAAAACATTTGAACATTTATTTTTACCACCAAAGGCAACTTTTAACATTTAAACTCTTTTCTATCCTATGGAAGCTTCTGTGTAGTCATTTATATACCTAGATATAAAGCAGAGACTGCTTTTCCCTTTATGTGTCATTGCTTTCGGTAACAGACTTCACTTGGAATTTAGCTTTAAGATATGTTCTTAATCAGTCTCTTAGAGTGCAGTAGAGACAGAAATTCAAAATAAACTGGGACAAGAATGAAAGTCTAACTTAGAAATTCTAAGCTCTTCATGAATTTTTGTTAACATAGAGAATCCCTTATGTATGCAGTAGAATGAAGCCGAAGCAGTGGTGGGTTTTTCATACAAGGGAGTCAGATTGAGAGCAGGATGTGACATCTCTTAAAATTAGCCTGTATTGTATCAGTATGCACTTGCTAATGCTGCAGTTCCAGGGAAATCTGTGAAGTCCCTTGTAGCTTCAACCACCAGTATGACTTGAGCAGTGAGCCTTTTGCTGACCTGAAGCAGAATGCACACTTCCTTCTCTTGGAAGAAGCTTTTTGTTTAACATTGTGCTTACAGTCATTAGTAATTCAGTACTCTGTAAATTGACAGCAGATGTGTTGAACTATCTTCAGCTAATCTATCCCAATTTTCTTTTGGAACCAAGTAAATGGTATGTTTTACTGAATGAATACATTTATTTGGAGCCATGGGAAACAAGTGACTTCCCTTCTGATGTTTGTTTTGTTGTTTGTTGTTTTCTCTCCCTAGGTATCCTTACTGGAATACCGTAAGAGACAACGAGAAGCTAGAAAAAGTGGCTCAAAGACAGAAAACTTCCCCCTGGTTACTGTATCTCCTCAGGCTGCTGGTGGAGGAAATGTAAATAGTAACAATGGTGCTAATGATGGGTATAACAACAGTGGTGAAAATGGGGAGCAAACTGATAACACTGCAAGCTTACCTGTACCACTGCCAACTACCGTTTATAATGCAGCTCCAGAAGACGCTGGCAACAACTGCGCAACCAAGGAATCCTCTTCCAGTGAGAAGAATGAACCAGAAGTTCAGTGGTAAGCCACAAAACTATAGGACTAAAGTGCTGATGAACTACTTAATTCTCAGTCTTTTCTGTTTGAAATATAGTTTTCATTGGTAAGGCTGCAGTTGCAGATTACTAAGTGGAAGCCCTTCTTTCAGCTTAGTAAAGAGTTGTCTTACCTCTTTCCTCAGAGATACAGCAGATACTTCATAAAAATTAGAACACAGGAAAAATTACCCAAAGATACTGATTAACTTATTTTCATTCTGCTTTGCTTTTTATTTTCTAAGAGCTAAATAGGTACTGATTTGAGCAAGACAAGTTGCCTAGTTCTCTAGATTATGAAACTGCGTAGGTAAAGTACAGTTGTAAATGGTAGAAAATGGCACTGGTGAGTAGGTGTGCTCCTTCCACCACTGCACAGGTTGGGCTGTGTGTGCTTGCTGAGGCGTGTGGAGGAGGATGGAAAGGATGTGTAATGGCTGCGAGAGATTAGTTTGATTCTCAGCATGGCCTTGGCTCTGCACTTGTCCTTGTGTCTTCACTGCTTCGTCTGTGGGCTGAGGCGTATTTTTCATCTTAAAACCTTTCCAGCAATACTGTAGGGGAGAAGGGTGGAAAAGCAAAAGCTCCTAGGAGGCTTTAGGAAGTCTGTTTTTCGGTGCTCTGGCTGGAGGTGTGTGAGGTGGTTGCTGTTGCTGAAGCGCAGTGCGAGGGGCTGCGTGCCATCTGCCTAACGGTTCCTTCTGCTCAGGTGGAGAGCATGTGGTGACACTCACATCCTTGTTTATGGTCATTAAATGGTCCCCCTGTGTGCAGACCATATGCTCAGTTGGATGCCATGCCAGATGCTCCAACAACCAAAAACCCCGGGGAGAGAGAGTATGAAGGGGGGTGACGCAGAATGACTTCAGTCTGTATAAACGTTGCTCAGCGTTTTCCACTGTGTTTTTGGTAGCCTTGAGGTAGATGGCCAACTGTGGTGACACTGTCTCAAAAACTGCTAGCACAAAGTAAACCCTGCAGATGTTCTTTATGCTGTAGTGAAGGCCTAACAGTGTTGACAGTGAACATGGGCTGAGGAACTGAACATCCTTCAGCTCGGATGCTCCAGCTATTCCAGAATAGAAAGATTTTGTAGAGCAAACTGAAGGGAAAGAGTGAGTGTAGTCTTCAAAGTTTCACTGAAACGGGGCTCTAGGTTCACTATGCAGAAACTAGTGTGCTATATTGTAAGCAAAAGGGCTACACAGGGAAGAATTCCTTAGTAAGCTTTTGCAGTAATCCTGTAGACAGCACCAAAATTTATTTTGGTATAACAGTGTTGTAGAGTAATGCTCCATGTTCTTGCCTGAAAGAAAAACTGAGTTTTGTAGAGTGCTGTCATTTATGTTGTTCTTGATCAGGTTGTGATTGTCAGATGCAGTTGCTGTAACTGTCATTTCATAACCACCACCTGGCAAGTTACATGGAGAAGCTTGAACAGATATGTTTGTAGTTGTGCAGTATTTACAGCCATGGATCCACAATGAGCGAATTTTTAAAGGCTGTTTCCAACTTTGGAAGAAGAAAGTTCTCTACAAACGGAGAATATGAAACAATACTTACAACCTTTAATTTTTAAAATGTAGTTTTTGACCTTTCAGCTGTCTAGAAAAAAATAATCCACAAACCTACAGATGTTGTTTCTGTATTAAGATAAATTGCCAGTTCTTGCAATGGAACAAGGCTGCAGGAAATTGGTGTATTTAAAGTGGAAGAAAATAGATACAAAACGCTTAACAAATCACATTCCTTATGTACAGGGAGTTGTTTGGTTTTTACAGTCAGCACTGTGAACTTTCTCACCCACTATTTACATGTACATTGTCCCGAATTCGGTCTGTGGGAGTACATCCCTTATATTTAAAATATGCTTCTCTCTTCTAGGACTGCATCAACCTCTGTGGAACAAGTGAGAGAACGAAGTTATCAGCGAGCTTTACTTCTCAGTGATCATAGGAAAGACAAGGACAGTGGTGAGTTGATTTATCACGTTGAAGGTAGATGAATCTAACCAGTTCCCCCATGGTAGTCCGTAATCATTCTAATGTTATGTTTGGGTCTGCTTCATCTGTAGGGGGAGAATCACCCTGTAGCCCATGCTCACCGTCTCATGTTCAGTCTCCACCTTCATCTCATTCAAATCTCATTTCCCAGTTGCAGCTTAAGGTCCCTTCTTTCACTGAATTTATGGAAGGACAGTAAGCAGATGACCTTGTATGACACTTGACATATTGAATGGTCTCTTACAACAACGTTAATAGCTCTTTTAAAGTCAACTATAAAGTGCTTAGCGATCTTTGCAGAAGACTGGATTTCCCCACTTTCACATTTATTTCTGCTTTATGTCTGTAGAACCTGATCCTGAAAATCCAGAGCCTACTTCCGAATGTCCGTCCCCAGATACTTCACAGAAGACTTGCAAGAGCCCATCAAAAGCAAGCAAGGTAATGCATAGTGCACGCAGGTGTGCGTGTGGGTGTTGTGTAGCATGCACGTGAATCCATACACACGTGTCTGATCTCTCTTAAAAAACAGTTTCACAATTTACTACTTAGACGAACACGTGTGTGTGTAACCTACCTGTGCAATAATTCGACATGGGTAAACAGCTTGTAAGAGTATCTGTGGCAGTCTGTACGTGCTAAAGGAGTTTTGGCTTTGTTCATTCTTTCAGTAGCTCCGTCTGTTTATGTATGATCTTGCATTCTGTAGACACAGAAGAGGTTGTGTCAGTGGATTCGGTATCGCCACAGTTCTGCAGGGTGAATGGTGAAGAGCTGGCAGTCAGAACTGGCGGCAGAACGGGATTTCTGCACTTTGTACTGTAACAGGAGTTTGCTTCTCCCATGTCAGGGTTTGGCACTGTCAGTACAGGCACTGATACGGAGGAAGATATTGAGTAGCGGCCTGTACAGAATTAAATTAAGTAATTGGGGTTGTAACGTTCAGTCTGTTTGCTTGCACTTTGCCCATTTTAAAATGTTAAATCACTCTTAAAAATGGCTTTATTTTCATAAGTGGTCTTGTCTGGAATTAATTCTTTCAGACTAAGAAATTTAGAACTTCAACAAATAACAGGTTCTGACTGTGACCTGATGGGTTGTATAAAGCCTGTTACCGCTTTATAATACGCTTGTTAGACTTTGACTCTCAAGAATGATTGATACAGACTTGCTAAAAATAATGCATTGCTAAGTTTGAGCTTTCTGTTGTTGCTGTTTTTCTTACACCAAATACATATCTTGTGCCTCAACACTTTTCACCATCAGGGGGAGAGAGCAGTATTCTGAGAAGTTCTTTCTGTTGTAGCACATGTGGTTGAACACGTTGAACGGTCGCGCTCACTGTCGTTCTTTCCATTCCAGCCCTCTTCACCGAGTCCTGTAGTTTCAACACAGTCACTTGGGAAAGCGCCCACGAAACCAGATTCGCACTGGGAAACTGCAGCGAATGCACCCGAGGCCGAATGTGCGAATCACCCAAAACCTGAGCTGCAACAGAAACAGCTGACAAACAGCGTCCAAGCACTTTCAAAACCTCATCCATCTCAGCCACATCTGCGCAGTTCTGCTGAGCAACTTGCACATTCACAGAAGTTGCCTTCTGCACCTTTGAAGCTGCATTGCCCCCCTTCGCCTCATGTAGAAAATGCTCCGAAGTCCTCTACCCCTCATGCACCCGTGCAGCATGGGTACCTCTCACCAAAGCCTCACTCACAGCAGCTGGGATCTCCATACAGACCTCATCACCCACAGTCACCTCAAGTTGGAACGCCCCAGAGGGAAACGCACCGGAACTTCTATCCGGCAGCACCCACCCTCCAGCCCACTAATCAGCAGCAGGCGAGCGGAGCCCTCTTTACTCAGACAACTTCAGGACAATCTTCAGCTTCTTACAGCCAGTTCAACCAACAGAATTTGAACAGCAGTGCACCACCTCCCCCGCCCCCCCCACCCCCTTCTTCTACTTACTATCAAAGCCAGCAGCCCTCGGGAAACTTTCAGAGCTACAGTCAGCTGAAGGGCAGCATCCCCCAACAGACTGTGTTTTCATCTGGACCAAATCAAGCACTTCCTGGCACTGCGGGTCAGCAAACGGTGCCGGGACACCACGTAACTGCAGGGCATTTTTTGCCCTCTCAGAACCCCAGTATTCATCACCAGGCGTCGGCGTCCGCTGCTCCACCTCCTCCTCCGCCACCACCTGCTCCAGGACCTCACCTTGTACAGCAGCAAAGTCCTCATCAGCAGCACTCTGTAGCACACGTTGTCGGTCCAGTTCACGCTGTGGCAGTAGCTCCTGGATCGCACATTCATTCTCAAGCTGCTGGTCACCATTTGCCACCACCGCCTCCACCACCAGGTCCTCTCCCCCACCACCAACCTCCCCATCCTTCAACTGGACATCAAGGTTTGCAAGCACAACACCAGCATGTTGTAAACTCTGCACCTCCCCCCCCTCCGCCCCCACCCTCCAACGTTATCGGCTCGGGGCATCACCCAGCATCAGCACAAGGGTTGCACCACCCATCACATCAAGGACCCCCCCATTTCCCTTCAAACGCTCACACGAGCGTCTCCTCCTATTCCTCACAAGCCCCACATCACACAACGTTAGGACCTGGACCTCAACATCAGCCTGCTGGCACAGGACCTCATTGCCCACTCCCTGGTCAGGGTCCTCACATCCAACCTCAAGGACCAAACAGTATTGCAACACCCCCCGCTTCGGGGTTCTGCCCCCACCCCGGCTCGGTGGCGCTGCCCCACGGCGTGCAGGGCCCGCAGCAGGCATCCCCGGTGCCGGGGCAGATCCCCATCCACAGAGCACAGGTGCCGCCCACTTTTCAGAACAATTACCATGGTTCAGGGTGGCATTAAAACGGACCCCTTTAATCCTAAACATTTTTAAAATGTTCTGTAATATAAACTGTGTATATTTCATATGTACCTGTTCAAGGTACTTTTTAAAGCTTGTACATGATACTTTGTATAAAAGCAAACACCAGTGCTCTTTCATTGTATTCTTTCCATTTTTTGCTTTTTAAAATTCCTGAAATGTGCTGTTAAGCCAGTATTAGGTATTTCCTTTTATTTTGTAAGTGAACATTCCAGCTGTTTTTTCTGGCAGTAGGTTTGATGCTGCATAATCTTTAAAATTTTATTGTTGCAGTTAAATTCATTTAGTGAATGTTTTCTATATTACTTTTATACATATGTAATTAAATAAGTACACAGGCTAAGTGATGGCACTAACAAATTATTTTTTTTCCATTTTCTTCTGTCAACAGTTCTTTGTGTGCATAGAGATAGAAAACAATGCAATACAGATTTTTATAGTTTTGGTGTGGACATGGCTTTTTGTTTCATCAGTTATTTGCAGAAAATGTAATTTAATGTATAGACTGTTTCTAATGTCTGACAAGTGCTGTAAATACTGTATTTCTTTTGCGTGTAAAATTGCTTAAAGCTTCTTTCATTTGATATAGTATTGTATATAATAAGTCTCTTTTGCAAAAAAAAGAAGTGTGATCCTTGTGGAAGTAGTACAGTATATGATCTTTAATTTTTTTTTAATATACTGTCACATTGCAGCACTGGTTGGGCATTTTAATTCATGTTAATAAATCACAACTGTCAGTTTTAACGACTTGTCCTGAGGGGGTGGTGTGGCTCCAGGGGAACCAGTGCCCCTGAGGCCACTGCCTGCAGTGCCCAGGTGGGGGTGGTGGCTGTGGGAAGTGGGGGTTCACCTCCCCTGCTGTGCCCCGAGGCGAGGAGCACAGCCTGGGCTGTGTTGGTCCAGCAAGCAGGTACTGATGTGGCACACGGGGTTGGTGCTGGGGCTGTGTCAGACCCCCCACACACTGTGACACACTCCTGCCCTCCCTCTCACGGCTCCTCAGGCCCTCCAGCGAGTCCAGTGCCTGGGGACTGAGACCTGGCCAGACTTCCCAGGAAGTTTACAAGTAAGTTAAATGGCAATGGTCACGCAGCCTTCCGCAGCACTGCCCACCCTGCCCTGGGCAGCAGGGAGCAGAGCAGGAGGTGATGCACTGGGCTAGGGAAGGTCATCAACTACCGAGGAGTATTTTTTTTTAAATGCAAGTAGTTTCTTCCTGCTGCTGGAGAGCAGCAGCCAAGAGGGGGCTGTTGCACTCAGCACGTGTGGTGTTATAACAAGCGTGTGACAGTGTCCTTGCACTTCAGCTGTGACTGCTCCAAATCCTGCTCACAGAACAGGACTGCACTCAAAGGCTCTACCTCCCAGCCAGAGTCACACCAGGGTGCAGGGAAACCAGGGATGGGAAGTGGCTGTTCCTGCTCGCTGACAAAACCTGGTCATTCTTTCTAATGTACGAAAAAAAAAGGGGTTACTTTAAATTGTAATTTGCTTGTAATGACTGGAGAATTTTATTAGCAAAACCAGCACACTAGAAATACTCCTGAACAACTGCTGGCTGTGCAGATGTGTCAGATGGACCACACTGCTGTGTGGCAAAGTGCAGGAGAATGGGGCTGGGCTGGCAACAGCAGCCCGGCCTGCCCTGCTCAGACACTGGGCTTGGAGCCCCTGCCAAGCAGATCATTGTCACCTCACATACACGAAGGTCTGTACAACGCACACAGGGCTGAGCAGCGCAGGGAGCTGGGGTGGGCTATGGCACCAAGGGTGGTCAGAGGGCAGGGGTGCACTGGCACTGGGCAGTTACTGCACTTGGCTCACAGCTGAACTGGGACTCCACTCACATGCAGGTATTTTCTGTGTACTCAAGGACAAGTTTATGATCAGTTGCAGCGCCCAGGCACTACCCCAGTGGTGAAGCCAAACATAATTTTTACCTCTAGCTCTGGAGTCCATCGCCGCAGCATCTTCCTCACCAGTCATCCTTGCATCCGTTACAAATGGTTCCAGTATGGAGTGCTGGAAAGTTGAGGGTGTGGGCACATGGTCCTGAAACCCACCTGCTGCCAGGGCCTCAGCGCCTGGGCAAGCAGCTCCTGACACCATGGTCACGTTCTGTGGTGGCTTTGCAGGCTCTTTTTTGGAGGAGTGCCTGCACCAGCCTCTCAGGGGTGGGGCAACTGCTTGCTTGTTCGTAGTAGTTAAACCCCTCCTATGAAACCCTCCTTTTGTCATACTGCCCCTCGCTCCCGCACAGCCCCTCGTGCCCCCTTACCCTTGAGGAAGCTCTGATTTACACCAGGTGGTGTATTTCAGACACGAACACAGAAAGCCACTTTGCACTTTGGCCAGGCTAAAACACCCCCAACCCCCCGTGCACGGACCTCCAGCAAACAAAGGGTTGGAGTCACGGCTAGCAAAGAGTCCAATGACCAGCACAGTCTGAAAAAACAAAACACTTTAATTAGACAACTGCAAGCACCTCAAACAACTGGTTATTGTTACAGCATGGGGCTATCTTCTCACAATCTAGTTATTGCAAAGGCATGTGAATAAATTTCATATGGACAAAGTCAAGAAAAAGTGGCACCGTAGTTACATGAAGATCAGAATAAGCGTACATTCATCCCACTGACTTCTCCGAGAGGCCAGAACGCGCCTCCTCACTGTACATTCTAAAATCTCTATTGCCTGGAAGCTTCAGCCTATGCAGCTTTTTTTGTTTTTCCTAGGAAACAACTTGTCATTGTTGCGTGCAACTTACAACAGGCAATCCTCGTATGTCTCGTTATGGGGAAGAACAACACTAGTGCAATTCGTTTTAGAAACGTGTAAAGCTATGAATGGAACGAGCATGATCTTGCTTCTCAGATTATTTCTCCCACTGCACTGTAAATACCTGCAGCTATATCCTTCCTTAACTGGCTCCGAGCACACACTTTTATTATAAAAGATCAGCAATTCTACACAGAGAGTGTTTCTCATGCTCAACTTTTAATTTATTTTTCTTCTTAAGGTATAGTACAACTTACAGTGCTTATAAAAAGGCAACACCATATGGTACCATGTCTTCACTATCACATTGTAAGGGAAATTGCTATTTCTCTTTCCTTAAAAGCACTTAAAATAGGCAAAAGTTCTAAAAGGGAGTGCTAACTGATAATGCATACTTTATTAGAAAGAAGTCTCTAGCCTTCCTTTAAAGTGCCATTTGGGGAATGAAATCCTGTAAACCAGAGCCACTTTGTTTAAAATCCAATGAACGGGAACTGCTACAGAATAGAAAGTTTACACAATTCCTCAAAGCAGTTTGAAGTCCACTACATGCAATTGGTTTGCTATAAAGCTCTCTAAAACTTAAGTCGCTTTACTCTGAAATTGAGTCCCCAGTCCCATATTTAAATGGAAATAAACATTTACAGGGTGCATTTACATACACTATAATACAAGAATGACGTCCCTTTGCCAGAAGAGAAAATTGTACAATTCCTCGCCGTAACTCAGTTCTGACTTGATAAATTTCTTACGCTCGTAAATTATATAATATGCATCAGCTAAAATATTTTTTTTTCATAAATAGTTACAAAACTTGCCAAAACACATGGGGGGAAGTTTCCTTTGTTCAAAAATCTGACATCTGAATGCCACACAACACAAGAAACAATGCTTAAAGACATGTTAAGTGTTTTCTGAAGAAAGTGGGTGAGTAAACTACTAGCTGAAGACAAAAAGACTCCCCTTCCCCAAGAACACAGTGCACGAAAAGCAAAATGTCAAACAGTACCTCAAGCAAAACAAAGGTCTGAGGATTGAAGCCACCTCACGTGTGATCCTGCTAAAGAATTTGTGACAGTCACCATTTAGGTCCAATGCATTGGAAAGTGGTTGCTGGCTTTTTTTTTTAACAGCTGGGAGATTCTGCTAAGAATTCAGCCACGGATGCCTAAGGCATTCTCCAGCTGAAGCACGTTTTTCTGGGACCATTTCTAGCATGGGGATCAGGAAATCTGTAAACTGTGCAGCATCTTCATGAGGCCAACCATACTTCTCCACAAGCACATCAAAGAGACTCCAAGGCTTCAGCTTGGTAATGTGTCGGAGCTCTCCTGCAAACAGAAACATTACTGGTGTTAGAAAAATACCTCGATGTCCCTGCCAGCGACTAAGCCCTGCTCCGTTTTTCTCCCACTCTGCATTGACAGCACCTTGACCAGGATGAGAATCATTGTTTAAGAAGGGCAGCACACTGCAGCCTTGCTTGAGGTCCTCACAGGAGACGAGTCTGTCCGATGGCAAAACCAAGGAATTGTCCCTGCAGCAAGCCGTGTGCACACCGGGGCCCTGCGGCATGCACCAGCTCTGATTTTTCCTGCTGTCTTCCTTCTGCCTCCTGCACACAAAGGCTGTGAATGTGCTCACACCATGGCCAAAGAACACCGCAGGCCTGTCCTTCTTAGCCAGCCAAGGAACCCCCATCTTACAAAAACCACTCCAACAAAAAGATGGGGGTCTCGGCTACACAGGTCACTGCCCCGCTGCGTGGCACGTGCTGGTGATGCAGCAGAGCAGCAATTCATTGCAAACCAAGCCAAGCACAGAGGTTTGGCACTTGGAGATTCTGCAAACACACCCAAGAGGCTCAGTCTGAGTCTTTCCAGAGAAGAAAGCACCTGCTGCTGCCTACATCTTCCACCCACCACTGACACAAGTGGTGGCAGCAGCTGCAGGATGCGAGTTCCATCAGAGGGGGCACACAGCCAACCTGGCAATGTGTTTCAGACCAAAACAAATGAGGAGGCAAGAACCCTTCTGCCATTCAAACCAGCAATATCATCCAGATCTATCCACAGGTCACCTGGTGTGATGAGGAAGACTCTTCTGGCTGCTCTCTGCCTCACCACGGGCATCTCCCTTCTTCCCAGGCATGTATCTGAGCCAAGCAGACTCCATGTGACACTAGAAGCAGCACTTCAGAGACCCCTGTGGTCCCTGAACTGCTGAGGAGGGCGATGGGTTCTCAGCCAATACTGGAAGCTGAACATGACTCACCCATAGCTCACAACAAGCACATCATTACACCATCGGTACGGGGGTGCACAGGCCATGCTATTTTTAAGCAAAGTAATTTGGCAACTTGGTCCTGGATGTGATCTACTGCCCATAGATCTACTGCTCAGAGATCAGCTCACAGGTCTGAGTCTCTGCATATCCCTGTGGCTACAGCAGTTCCAGGGCTGGAGAAGAAACCCAGGTCTTCACACAGCCCCTGAGAGTCTGAGCATCTGAAGTCAATGGATTAAAACTGCCACAGGCACAGCAGGACACACTGCTGCTACCTTGGGCCACAGCAAAAGGTTCTAGGCAGGGCGCAGCACTTGAAAAAGCAGCTCTCTGGGTGCAATCATAAAGACCCCAGAAGAGCAAGTGTGCAAAAGGTCGATCACTCAAAAGAAAAATAGAAGAGACCTGCTGGTAACACAAAGTCCAGCTGTGCTGCCTACATCTGGGCCACTGTCCTCCTTCCATCTCGCAGGGTATGCAGGGGGCTGAGAGAGAGAAGGATTCAAGCAGAGGGTGTGTCCTGCCGGTCTGTGTGTGTACATTTACAGTACAAATGCGTCCCATCAGTACCCACGAGTCAAACCAAAAAAAGGCTCTGCTGCGGGCCCACACTGTCCCACGGCAGGGAAGGACACAAAGGACAGCACATCTCGGAGAAGCGTGTTCACTTCTGGGCTCAGCCTCAGCCCTGTCAAATCTCTGTGCAACTCTAAAATTTAAGTGCCGAAAATCTTACCCTTTTGAAGATTTCCAAACGTGTGTATTGGGGACTACTAACCAGAACAGGCAGCAAACTTTCTAACAGGAACGCATAAACTCAAGTATTGCCCAAAAAACATGAGAAAATAGTGACCTGTTACTGACTGCAAGCAAAAAATGGCTAAAAAATAATAAATCCATCAGGCAGTGCCCAGAGCTTCTGCAGGTTGCAGCATTCATTGCAAGGGCTGCCACCACCATTTACCAAACCAGACTGATTCTGGGGGAGCGTGTGTGCTCCCATGCAGTGCTGCCTCTGCTTCTGTATTCAAACGATGTCTTTTTAGGCACCTTTCCTCCCTCGGGCTGTACAAAGTACGACTGCAGGAGAAGGCTGCTGGTGTCACTGGGGAAGGTGAGTTCAACCCACCCGAACGCTCATTCTGTAAAGTGGAGGTTGAAATACCCAAGCTCACAGCAGCACACGCTGGGCAGCACAACACTACACAGTGTTTTTCTGCTAAGGAACAAACTATTTTAGCACTACAGGTTGAAGTTTCCCCCAAGAAATTCAGTGAAGATTGTAAAAGCATTTAAGAAGATGGGATACAATAAAAATGATCTGTGTGAGGGCCAAGAATTAAACTAGTGCTTCAGTTCTCAGTAATGATGACGATGCCGACCATGGACTCAAAACAGGGTAAGTAAAAGGCAATTAACACAACTGAAGTGGATGAAAAACTCAGATAATTTATTTTAATGTGGTGGGTTCATCTCATTTCCATCCTAAAGCACTGGAGAGCAGCATGGGAAATGGAGGCACCTGGAAACACCTATTTTCATCCAGTTTGTGAGGCCTGTACCATGTAGCTGGAGGACAGCAAGGCAGTACCTACACTGAAAGGGGAAATGAAAAGCACAGTCCCACCGGTCTGATACTCAGTATTTAGGGCATTCAAATGAATTTTCAAATAAATGCTAAAAATGTGAGAACTTTCTAACAGAAGTTCTTGATTTAGATTTTTGATAGTGAAGCACACGTGAAGTATCTGGAGAGGACAATGGAGTTGTCAGAACTGTAAAACCCCTGTGCAAGGGCAGCAATGGACCTTCTGAAGAATGGAATGTTAAATCAGTAGGAAACTACTGAAGAAATTTCTGAAGGATCTGTGAGGGGGAGGATGCTATTTAAAGCTTTCTCTGGTGACCGTAATACAAAAAAACAGAGCTAATCTCTGAAATTTGTCAAAGACAAATTTAAGATGAGTCACCAGGCAAGAGGAGGATGGATTATTGAACAGTAAGGAACGGATGACGTGAAGGGCCGGGGAAGCAGCAGTGAGGTATCATCTGCTACTCCGTACTGTGAGGACGTGCTCCTGAGAACTAATGCAAGAACTGCTGGTAAGGCAGTAGATGGAAGCGAGGGAGGTGGAGGAAGCCCTTCTCTTCCAGAATGTTAAATAAGCAGCAGAGCTTTTCCTTGTGACAACTTCCAGTGGGCAAAGTCTGTACCTTGCCAGCATCTCACACAGGTTTAGCTCACAACAGGGCTAGCAAATGCCAGAAGAAAAATAAAAGGGGATCACAGCTAGAAAAAACAAGAAGGTTTTCAGCTTTAGTGTCAAAATGTGTTAGTCATTTTTACAGACAAAATTGCTTCCATGGAGGCACTGGAGAAAAGGACTCACTGGAATTATTACTGGGCTCAATCAAGATGAGACCCTATAAAAAGTACATGAGCATCTGCGTTCTAATGACTAAGAAGTAGCTTATAAATGCTTTTCCATTTTTAAAGGCACCCTCCTAGTGGAACATCACAAACTGCTTCAGGCAGTTACTGGGCAGGGACTCGATCCTCTAAGCCTGTTCGTTGACACCACCTTTCCCTTTGTGCCTGGGACATTCAGTGGAGCAATTCAAACCTTTAAAGCTTCTCTATGAGCCTGAACTTGCTTATGGGCAGCACTAACACCCAAATCGTGATTTCTTCAATTTCACCCAAGGCTGATTTTTTCAAAACAGGAGCCTACAGTCAGATTTTTAAGCCCACTTTTACACCACAGTGTGAAATTTTCAGAAAAGCCTCAGGCCTGTGCTACGTGGCCTCTGATCTCACAGCAGATGGTGCCTTTGAGGAAGACACTGAAGTTCAGGCCCCAGGGGACAACACTGACACTTTGCAGTGGGAGATGCTCATGGAACCACACAACTCTCCACTTCATGGGAATTCCACAAACTGCCCTTTTCTACGCACCACACTCACTGTGGCTGTTGTGTAACTCTTAGGTCATTTCAAGGTTCTATGACGACATTAGAAAATGCCAACCCATCTGGTTTAAGTGAAAACTAGGAACGCGATGCATGGCTTAAGGGGGGGCCAGGTTGGGGGGGGGGTGTCTTTCCAATTCAGCCCCTGCCTCTGATGGTGGCCACAGGCAGGGGTGGGGAGGCATTTCTGCAGGCCCTGCCCCTCCTCCAGCAGCTGGGATCCCTGGCAGGGGGTGCTGGAGGGCACCTCTTGCCCAGCCCTCTTACTGCTTCATGCATTTACAAACCTGTTGGGCCTGAGTCTGTCCACCTCAGTTAACCTGAGACGTTGATACGGCCTCTCTCTACAAGCCCCCCGGCAGCAGCTTCCTGAAGCTCACTGCCTGCTGCGTAGGGAAGTGCTTGTTTTAAAACCACCCTTGCAAATTTCACTGGGTGTCCCCCAGCTCTCACATGGTGGGTGCTGATGAACAACAGCTCTGTTTTCAGCTTATCCACTACCTTCCTGTTTTGTAAACCGTTATTCTTCCTCCAGCAAACTTCCCCCCTCCGCACCAAAAAGCCCCAGGCATTTCAGACTTCCCCATATGGCAGCTGCTCTATCTTCTTGACCATCACTGCCCCCCTTCTTCGCACTGTTTAACGCCGTTACATCCTCCTGAAGGCAACGATGGCACAGAGGTCCCTGCCGTACCAGAAATACCCACGCACAGAGCAGGTGGCTCTCAGGCAAGGGGAGGAAGAATCACTGCATTGTCTCCTGCCTCCCGATGCCCGACTCTGGCAGTACTCCCCACGTGCCCCGTGCAGCTGGTCAGCACTGGCCCTGCCAGCAAACTGTGTGTCCAGGCAGGCGGGCTCACGGCCGGGAAGGAAGCTGCAGCACTGCTCAGCAGGGCAGCGTGCTCGCCAGGTGTGGCCAACCACCCCAGATGTTCCCCCACCACCTAACGGGATGCTCCCGACACACCCTGCCCCTGGACAAAACATAGTGCTGCCTCAAACACAGAGAAGACAAAGGATGCTTGAAGCATCACCACATTCCCTCATGTGTCAAAAACCTGTCTCGAAGAGCAGCCTGAGCAAAGCCGAAGTAAAAAAAGGTAAAAGAACCATAAGGCCCAGTGTGTTTGCTCGGAGTACTTTCTTGTAGCAACTGATGAGGGTTTTCATTTTAGAGGGGTTGCACTTCTGTACAAGGCCAAACAGAGCTCAGACATCACCTGTGGCCATGGCACTCAGGCATTATGGTAATTCAGAGCACCTGAGGTGAGACAGCACTGGTGCACAGCAGAGCAGCTTTCTCCACTGCTCTGCCACTGAGCAATCTTTTCTGCATGCCCCTTCTTTGGGAAGCGTGTGAGAGTGTGAGGAGTGACTGCATGCAGCTGTGTGTCTGTCACCCACATGTTCCCTTCCCACCTCAGCTACTCCTCACCAGCAGCATCTGCTGACCACTATACATGATCAGAAGTAGCTGACAGGTGGTTCTCCATCACGTTACAAGCTATGCATCGCTTGATTCCGTACGTTTACGTGAACACTGGACAACAGATTCACACAGACATTTGTTAACATCTACACTTTGTTGAGTACATCCCAAAATGAATTTCAAATGCATTATTGAAGTGAACACTGCAAACTGTGGCTTTTCTCAGAAAGTCAAGTTTACACCAGAATTCTTCTTTAATAAGAGCTCTCCATTTAAACGGATCTATTTCTTCAGTACCCATAAATGAACATACTCTCCTGTTGGATAGTATTATGCTTTAAATTAGCGTTGCATAAATACCGTTACCTTTTTTGGTGAAAAACTCCTTGGAATATTTCCCCAACATAGCGTATTTTCGAGGGATTTTTCCCAGCAGTTCAATGATCAATGCTATGTGGTCTGCATTGGAGAACATTGCCAGCAAAACAGAAACATACAACAGTTTAATCAGTACATTGCATGCACACACTAACACCGGCCCGGTACAGACAGAAATAGATTGATCCTGGTAAAAAAGACACGTGCACACTGCTCAGTGGCTAATTTGGAAAGATGCTTTCAGCAAAACTTCATTCTCTAAACAACATTTGAGTATCAGCTGTTACAAACAAGTTTTGCTATGTAATTTAAAATGTATCGAGTTATTTTTCAAAACGTTTAGCTAAGGAAAAAGAATTCGTCACAGATTCCTGTGTATTTTTTTAAAAAAAGAATTTTTTGCTGTGTGATTTCAGGAAACGCTCCTCAGTGGGACATGCTACAACCAGCAACAGCAATTCCACTTCTGTCTGCATCACGGCACCTTTCAAAAAGAAGAGGTACTACCTCTGCGATTGAAGAATTCCCGAGAATATTTTCCAGATAGAGCAAAGTGCCTTGGGATATTGCCTAGCAGCTCTATGATGTGTGCTATATGGTCTATGAGGGAGAGAAAAAAAGGATACGGGAGTGGAAGGGGCAGGGAAAGGATGGGATAAAAAAGAAGAGGAAAGAAACTGGAATTAGTAAAAAATCAGAAATAGTTTCAAATCAACAATGTTTGCAGCAAATCCATGCAGAGGTTTCCAGGACCAGCAGAGCTCTGGCATCATTAGTAGCATTTAGGAACAATGAATGATGCCCACATTACCACTGCAGAGAGCATTTACAAGCAAACAAGCATGAAAATGGACAGGTATACAGATGGAAGCAGGAGTTAATTCTGATTTTTAAAAAAATTAGTCATTGCCTAATTCAAAGAAAAAATACACAATGTAAACATTATTCCAGTGTCACTCTTATAAAGAGAAAATACCATAAAGTTCAAATCTGTCATTTTTTTTCTAAACTAAAATGTTGTTATTCTCAATCACGTTTCCACACATATGCAATCTTACAAGAAGGGCAGTTTAATTCCTTCAGGCAGTTGTTAAGTAGATGAGTATCTGCAGAAGGGAGCTTTTGCCCACCCATTGCTAGTCATGGAACTTAAAACTAAAAAGAAAAAAATCATATTTATATTCTGAAAACAATGTGTATGAACAGTTCACTCAAATACAAAACCCCACTGTAAGCTCACTGGAAATTTAAGAAGAGGAGTGTGAAAATATACAGAAACTCACGTAATATCCCAAAAGACTCATACCTTCATCCCTGGAATAGTCTTCACCAGAGTGTGGTTCAAACAAATAATCTCCAGTTGCTAGCTCAAAAGCCTATAACATAACAGACATATTTATGGGTATTTCAGAAATACTGTTTTTAATCTTAGGATGTCAGCATAACATCACAACTATCTCAGAACCAAGAAGGAATTAAGATTCAAACCCAAAGGCCTACAACTGGATCTGAGTCTCAGAAGCCACTTACCTGGGGACCATCTTTCCTGCAGTGCCATGACAGCATGAACCTGGAGAAAGCCTCACGTTCAGTCCCCAGGCACACCCCACGGGCACCAGGGGCTGGAGGTTTGGCAACAGGCAGCATTCCCAAACCCCATGTGTTTCTGCCTACTCAACCAGGATCAACCAAGGAGATGGACAAGAAGCATGGAAATGTGGTCCCTCCCCAACCAGCAACCCCCAGGGCTCCACCAGATGACCAGGGAGTATTTCGGTCATGTTGCAAAGCTCAGCACGGTGGCTCAGCTCCCACCCCAGTGGTGGGAGGCACTGAACAGTGTCTGGGTGTGGAGGAAGTGATTCTGAACCATCGGCTGCATGGGGGTGTGAGGGGGGCACCAGTGTAAGCTGATGTTAAACACGTTCTAACATACTAATGTGTTGTCTGTTGATCATGTTAAATATGTGCGAGTTAATGAAGCTAAGAGAAAGGTATTTCTAAATACATAATAAAGAGCTACACTGGTATCTGAAGGCTAATTATCTGTCAGAGATTGCATGTTGGAGACTAAAATAATAAAGTCTGAATCAGAAATGAAATCAGTTTATAATTATAATTAATCACTTGAAATCAGCAAACAGGGTAAGCTTCCTTGACGACTCTAAATCTAGGACAGTTTTTAAAAAGGTATTTTTGTTGAATCAGAAGTCAAAGTAAATACTGCAGTCATGGGTAAAATCCTGAGACTGACATTGATGAAGGAATCCAGAACAGACACCATGGTGACTGATCCCTTCAGATCATCGCAATGATTCGATGCAATGCTAACCCTGTGTCAGGTCAGGACAAAACTCAGTTTTTCTTTTTGAGTGTAATGCACATTAAAAGCTGCAAAGCGCTGAAGTAACTACGAGAGCCCACACTTGTGTACAAACATGGATCCCTCTGGTCTAATCTGTTAAACTATTCTCTTTCCGCTCTGGATCACCAGTTACCCAAGCAGCCACAGGAATCTAATTCTTTCCAGGTGGTTTAAACATCAAGCTATTTTCCATCTCCAAGACCAGCAAAGCATCTGATCCAGAAAATCATTCCAAAAGTCAGGCAGAACTCCCTGGCACAGCTCTAGGGAGGGATTTCACTCCATCAGAACGTTTACTACAAAATATCCGTCTCCTGAAAATATACACTTTTCTGTTCCAATTCATAATCTGGAGTTGTTAAATCACCTATAAATTTAGCCTATTTATAGGCACTTGGCTTCTTCAAGCTGTGAACTGCAGTGTCATCCAAGAGAGCTATAGCCAAAATATTTCACTGCATTCACACACAGCAGCCAAGAAAGCAAGAATGTCCCTTGTTGACATTTCTGTTGATCCTACAAATGGGCCTTTAATTTCTAAAGCCACTATCACTAATAAACATTCATTCACTTTTTTTCTTATCCTATTCTCAGCTCAAGATTGAGAGTTTTCATTTTAAAGCTTAAAAATAATCTGAAGGACTTCATTATTACCAGGTATTTAAACTGAAGAAATGTTCAGAGCAGTCAGAAGAGATCACTGGTAATGATCTCTAAACACAACATGAGGATACTGTTGTTCTCTTAAGATGAGACTAAGAAGCCTCAAGTGTCCCCTCTGTATCTCATGGAAATATATCCAGGTATCTCATGGAAGAGCCAGACCACCTCTCCTAGGAGAACACATGCTGATGGTGGTCAATTCTGAGGACACTAAGAAACTTGCTGCTATTTATCACAGATTCCTGGAGAACAACAGAAACATAGTTGAATTTATCCACAAAGGTAGACTCCAAACGATACAGCTTCTGTCCCGAAAACTGAAGTATTAATAGCTTGATATAGCTGTGTGGGACTAAAAAGATTAAAATGGAAAAACTGTAGAAACTGTTCACAGAGAAGCACAAGAAGTACGCGTACCACTGCGGTACACCGAATTTTAGATCCGTTTGTATATAATAAGAACTGCAAGCTCTCATAGGTTTGGGATATTCATATAACTCTCTTGCCAAAACTGAAGCTTTTCAAGTGATGCTGCTGCTTCTGTTTTTCTTTTTATATAGCTCTGACTACATGCCCAGCATGGGCTGGAGCCACAGTGTCTCAGACATTTGATTTCCTGACTATCCTTAAAGGACTCTGCACTGAGAACAAAGAAACTTCTGACACAGATGCACACAGGGACAGCCTAGAGACAGCTTTGCCTTTTGGGTGCTGTGATAAATATCTGTAATAATACTTGGCATTCACACAGGACAATGTCTCACAGGTTCATCTGTACCACCCTGGTAAAAGGTCCCTAGGTATTTGTAGGATGGACTGGCTAGATAGCCAAGATAAATGAAATTGATTTGGCCTTATTTAAAAAAGAATAAATCCTCGACCATATGGTTTTTTACCATAATGTAAAAGAATCATCACTAAAAATGCATGAATAAGCAGGTAAATAGCCATAAGAAAGACAATGACACCTCTGGATTGTATCAGTCAGAGCTGTTCTGCTCTTTAAGCTCATGTCCAAAGCTGTGGGTGATGCACCAGGAAAGCACATGCAGCCCCGTTACTGAGCCAGTGCCACCAAAAGAAGAGCTCTCTGATGCTGGTACTCAGAACTGCAGCTCTGGCAATGCAGTGCTGCTTTGGACTTCTGAGCGCTTTGCAGCACTCATCAACACTTTGCACCCAACTGTAGTCTTCTAGACCACCCGGTCTCCAAGTCGCTGACACTCGGTGATAAAATCAGGAGGTGGAAACCCCGATGGACAGCACATTGAACACAGGTCAGCAGTGCACTCTCGTGGTAATGAAGGCTGCCCACACTGAGCAGTATGGAACAAGCGTGTTCCCAGTCCTCAGGGGAAAAGACTTTCCCTCTCCTCAGCACTCTAATCTGCATCTGGAGACCTGTGACCATATGAGAGAAACACTGCCGAACTGGAGAAAGATCAGGTAGGACCTCCGAGATGCTAGGGGGCTGGCCAGAGGATGCAGGATGAGAGGCTGGTGGTGTTTGGTGAGGTTGGAGAAGGAAAGGAGAAGGGGTGATTTAACTGCAGCACTCCACTGCCTGAAAGACAGTAACAGAAGACACTCTTCTCAACGAAAGGACATCAGAGAACAGACACAAGCAGAAAGGTGGGAAATTCCAACTGAATATGAGGAAAAAAATTCTTCAGTGAGATTGGCTGAGCACTAGAACAGGCTGCTCAGAAAGGCTGTGGAAATGCCATCCTGACAGGCATGTACACCTCAACTGGATGAAGCTTTGAGTAACCTCATCTAACCTTGACGTTAACCCTGGTACAAGAAGGAGGCAGACTCCTAGAGATCCTTTTCAACCTATATTTGGCTATTATTTCTATGATGCCACAAATACAGATTAACCATATTTACTTTTCTTTTGAAAACATTAATTTATAAAAACTAGTTTCTTGACAGAAACTCCGACTTTGAATTACCGTGATCTTTGTACTTAATGCTGACATTTACCTCAGTGGAAATCAGCACTTCAGCTATTATATGGAGATAACAAACGAGATACAGCACGCTCAACATATGGCACAAAAGCCTAAGGCAATCATCCATCCTTACTGACTGTACTGGTAATCACTACTTATCTCTTTCCTAAGGTTATTGCTGAAAAACAGCCTAGATGGCTTTTCCCCACCTGCAGATGGAGAACTGGAGAGAGAACCTTTTATGTTAAGTGGTCACACTGCTGCTTTTGCAGGCTCTGGATAGGCTATGATTCCTTCCCTGCCACACAACTGTGTATGAACTTACCACAATACTAAATTGTTGGCATCACTATTGTGTATTATGGATCCAAGTCTAATTACACAATTGGAAGCAGCTACATTTTCACTGTGCAAACAGCTGTGTACTCAATCTGGTGACTGAAAATGGAAGCATGCCTAAGGAAAGCTGTCTGGGAGAAGACAGAAAGAACAATTCACTTGGACTGAATCAGCCTCCCCGAATTCTTCTTTTGAAGCCCCAGCTGAAAAAGGACAACAAGCTATAGGCCAGAATTATTATTTTGACAGACAAGATCTAGCTCTTGGCCAGCCTTTCTCTGCCCCAGCTGAAACGAAGAGCTGCAGATGAGAAGATTGTAACTGCTTTAAAAATAGGCTTAGCTTTAGGAATGCTGTTCCACAGGTAAGTGGGAGCATGGAAAGAAGAGCAAAAAGCTGTTGGAGATATGCACACCAGCTGACAGTTTGTTCTCCCATGGACATCTCCCTCTGAGAAGCCAGGCAATGGAAAGAATATAAAAGGCATTTTGCACGGTTAGTGCTTGGTAAGAGAGGCGAGATATACAAAACACAGACATGCATGGGATGCTTGAAAAGGAAACAGGTTTCTATAATCTGCCGCACTCTGATCTCAGAATCATGCACATGCTGAGTGGTTGCTTTGGAAAATCATTTTCTTTTGAAAACCATTTTCTTTTGAATGTTTCAGGTTGTCCACCCACCACCTTCAAAAAGGGTGTACAGTGATTAATAACAGCATTTTGTACTGTATCTGCCTACTGAAAAATATGTGCATAGTGCTTTGAAGTTTTTCTCTTCTCTCAACCAGATTTCTGATTTTCCATTTTTCCTTAAAATACTGCTTCTGTGCAGACTGAGGCTTGTCATCACACCTTCAGTATGTGCCACATATTAGCATGATGATACTCATGATCCCATGGAGACATAATCATTTTTTTCCCTGCTTACAACACAGGAAGAGTAGCTAAGGACAGTTACCTCTCCACATTAGAGGACATTACGCAAAGTAGTAAATTGGGGGCTGAACTACAAGCACTTACATATAGGTTTAATTTTAACATTGTAAATTACTTCAATCTGCTTATTCTTCATTCTGTCCCTCTGAGTTTTCTCACATGAATTGAAACATCCATAATAAAAAAAAAACAAAACCAAACAAATAAAAACTCCTCCTGTAAGCTTGCTCGCCTTTTAGTAACATCACCCTCCTTTCGAAAGCTGTTTGCCTGCCCCCTTTCCCTCTCACCCCTGTAGTATTTTCTTCCATCATTTGTATTCTCTTTGGGTGGACAGAACACCAAGTACAATTTTCTCCTTCTCTGATTTGCTGCCAATCCACAGCTATGATCTATTTTCTAGTTCTTATAAAAAGAAGATACTTCAGGAACCGCAACTCACCACAAAAGCCACCTAAGTGTTAAAAACATGTTCTTGTTAATGCCCTTGACTGTGACATAGTCATTCCCTCCCCACAGCTCAAATAAGACCTTACATGATGAACAACAAACGTCAGATGATGAAACTCTTAATTTCAGGTGCTTTTCCCGTCTCAAATCCAAAGAGCATAAACAAAACAAAGCAGTGGAATCATGGTGCTTGTAGTCATTTCCAGGAGCAATACAAAGGGATGCCCTCTGCCAGTACTAAGTGCCTTAACTTGCCAGGATTTCTTGGCAGCAGCAGTGGAGTACTGTGTTCCATGGGTTTTGGAATTTGGGAAATGCTAAATCATGCAGTGCCTGTTTAGTTTCTACTCCACAGAAAGTGACCCTCTCCATACTGCAAATCTGGAAATTCAGCCTGATAAAATTAAACGATCAATGGTGGTTTCAATCCTGTCAGATATTGGCTCCAAATCCCTTCCTTTTTTGGGTGAAAATGAGAGATGCGCCTCCCCTGTTGGCATTAATACAACAGGGTTTAGTACAGCAAGGGAACATAGAGTTTTCTAGAATTCAATAAATGTGCAGAGAGATACGCAGTGTCTAGCTTTCCACGAGAGCAGCTGAGTATCCCACTTAAAGAGGGCACACTTTGTTGCATTCTTTGCTGAGCACAGAACAAGCGAACAACTCTGTCATAGTCTGGAAAAGCCCACAGGCTTCTAACTTCTTTCATTAGCTCCACAGGACATTGTGAGTGCACTGATTATAAGCCTCCAAAGATATGCACTGTCCTCTTTTTTTCTTTTCTTTTTTTTTTCCCCCCCTTAAAAACTGAGGCTTGGCTCACCTGAGCAGAGGACTGGTACCAGCCTGAGGATACTCACTCTCATCCTTTAAATCTGATTCAAAGAGGTTTGGGGCACAAGAACTGGGCCACGCTGAATCATCTAAAATGGTAAGATTCTGCTCACAGGCTGCTGGCTCACAATGCTACTTATTCACTGACTTAACACCAAGAGAAACAGAACTGTAAGGTTATTGGCACTGAGTTATTCCTCCCTCTTTTGCACTGTTTCTCTTACATTACATGCTATTTGGGTAGAGTCCTTACATGGCTCTGTTTGTGTATGCAGCACAAGTAATCCTGATTAGAATCTCTGGCTACTCCCAGAGTAAAGACAATACAAAATAAACAGGACTATCCTTTCCTGAAAGCTGTATCAAAACCATGGAGTTGATGGCTAGCCAAACCGTATTAGCACAGCTCAAGAGAGGAGAGAACTCCACATAGACACAACCTACCATGCTCTAAAAGCCAGTTTCATAAGGAGGGTACCCTGAAAGTTGCCGTGCACACCTCAACACAGATGCTTTGCACGCAATTCCATCCATCTGAGGTCAAAATATTTTGAACCCTCTTTCAGTGCTGGTTCAGAGAACTAGATCAGTGATTCAGTTGTGAGTGTGAGAAAGGGCTTTAAAAGCATAACATTTCATCTTTGCTTTGATACTACCTTGTTATACTCTGCAATCACATTGATTTGTATCTCATATTAAGCACACGCTTTTATAGTATGTGCATTATCATTCAGTAAATAAATTGAGACAAGAAAGCCCGTCTGAAGTCAAAATCATGATCACAATGAAGGACAGGATCTGTCCTTACGGAACACGGCTCTCACTGCAAAGCCGCATGGCACCTTTCCTAAGCCGTTCACAAATGCAGTATTTCTGAGAGGTGGATATGACCAGAGCAATTACTCACCTAACCTGAACACAGCCTCAAACTTAGGTCACTTAACATATAGCTACCCCTTAACTGACAATTTTTATTTTTTTATTTTAAAAAAGCAGGAAATTAAAAATACCATATGCAATCAATACAGAGTCTGCTGGTAGGACACCATTTCATGTGTGCTTGGTACTGCCACATTGGGCAACGTATGGAAGGATGGAAACTCGCCAAGAAAAAAGTCACGACGATACTGCTGGACAACTCATTCTGCAGAGTACTGTTTCCAAAAATGTCCTTAATGACTTTGGTCTTGTTGCGCAAGTGAAGTAACATGACAAAGAAGTCTCCTGGCTCTCCTTTGAGAGAGTTGGACAACATAGCTAATGGGGTATCTGAGCTGTATTTTGGTTGAAAATAACCACCACTTCCAGCTTCTGCTCCAGTAGACAATCCTTTTGAAAACACATGTAACAATAAACATTATGGAATAAAGAGAATTAAATACAAAACAAGTGCAAGGTAACATAGAAGAGCATTTTCTGAACTACAGGTAGGTACAACAAGGAATCTGAACTTGAGAAAGCAAGTGGGACTACAGTGGTGTTAAAACACTGGTACTTCGCAGTTCTTGGCTGCTTTAGGGATTGGAGACATTCCAATTTCCAAAGACAGCCTAAGTACATTAATTGGGAGTTTGCAGTTCCACATCAGGAATGTTTCCCTAGCCATTAATCTCTGTTATTAAGTCCCCTGCAGAAAGAGCTGCTAAGGTCTTCAAGTCAATCCCTACCTCAGAGCTGTTTTCTATCTGAGACAGGATCAGCACACACAGTGCTCTGACCCATTTTCTCAACCACACAGGAATGAAAGCAGATCCTGAGGGGTTTTGAAATGATGAATTTTTGGGGTGAGTTTGAGAGACAGACCTCTATTTTTTACATGACTATACAGTGACAACTGAATTCAACAACTGCATGTCAGTGCTGTAAAATTTCTACAGCATTTTTAAGGGCAAAAAACCAGAATCTGTGGCAGAAGACAGAATGCCACTGTTTCTTCCTCAAACACTTTACGAGGTTTAAAGCTTACATAACAAAAAAGCAAAAGTATAATTTTCTCATTAAAATACTGACATTTCATAAATGTGAATCTGAATTAAGATACCCCTAGTGGCAGAGGTTCTGTAGGCTTTTTTTCCCCTTGAGTTCGACAAAGGACTCGCATGAAGAAAGCAGCAATACATATATATGCGGTGATGCTTATATAACATGGAAAATAATTTAAGTGTGAGAGGCTGGAAGACCTCAAGTACTGTAAGAATATCGTATTGCCTAGGTGTGATATTGCTATTAAGTACCCCACTTTCTTTAAACACAATCCTAGACAGACTTCAGCATTTTTAATGTGGCTTTAGCGACAAGACCATATATAAAATTAGCAGGGGGTAGGTAAAACCTTAAAGAAAGGTAGGGTAAAAGAATACAGGGTATTCAATTCATAAGAAGGTATCAAATTCAAATGAGGTTTAGAAAGTATCAGGTAAAAGGAATAAAAAGTCTCTCTAGTAATTTTGCAATTAGTTAAGAGAACAATCATTCAAAGAATTAAGGATCAAAGCTGTGGAATATTTTCTATGCTTTGTTTTCAATGTAATAGAAAAATTCTGGTTTGTTCCCAAATAGAAGAGTAAACTTGAAAATGGATGTTCTTTTCTGTGTACTGAAGCAAAAGCCAGTATTAAACTCCAGAGAAAACATATCTGCAATTTTACTTATGAGTTAGTTACTTCCAACACATGGCTTGCTGAGCTCATAATATCTGTAGGATTTAATATTCCGTTCAATCCTCCTCCTCTCCCTCCGAGCTCCGCAATTCTTATCACCCACGCCTGCAAACTGTGTCTAGTATTGGAGTCTTCTCCCCCTCCCCACACACTCTTTTCAGACATGTATTCGTGAAATATAAAGATTTGAATAAGCTTTCACTTTTAAAATAGACAAAGATATTTCTAAATGTATTTCCAAAACTATCTTTAATGAGAATATGCATGTAAAGCTTATTTATCCTCTAAGAGACACTACACTGTTTCAGAAAGTTTTTACTTCTTCTATTCTTCAGAGATTTCTAAAAATATGTAATTTCAGTTTTACTGTGTCAAAACAAATTCTACAGAACGTTACCACATATTTTAGTAATAAACTAAATTCCTTCTCTTCAAAGCTTCGAATCTGAAGCTGTGATTTGCAAGCCTAATCTGATGAATGTTTTCATTGCACCTGGTAAGAATTTGAATTATTTCCCTGTTTTACTACTTCATGCAAGAAAAAGGAACAGAAACACAGCAAACAGTTGTATAAAGTCTAAGACAGGAAGGAAAACATGCGGTTGTACTATTTAAGTTAGACTTTGACATTGAAAATATATACTTATTTCCCTCCAAACTTGCGTATTTTTGGCTGCAAGTTTAAAATGCATCAAAGCTAGAAATGTTCTCAAAAATGCTTCCTTTTGATTAAGAATGTTTGCAAAATTGAATTAAAGGGGAAAATCATCAGTTGCTATCTGTACAACATAATTTATGAAAATGTGTTCATGTCAAAATGTCAGATCCACCCTCATCAAGTTGCCTCACTAAGTAACTGTTTTCAGGAGATTTATTCTTGTAAAATACACATTGTATTGTTCTTACCATACATGCTGTACTCCAGATATCAGCAGGTGTACTGTAACCTGCTCCTATTAAAACCTCTATGGATCTATATTGTCTTGTCTGGATGTCTTCTGTGAAGTGTTTATGCTAAAATAGAAAGAACCACATTAATGGAAAAAATGAACAATAAAAAGGCCTGTTCTAAATAGTGAATAGCTAAAACGATGTAGTTATACTTACCACCCAGCAGGCATTCCCCAGGTCAGCAATTTTAACTCTAATTTTATCTGCATTTCTTGGGTCCAGTGGATTCACCAGTAAGTCAGCAGCACGAGTTTTTGCTAACACAAGCAAAATGCAGAATAGTTAGTATTTGGAACATACTCTTCATTATCTCTTATCAGCTTTGCCTTGACACTTTATCCAGTTTACACTGAACATCAAAATAATCAGCTGAATGTTACACGAAATTAAAGCAACATAAACAGGGTTTCTTACCTTATATTTCAAGTGCAATTTTTTTTGCATTCTTTAATTGTCAAATGACTATTGCTAGAATATCCAGAGGAGCTTCTAAGCAAAAACAGTGCATATGTTTCCAAGAATAGGTTCAGACAGAAAATGTTAAAATTCAAACTCCAAGAACTCCACATAAAAGATATGTTCTTGGAACAGTTTGGTTGAGAAAATAATTTCTGCACTTCATTCTTGGCTAAGGTAAATAAAATTTGGCTGGATTTTTTCTTTTTGAAAAAAATCTGTCTGAAAGGGAAAAAGATTTGCCAAAATCTGGCTAATTTGAGAGCCTAAGGGACCAATTTCACAGATAATTTTGTGCTGAACTGAGGTTCTCTGAAGGTGCTATTTGCACTATGATCCAGACTAAAAAGACAGAACTTTAATCTAATTAATCCTGCAAATTTTAGAGACTCTTGGCACACTGATGTCCCTAACATACGACACTGGAAGACTGTTGCTTTTCTTTGTTTTGAAATACCTCTTGCTAGCTCCCCAACTGCACTGGAAAGAAAGCAGATTGACTTGAACATGGAAGACATGGATCTTCCAACTGCTGGGACAGCAAGCCTGAATGGGCCATCAGGGCACTGAAACATTGGCCAACCAGAAAAGAAAGTGGCAGGATCCGCCAGGGGAGAGAAGGAAAGGAAAGAAAAGACATACTAACTGGCAAAAGATAGAAGGGGCAGTGACCTCAACAAAACAGTCCTCTAAAAGAGCTGGAGAAGTCTAAGACTGAAGTTTAAAAAAAGCACTGATATAGGGCATAAAAGTAAAATACACAGAGAATAAGGTTGCAATTAAAGTGCAAGAATAAGGGTGCAAGTGCTTAAAAGACAGGAACTAGTAAGCTTAATATTAAAGTCCTCCCTTACAAGCATGCTGCATAGTACAGTCTATTTTTTTAAAACACAATCACATGCATTATTCAAGAAATAACAGGACTTTTCTCAGTTCAGTAGCCCTGGAGGAAATAAAAAAGAAGTGCTAGCTAAATCCTTCCCACGCGTCTTGTTTAAGGTGAAGGACTGCAGTAAATGAAGCGGAATTAAGGGGGGGAAAGCCTCATCAGCAAGACATCCGAGTATGACATTAGAAAACAGCTTTCTTCAACCTTCTTCTAACAGAGGGACCTGACAAGGTAAGCGGCAAGTGCCTACGCTTTTGTGATTTTCTCAGGAACTCTTGATGTTTACGTCCCGTATTTTCCGAGAGATGAATACAAGACCTTGGATTCTGAATTTGAGAAACGTGGATCACTCACAACTGAAAGTGAAGTCAAATACTCTCAAAAAAGCATTCAAAGGAGCTCAACCTGAGCACAAAATTAGTGAGCTTTTATGATTTTCCTAGTTCTGTAAAACTGAGAAATATCACCTCCTCGCCTCACAGCCTCAGCATGATAGTGCTCTTAGTAAACATTTGAACACTGGAACGAGGAGGGGAGTCAAGAGCAAATTAATAGATCTATCTTCAGGGCATTTGGTCACGCAGTGCAAACTTGGAAAAGATAAAAACTTAATAGCTGAACACAAACTGGTCTGTGCACTGAATGAGGCAAGTATCCTGAAAAAATGAAACCATGTTACTTAATAATGTATAGCAATGCCTAGGCAGAGAGGAACAAATCAAGTTTACTTCTACGTAAGAAAAGGGCACTAAAGTTATAGTGAAAAAGTAGCACTATTTGAAAATACTGACTAGCCTGCAACTCTTATCTTTCTTCTTTCTAAATACCTTAATCTATTTTATTACTGTTTAAACCAACATTACTACTGATGCCATTAATATTAATAACATTCAATTTTTCCTCTTTCTGATGAAAAAATGAGCTATGGATGAATTTACTCTATTTCTTCTTTCTTTGCACAAAAGGTCTGTAAATTGTCCCTGATAGCATCAAGGAGGAATAAAGTAGGTGATTTCTCCAGCTATGTAGATAAGCTGCTCCCACGATGACAAAACAGGCTTCATTCTCTGGAGGCATGAGGATTTTACCCATCATCTCGCAAAAACAGCAGCAGAAGCTTTCTGCTAGCACACTGCCAGCAGCACAAAGGAAGAGGCTACCAGGCATCTAAGAACCTTCTCTACATGGTTGAAGGAAGTACAGAGTGTAAGAAGTTGGACTGGGAAACTTAGGAACTTGAATCTTGACGTGTTTCAGAAATACAGTTCCACTCGTATTTCATTTCACATTTTTTGCTACCCGCAGATTACCATACCTGTCAGACTCTGTAATAAACTGTGTGAACTGTGCTGTTAAAGTGTTAAACCAAGAAATACCCTCAATTGTATTTTTCAAAACATCTCTATTTAAATTCAGTAACTTCATGTGAGATAACGCTGATGCAGGCTTGGTGATCATCTCCTAAAAGAGCTCATTTTCTTCTATCCATTTACGGATTTAATCTCTAAATACTTTCTTTATTAAGGCTGAAACCCATATATTTATCATTTAGCCAGTGGCACTATAAATAAAACCTATGTGTAATACCCTGGAGCTATTTAATTCAGTGGCAATAATCCAGCTCTTTGCAATGACACCAAGATTTCACCTGTCGTATCTTCAATAAACAGGATTTACAGGCAAAAGTTCTGGATTTGAGTAGTTCTGGTGGCCAGAATTTAGATGTCCAAAACCCCGGTGAATACAGAAAAGCCATAATGAGCTGAGGGTTGGCAACATGCCTCACAGAGACAAAGAATTTGTCTGGTTGAGTTTTAACAAAAGCTTAAGAGAACAGTTTGAAACAGAAAAGTACCATTAATGAATGAAAATACAGCATACTACAGAATTTTTGAATATGAGTAAGAAAAGACATAACAAGAACTAATAGCTAGAAGCTGCAGCCAGACAAATCCAAACTTGCTACAATTCTTCTGAAGCAATTCTGAGTACTAACCAGTGGAACACACTTCAACCACACTAGATTTTTTCATCATTTCATTTGCCCAAATCAAGAGCAGGGATATTTTTGGAAAACATGTTTTAAGCCAGACATAAAGGTTACTGGGTTTAACAGATGGTGTATTACTGCCTTGTTATAAAAGGACGCCAGGTTAAATGATCTCATGATCACTTTCTGCCCTTTAACTATGGGAATAATGCTTACTTGCAGCTATAAACTTTTCATTTTCCTGTTTAGACTGATCTGCCAATGCAAATATTTAATCTGTAATAACTTATCTAATACCAAGTTCTACAGCAGAAAAAAAATAATTTAAAAAAATCATAGTTCTGCTTTCCTCTTAAAATTTAAGACGGTAGATTTGTTTTAATTTAACAAGAATGTTTTTGTGCTGTGTTCCAAACTGCCTCTATCAAACTCCCAGGGTTTGAATGCAAGAAAAGTAATACAATTTACTTAAAGTAAGGCAAACTAAGCTATTACCTTTCATTAGACAATGTTTTCTTAACCTAACCGTTGCCTTTCTATTCCACTTATTTGACTCTTCTTAAAAATGTAATACACATCTATGCTACTAGAGAAAAGTTTTCCATCCACTCAAATCAAAAGTGCTTTCCCCCTGCCCCCCTATTTCTAAAAGCCATCCAAAACGAATTCATTTGCTTCTCCTTGAAACCTGGTCCTAGGAGGTCAAAATTCACCAGAATGCTTTGGGACCAAACTAACTTAAAAGCCTTCTCTTCATTTCTAGATACCTGCTCTACTTTTTTTGCTAATAGTCTTCTAAGATGAAAAACTAAATTTAAAATAATCATAATTGAGATTTTGCATTCACATGATGTACAACTCAATGAGCAAATGTTCAGTGCAGATGAAACCAGGAAGATGAAATCAGCCAGCAAGGAAAAAAGGGTTCTCAGCAGTGGGCTGTAACCCAGCCCTAGCTATGGTTAATCTGACCCCACACCACTTTCCTTCCCAGGTCTGGGAGGTGCTTTGGAAAGAGCATTTGGGAGCAGTTTGCAGAGTCCTCTGACTGCAAAGGCAGGCACACAGGCACCATCTTTTCAGTGGGCACTCTTCAGACTCAAACATGATGCAGGCCAGGACATAAGCAGGCTTGGCACCAACCCAGAAGTTAAAAACATTTAAAATGCTTCACCTGTAGGTAAAGGAAAGTCAATGTCACTGACAAGGGCTAGACCTACTGTTCAATCAAAGTCAGGGAAATGGTGTGACAGAGTTCTTGTCTGATACTGAAAATCCTTTTCTGTTACTGACAGAATTGTGTGACAGCCTACCCATAAGGCTTGGTATTGAATTTTCACAAAAACATCCAAGACAAGTAAAAAGTAAAATCCGCATACATGTGTCACAGAACAGATAAAACTAAGGTTTAACTCCACTCTTCATTCTACATAAGACATCACCTATACCTCCTAGAGACTTCAAGCACAGTATATGCCACTAAGAGGAATACTTACTCTTTGGCAAATCCCCAGTGCTTGAAGCTGAAACTGTTCTGCTCCTGTCATGAGATGGGCTGCTCTCCTCTCTTTCAGTTACAGTTGATCCTTCAGAAACAGCAGAGCCACAAGCTACAGATTCTAGAGCCCCAGAGAACACTGAAGCTGAAAATTCAGAGAACTGTGACTCAGGAATTTTATGACGTCCATTTGGCAATTCACCATTAAACTGTTCATAGGAGCTGCTATAAGAGTAATCACTTTTTGCATTTGGATCATCAAGATTATACTCGTCTGGATTTTGACATTCTTCCTCTTCCTCGTCTTCATCTTCAATCTGTTGTTCCAATAGGAATGGGCCGTTCACAATGTGGCCATTTGTTTTGGGAGATTCTATCCACTTAGGGTCTGTAGGGTCAGTGTTGACAAGTTCCTGCTCAACGTCATCATCTTTTTCTGTGTTTTCTTTCTCTGTGTCTTCTTTTTCATCCTGATCTTCTCCTTCACCTGAAAAATTTCAATGAGCAACACATTAGATCCTACATCAAAATACCATTTGAAATAAGGCATTCATAATTCTTAACTCTTCAGAAACTACTTGACTTCTGACATATCACACAAGGAAACACTGAGTATCACTGCAATATGCAAAGTCCTTAAAAATCTAAATTAAAGGCAAAAGAAAGAATAAGGCTGTTGGAAAAAATAAACGAGAAGTGGTTCAGGAAGGAACAATTCAGAAGAGAACAGTGTTACAAAGGGAAGATATATGAGGTCTTGAAAGTAAGCTTTACAAATCTGTAACTCACACCTGTGTCAAAGAGGGAGTCATCATAGCAGTAGGAAAATTCGCAGTAAGAGTAGAGCAAAACTAAATCAAACCAAACCAAAAGACAAGACAGTCTCAGTAGTTACATTTTTTTATCAGACTTGGAAAGAGCTGACAAGAAAACCAGAGAAGCCAGAACAGAACTGGACCATAACAATTATTCTTCAAACCACTGGGACCAAACAAGAATTTTAACAAGACATCTTAAAAATTTTACTGAAGAAGCTGCAATTATTATTACCTGAATAGATCATTACGACAAACACTGTAACAAGAAAAGGGGAAGGTAAGGATGATTGTAACTACATTAATGATACAGAGTACAAATTAGTCTTATTTTTCCTCTGTCTCTCCAAGATACTTGGCTATGCCACCTAAAGTGGTATGACAACTGACTGTTCTGTAATTTTCTACGTGCTCTTTTGTGGGATTTGATAGCTAGATTGCTGTTGATGTTTTTATTCACTTTTATAGTAGGTTTTACTTTCTTTTTCCTTTTTAGACTTTGCAGTTCTGATTATACCTACACAAGAAAATAAAACAATGATCTACAAAAGTTTGGAGACTTTCTTCATTGCATCAGATGCAATGCTGCAACTGCACTGATAAATTCAGGGTCAATAAAAGCAGGTAATACTAACCATCATCATTTCCAGGTTCTTCATCTACTACCTCTTCTATATCAGCTGTTTTTAGTTTCACCTCTGGGTGGTACTCATCTTCTTGTTCATTTGATGGTACGGCTGAGGTTACATTTTCTTCTATTTTTTTCCTTTCAGCTTCTCGCTCTAGTTCTTCTATTTCCTGCAGGCGTTTTTCTAACAGCTCAGCTTGTCTCTTCTGTTTTTTCTTCAGTTTTTTCTTTTTGTTTTTGGATATTTTTCCAACCTAAAATATTAATATAAACAACAGAAAACAAACAAACAGAAAACTTAAACAATTGTTCTCAGTGCATCTTACACTAAATTCACTTGCAGCATTATTACTTTTTATTTGAAAACACTGGATGGCAATTAACACAGTGAATACATTGCTTCTTTCATTTTACTTCAAATCAAGAATGATGTAGGGTTATACAAAGCAAAAAAGCTATCAAAATCTTACATGGTCACATATCTTATTACATAATTTTTTATTGGATATAAGCATACAATATATCTAAGATGCCATAGTAAATTTCCTATGATCCTACCATCTCAACTAACAGAATAATCTTAAACTTCAATCTAGATCAACAGATGATACTGTACGTGGAAGATAATTCTGCTATCATATCTAGTAATTGAATATAAATTTTATATATTATTTCTCTCTCTGTACAATATAGGTAATGACCAGCAAAAGTATGTTAAGAAAAATGATACAAGAACGCCAGAGAATGAAAATGGTAAAGAACTTTAAACAAATCCTCTGTTGTTCAGCTATTTCCCTGTGAAAGGAAAGCATTTATATCATTCACTTCTGGCCCAAAACATATGAATCACGAACAACAGATGGCCATTACGAAAAATTTCACATTTTATATAACATAAGGATTGCAAAACTAAGGTACAGTATAACACGGAAAAGAAAAAATAACACATCTAAGCTAGGACTGAAACAGTTTCTTATATTTTAACTGAATTCTGATTCGTATTTTTACTATTCGATAAATTAGATCTATCCAGTCTTCATTTCTCATTTAAATATCACAGTAAGAAATTAAAAAATAAAGTACAAGGAACAAAGGAAAATATTTTTTTCAAAGGCTTATCTGTAAATCCTATTATCTTCAAAAGAAGCTATGGGACAGTCAAAACCAGACAGTTAATTTGACAGTCCTCTTAATTTTCATCCATGTTGTATGCCCAATGAATTTATATACATTCTGTACACATAGATGGTAGAAAGCAGGTTTGACCTTAGATATTTCTGAACAGCCGTGTTATCAATGGTTATTTGCTAGCTGTCTATGGCAAAAAGATCTTTCAAACCTCATAAAAAACCCTCTCCTTTAAGGCCCTGATGAGTGAGGACTTGAAGTCCTTAAGCTATCTGCAATGCATGATATTCTGTGCACGTACCCATTTTTGTCAGGATTTGAACGGAATGGATTATTCCTCAAGAGATGTAAATGGCAATGCTTAACTGTATTTGACATAGCTATAGAATGACAAGTCTATGAGGGTTTCCATCAAAGAAATACTGTACTTAAAACTGGTAAGGCCAAAGACAGTAAAAGAAAAGTGTTCTTTGAAAGATAAAAGCTTTATTGAAAGGAAGCTTTGAAAAAGGGTAGAGACTACCAACAGCCTAAAAGCTATTAATACCAACAGAAACACAGAAAATAAGATAGTTAATTTGAATTATATAACAATACTTACAGGCTTTTGTTGTGGAGCTGTACTCACTAAAAAACAATAAAAAAAAATAAAGGTATATTTTTACAAAAACAACTCCATAAAAGCAGAAAGTAGAAATATGCAAAAATATTCTTAACTAAATATAAGCAGTGAGTATGGGGGTTTTTTTAGTTAAATTTTTTACTCTTTACAAGTACCTAATGCCTGAAATCATTTGATGTCCCCATTAGAGCATGTGGAATTGGAAAGAGCTAGCATCAATTTCTGTTCATTTTGTTGTGGTTGGTGAAGAGTTAATAAAAGTCAGAAAGCAAAGTCTGAATCAGTAAACAGTGGACAGAAAACACCCAATGACTGCAGAGTTGTCACAGATGACAGGTATGTAGCCAGCTGACTGAGCAGGTAGGGATGGATTTTAAATAGTTCAAGGAATATCAACAAAGACAGCTACTGTGTTGCACTCAACAGAGAAGTCAAATATTCATGTTTCCTTTGTTCTGAAACAAGGTAGTCTGAATGCTAGTACTAGAGGCATGAAGAAGTTCCAATGGTAAAAAGCACACCACCACAGAAAAAGCATCTCCAGCATGGACCTCTTCGCAAGCATCTCTCAGAAGGGTACCACGAACGACTAGGTCTGATGAGGCTACAATACTAACTGTGAAACTGCAGTACAAGCCACACAGCCCCTCCCAAGTAATCAAAACCAATAAAAATAACCAAATATGGGAGAAAGAGGCAAAGCGCAAGTGAGAAAGAGGAACCGGACGAGCAAGGAGAACCTCATGAACTTCAGACACATAGGCATGTGGCAATTAACAAATGCAAAATAAAAAATGGAGACAGTTGAGACTTCAGAGCTCTTTTATAGGTTCAGTTCCTGCTGCTAAGTCCAGGGAAAAAACTGCTTGTGTGCCCCTGAGAGTGCAAGGTTTTCAAAAAGGCTGCCTTTAGGTTCTTAAACTTGAGTCCCACCACTGCCCTAAAAAAGGGAAATTATGCAAAACCTAGGCTTGAGATGCTGTAAAGAAAATACTCATCTCCTGTGTGGAAAGTCATAGATTTAATTACAACTTGCTAAGAAAAAGGTGCGATAAGAACTCCATCAATATATTCCTTAAAATAATTCTTATTTTAATGTCATGAAAAAATATAAAGGCTGCATGAACAAAATCAAGTTATTTCCCACACAAATAACATACAGCCTTTAGCTCTGTGACTACACATTATGTAAAATTCAATACAATAGATTTCGTAAGATTTTGCATCTTAACATACATAATGCTGTGAAGCATTTATGGATTTTGACCACAGTATTTGTTCCTGATAGAGCAGGTATATTATTATACCTCTGAGATTTTAATCTGTAATACATTTTCTGACAGTATTACAAAGGTATTTAAATGCTATTATTTCTCCACTGCCTATAGCTATTGCCTGTAGCTGATATCCAGCTGACAGCTGGATTGGCAAATAAATAGCAACCATGGTACTAAAGATCACTAGAAAAGCCACACTTTCTCCTTGTTTGTCTTAACTGATTGCTGTGAACTTCTTTACCTTGGTTTCTCCTAGCTAAAGGTAATGTACAGTTCTTATCTAAACTCTTGGCAAGTTATCATAAAATGTTTCACATACAGTGATAGGGAGAAGGGCTCATCACAAATTCAGTTAGGCATAATAAATCCCATTTTCAATGGTGGAAAACTATGGACTCTAAGAATTTTCACTGCATTCTGAGAATAAGTTATAACTGATGAGAAAGCAGGTGATTTCACCAGGACGCTGACAAACTTGTAATGCAACCAGACACGTAATTTAGGCAAGATTATTAACTATTGTCAATATTAGAGATGCAAAGCTCCAGCGTGGCTAAAACCCAGCCGCTAAAGCTTGTGGGGTGGGAAGACAGTAAGTTTATACCAATAAACCTTTTTCTTTATCTGGGGACCCTGAAAACTTGAGCATGCAAAACTCAGAAGAAAGCATTTCCCTGATAGTTTCCAGAGCGTGATTAAGAATTAATTAGACATGCATTTCTCACATGCAATTATTTAAAATGTTAATTTTCATTTAATAAGATATTGTTAGTATTAATTCACTGATGAAAATTTATTACCTATCATTTAAATACACTATCATACCTGCTGAGCCAGAGGGAGGAGGGGCACCAGCTTTCTGCCACTCGGTAGCTTCAGCAGCCATTCTACGAACATAGGCATCATCCACACACATCAAAATGTTTTCTGGCTTTATATCCGTATGAATGATCTTGCACTTGCTGTGTAGATAATCTAGGCCTTGAAGTACCTAATTAAAAAAGGAGGTTTTTTAATAATTATTTTAGTTAATCAGACCAAGCTGTCTATTAGCAGTACAGAGATGTTCAACCAATTGCCTGCAGTCTGTATGTGGCCTGACGGGATAATTTATTTAGCTCATAAACCCAGTTATTGAGGCTTTAACAAGTAAAACGTTGGCTGGCTGAATAGTCTTGATGACAGCAACCTGCTTGCAGACTTCCATTTCCCAAGTGCTCTTTAGTTGATCTGCACATGTGTAAAAAATCTTGATGCATCTTCCTTTGAAAAAGGAATTTGGCTGCTCAGACAGAAAGGCTGATCCTCAGCAGTTCATTGTTTAAAAGATAGTTATTAAAAAAAAAACCACTGCAAGTACTATGTACTGTAACTGAAGTCTGATTTGTGAATAACTCTCTTACAACTGATTATAATAAAAACCAAAAAGGGAAATGTGCTGTTGGGATGAAATGCTAACTATAGTTTTCCTTACAATTCCAACAGTCACATTAAAAGCTAAATTACTAAGATAAGGATTTATCTACCTGTGTTTGTCACACATATTTTTCCACTGGTCTTTCATACTCTCTGAAGGCTACGTTCTGCTAAATCGTGAGTCTTAAAAATGAATTCTGGGACAAAAATTAAAACATGATTTTTACACAGTAAAAAATTTTCTCAAATATCTGACCAGAACAGGAATACAATAGTTTGTGTGATTTTACAAGTATTTTAGCTAAGACCTAGGTATGAGAAACTGTAGAAGACAATTATTACAATTATGCAGTACAGAATAATGTAACAGTATAATCCAAGCTATGGCTATGATAGCCTACATAAAAATTGTACCAAAATATCAGAAAAAAAGGAAAAAAAAAGAAAAGCAGAAATCTCAACTGACCCCAGTTAAAAGACTTCTTTTGATTTTTAGAGAATGTCCTACAGCAGGAAACAGAACTCCAGACCCACAAGCTCCAGCTACAAGAACATCCTGCCATTCCAGGTATTTTATAAATAAAGCAGCAAGCACCTTGCTCTCAGGATCCTTTAAGACATAACTAGCTAGGGTGAACTTTAGAAGCAAAATGTTTTGATTCAAAATACCAGTAACAGAATACAAAGGAATTGGTCTACCACCCAGTCCTGAGCTGGTACCAGAGCCGGCACTAGCACACAAGGTAGGCTCAGGTAAAAGAAGAGCAGTAGCACACGTATGATATTTACACTCGAGCTATTGTATCCTAGAAGTCCACCTCAAGTGCTGCATGGGTCTGCTTTCTCCAATTCCAGAGCTAAACTTGAACAGCAACCTTTATGAAAAGCTTTCTTTATATGTCTATATAAAAACTGCATGTTCACTTGCGCAGGACTCGGCATCAGTGCCAATGAACACCTAAAAACTGTTTCATTCTTGATAATCTGAATTTTATCCCTGCAGATCCAAAATATGCCAAAGCAACTGAAAGAACACACAGCATGTCTCAAAGTAAGAAACGTTAAAGAAACATTGTTCATACTGGGAAGGCAGTTACTGGTTAAGTGACTTCAAATTTTAGAAGAGGCATTAACAGTGACAGCAACATAAAGACTTTGTAACAGTCCCTTTCCTCCCCCAGGACACTACAGAACACCTTCCAAATTACCACTGAATGCCTGTAATTCTGAGGCCAAGAAAAAAAAAATTCTAAAGTACACTGAAAGCCATAAACATTCAGAAAAAAAAATATCTGTTCTACATTGTGGTATGTGGAAGTGGAATTAATGTGAAAGTCTATTTGGTATCTCCCACTTTAAAAAGGTGGCCTTTCTCCCTTTTAAGTTACAGTGTTTGGGTGACAGCTTTGTCTTTAGTTTGGGTAAAGAATCTTTTCTGAAACAAACAAACAAACAGACTATATTTTTAGAATCCCATTCAGTTCCCACAAGGACCACTCTGCCAGAATTTTATAATTAGAAAGAATGTTCTGATTTGTCTTCAAGTATGGATCAGACTGCCTCATCCTAAAAACGGGAAGCACATTATACCCCTAAACCATTAAGAAAATGTATACATGGACATGTATAGTGGACAACCACTGTGTTCTGAGATGATGGAGAACAGGGAAAACACTCCTAGTTTTCATTTAGGTGTCTACTGAAAAAGGAAAAAAATTAAATGAGTAATGTACTGAGAGTCTGAAAAATTACAACAGATTCTGTTGCCACAATCAAAAATGAGAACTAGAAGGCTGCATTTTTTCCCTTCTAAGGGCCATATAGTTAGCTTTGCATCAAGAAACTCATAATTTGCAGCTTCTAATTAATATTCACTTTTTCTTTCTTTTTCATTCAAGGCTGGAGCACTTCAAAATTACAGCTCCTTATTTCTAGTATCTGAGTCACCTAGTTGTACAGAAATTAATGGACCTAAAATTCTAATTGTATACTAACAACTGCATCAATCAGTTATTTAACTAATTCTGATTAAAGAGCTGATAAGTTGATATTCACCAGCTGACATACAGTAATAATTAAAAAGAAAGTAACTACTTTTAAAATAGAAGTAATGCTGATAAAGGCAATACAAGTTACCTAAATGTCAAAATATTCCGTTAGCCATTTGTATTTGCAGTATAAACTGCAAAGTGATTAACAGTATATACAAAAATCACAGAAATATATAGAATTTTTTTTTCCTTGCTGAGAGACTATTTCTCCTTCAGATCACCTCTCAGCAATTTGATTTTCATAGTACAGCAAAAGAACATATTTTGAAAAAACATGTCCCAGTTCTGAACTGTTTCATGTTTAGTTGTCTGACTCTACAAAAACTTTAATACAGATAGATGACAATTTTCAAAGAATTCTTTCCTTTAGAACCTATTTTTCAGAGACACAATTTTTGTTCTTTTTTTTAATAACAATATATTTTTTCCCAGTGTTCTGACATTTTCTTTTCCAGAAGAACGTATTAAGTAGCGTAACGTTTCAACCAAAGCTGTAATTGAATTGGAATATCCTTCTGTCTATGAAAAAGACTCATTGTTTCAACTTTCTATTTTCCAAAGCAGCTCAGGAAACTCCCATATCAGTGGGAAATCTTGATTTAAAAAACAAACAAACAAAAAATAAAACAAAAAAACCCCAGCATGCAGAAATGCAGGCTATCCAGAAAGATGCTCTTGCAAATCTTTCCCCCTGGGATTACCAGCAAAATTATCTCAGATATTTATTAGTTAAGAGTTCAGTTAAAAGTATCACCATTCTAACCTTCAAACTGTTGAAAATGGTGGAAAAACCTCATTGAAACATTAACAAATCTTACCTGTCGAATTATACTTTTTACACAACGGATGGGAAGGCCTTGATAATTAGACTTGATTATCCATTTTAGGAGATGATGTCCAAGTACTTCGAAGACCATACAGACATCTGGGATTTAATTAAGGATAATTTCCAAATAAAATTGTTGATGAGATCAACACAAATGCTTGTTCACATATCAGCTAAAGCAACCATCACACTGTTTAGAGGGAAAACAGTTCCCCCTAAAATAAGCAGGACATGGTATATGCTTTGGTACTACATTTCAATTATATATAAATACATACAAGAACAGTGCCTAAATGCAGAACAAATTAAAATAAAACATTTTCATTATGCAAATCTTGTCAGTTATTTCTACGTGTTAACAACAGCATTAGGGTGAACAATGAAAGACATACTTGTAAAAAGTAATTAACTCATTTTTGTTTTTCTTGAAACAGAAGTACTGATTTGACCTATTATCTCTAGTTTCTAATAAATTTTAAATTATATTAATAGATTTTAACAACAAAAGACTGAAGCAATAGTGTTTTAGAAAACTAATTATATTAAACACCTTCTTGGTTAGGCTCGATTAAGAATCACTTGACAACACAGACTAAAGTAGTAAGAGAATGGATCTCTTACCACCTACAGTTTTAACTGCAGAGAATACTAGCAATCACCAAAGAACTCAGGAACAAAGAAAATGCAGAACTCAGAAGCAATATGAAAAAAACACAATGACAAAAAGTTTACTTTTATCCATCCAGAATCTTCTATTGGCCACCAACAGAGGCCAACAGAAGATGATCAGGGAAGAGGAAAAAACCAGGATGTAGCAACTTCCAGTGATTTGTGGTTCAGGGGCTTCTTAAGTTAAGAGGTTCTACACTTAACATACCTGGGTAGGTTACCTTTCTGATGAGAAAAATATTCAGATATTCAAGCTAATTCTAAGTTTTACCATCCACAACATTCCAGCAAGAAATTATACAACTTGACTATACTGAGTTAATCCTCAGACGTGAGCTGGGAATGGCATTAACGGCACTAGAAATCAGAAAGAATGTCAAAATATAAACTACATATTATAACCTGGCAAAGAATAATGTAATACAGAGAAAATTAATTAATTGATGGATACTGCAGGAAAATATCAATGGATGGAAATTAAGACAGTCTGTATCTCAGAGACCATTTGTAGGGAACAACACTTAGGGGAGAAATCTTCCCTAACTTAGAGAAGTTTTATTAATGAGAGTCTTGGCAATGATCTTAGAGTCACTGTCTTAGCTTGTGCCAAAATGAGACCTACTTTGTCTATGGGCCTATCATTTACATTCTTCTCAAGTACTTACCTATATGCACAAAGCTAACTGAAGTTTTAAAAAAAATCTATATCCTATATATTGGAGTTAGACCGAAGTTAAAAGGTCTCAAGACTGGTCAAAGTTAAAAGGTTTTAAGACTGGTCAAAGCACACTGTGAAGAACTGCAATATTTTGATTGCTGCTACCTTTTCATCTCACTTCATGCCCCTTAATTCCTGTATTAGAGGAGATGATGAATAGTCATTTCCCAACCATATCCATCAAGTCTACTCACGAGTATTATAAAACCCTGTTCCATTCAGAAGTGGAAACAGTCTTGGGTTACTTTACCACACAAGCACCCAATGAACAAGAGTCCCTAGTAAAGCACAGACATCAAAAAGGATGAGCAGAACACATCAGCTCTGAAGGGCTTATTAACTTGTCCCACGCAGTGAAATTGCCATGCTACAGCAACACACATTTCAGAAAGGCAAGACACTGCAGAATACAGAAACAAAATTTAGGACACCCGCCCACAGCCCTTCAGACTGCTGCTGCAGACTCTCCGATGCACATTCATACCATTCCTTGCACTTACAGAAATGCTAACCCTTGCCAGTAACCAGAAGAGAAAGGGGTGTAGGGAAGTGAATAGCTGAGAGGCAAGGAAAGGGAGGGCACCAAGGAAGATGCAAAGAAAAATGGCAGAGGCAGACAAAGAGAGGGAGGGCAACAAGAAAGACAAGTGATGTCTACCTGAAAAAGACTGAAACATTTTCCTGGGAGGACTTGGACAAACCCGAGGCATGCTCAGTACTGAGGAGGCAACTGGGAGTACTGGGAGAAGACACTGTAAAAACAGTGTTTGCAGAAGTTATGCAAAAATGTCCTTGTTGTCTGATTTACTATCCTGACCTGAAAAACGTTAACTGTAAGCCAGACCACTCACAACGAGTTTGGGAAAAGTTATGCATTGACTATTAGGAAACCAGCCTTGCAAGCCTCAGGATCTTCCAACAGCACCAACATCCTGAGAAGATGAGTATGTCCAAGAAGTCCTCCAGCCTGAAGCCTACCAGCAGACATGTCTCTTATGAAACGCTCTTCAAAGAAGTTTGGGGTATGTCTAACAAGGGGAAATGGAGCAGAGCAGCAAAAGTGAGAGCAAACATACCATTAATCAGCTGACAGGCTTAAGTACTTAAAACTGTTCTATCTTGACTAAAATCCTACCTGTAACTATTTACCTGCAAACACACATCATAAGAGCATTTAGAACTCTGATGAGGATTAAAGCCTAGTTAAGCTAGATGAAATTAGGTACCAACACCGATCACTGTTGCTCCTGGATTGGCAGCATTTAGGCTCTATGGCATTTAATTAATGGTGTAAATTCTTTGGAGATATTTTTTTACAATTATTATAATGTCTGGTTGTGTCACGAATGTTTCCCTCTGTATTTTTTCACTTGTCTCTCCAAACACTTCATTACGTGATTCTCTGAATCTTTTATTTAAAAAAAAGCTACACTCAAATAAATATTTATTAAGACTCTAATAAATATCCAGTGCAGACAAACATAATAATCTACACTTGGTGAATACAGCAAAGTGTCCAAGTTCAGGAATTCTGTTATTTCCTGAAAAAAATCGTAATTGTAATCTTTCTAAAATGTACAAGTAGTTAAAAAATTATCAGTCTAATGTAGCATAACGCACATTGTTAAAATCCCTCTGTATATAAACACTTGTTACAGCTCCTAGGAGAAAGATGACTGTTTTCAGACACACACTGCAGGCCAATGGCTCTGCACATTCCCAGCTCTGTGCTACACAGTTCTTGACAAGCTTCCCTGTTTGGGAACTCCACGACATTTTGTGGTATTAAGTCATCCAAAGGATTCACCCACTTCTCTTCTGTCTCGCTTTAACTTTTAAATATATTCCATAACCAATAATGAAGCCTCTATGAAGCATACGTTGTTTTAATTTACAGTCAAGGAACAGATATTTAGTGACTTGCCCAAAGGAAGCTGGAAACAGCAGAGCATAGAATAACTCTCTAATCACTGTATTTTTCTCAACTTGTTCAACTCAGTAACACAAATGTAGCACTAATATGGCATTTTTAAGACAGAAATAAATAGCAGCAAAATGTTAAAATCCGTTTCCTCCTGGATTCCTCTCCTAGACAATGAGAGTTAGTGAAGAGCATCTTACCAGAACTTCTTAACCTGCTGAAGATTGAAGGCACATCACCAAAATCAACTCAGGGTTAAGCTCTCTAGAGCAGGAACTGCCTCTGTCTGGTTGTATGACACCATGAACAATTAGGTCTGTTATTAGGGCTCCAAGACACAACAAACATACACATAAATACGAGCTGTAACAGCAAATGCAAGAGCAGTAATATAATAAGCTGTTAAAATATCTAATATAATTACCAAGGACAACTCACTTTAGCTCAACTCCAAAATCAAATATATTCATAGATTTATAATTTTCCCTGAGAACAATATTCAGTCATATTGTACTTTCTCTGTCTCCTTTTTTTCACTTTTTTAAAGGAGGCATTCAAAGGTAAAGCTTTAAAATGTTTGCCAGAAAAGAGGTTAACACCTGGCCAAAAGAGGATCACATAAACAAGACAGGAATCTTCATGTCCTCACACTTCCCACAAGAAAACAGAGACCAGCTTATTCGTGACACTAACCCTTTCTTTCTCTTTACCAGTCTAGAGCAAACCATATTTCCTGTAAGCCCCAGTTATTAGAAATCTTTCCAGTAGAACTCCAGTTTTTAAGTAAACTGTCTCTACTTCTCGCAGACCATGGCAGGATCCATGGGATTTTTTTTATTTTGCATTGCATTTAGAAAAGCTAAGCTACTTTCACTCCATTACACACTGGACTACTCTTTGTACCTACATGTATTTTGGTGTTTTGACATTACAGATCTAAAGTACAACTAACTAGAAAAAAGCCAGAACTAAATGCTTACTTATCTCAGTACATCATTTTTAACGAAGATGCCATGTTTTCAAAAGGATACGAATTCCATTCATTCCAGAAATTTTGAAGTCATCAATTAGCTGTACAACCATATCCTTGTTGGGATCATTGGGGTCACTTTCACGAACCTAAACCAAGAATGTAAACACTGACATTTTCGGAAAAAAAATCACTTTCAAATACAAATTACTTAGCTTTTCACATAAAGTTAAACAATATTCTGCAGTTTCAGAAATCATCATAACACATAATGAGCCAGCTATTTAGAAAAAAAAATGTAAAAAAAGTTTAAAAACAATACTGTGTTACATTTTTTAAATTCATTATTACTATTATTATTGGTATTGAGCATTGTATTGCATGAGTGGTACTTACACATTTGAGCAACTTTATTTCATCCAAGGCTGTCTCTGTATAATGCTGGGCACTTTTTACAACTTTCATTGCAACAAACCTTTTCCCCCTTGAAAAAAACAAAAACATTTTCAACACATGCTCTGAGCTAAAACAGACATACTTTGAAGGTTGGGAAACTTTAAATAGAATATTTCATAACCTAATGTATTCTCAAAGAAAACACTGAAATTACACTTAAAAACAAATTTTAACAATATTAACAAGTCTGATTTATTGGATATTTTGTCTTCTTGATACTATGTCTTTAAAAGAGGTATTTAGTTACATGTTTTATCATTCCATCAAGGTATAATCGTATTCCTTCATTAAAGATACAACAGAAATAAAAACATTAGCTTACTCTTGCATATTCAAGACAACATGCAAATTCAATAAGCAAAGCTAACTTGTCAAAGAAAACAATTACATTTATTTATGAGAGCTTTTATAACTATACCCTTAACCAAGAGCACAATAAGAATGCAGATATCTTTCTGCATAAAAAGGTAGCAAACATTTACATAACTTTATCATGCATGCAAGACAAAAGTTACTACAAACAAAATGAAGCTAGATATTAAGAAAAAAGTAAATGGAAAGAAATAGTTTTCTTACTGCATATCCCAGCATAGCCAGACTGTAGAGAAGTGTCCCCATCCTAACTTTCTAATAACGTGATACCGGCCATTGAAAAGATCACCAATTTTCACTGGATGATACCCTCCTTTCATAAAAAAAACGAGTAGAAAGAAATATTCAGAAAACAAACAATAATTCCCAGGTTTTCAAGTAATTCTTGTAGCATAATTTTTCCTCTTCAAACAGTACTGTACTATAAATAGGACATCTAAAGAAAATTTTACTCTGATGTTAAAAATTCTGCCTTACTTGGCCTGAAGGGAAAAAACTCATGTCCTGTAACAACTGAAGAGTTTATTCACCCTTCTCTCTTATGGCTTTTATTTGTGGCAATATTACCATCTGTTTTCTGTTTCCCCAGGCTTATCTTCCACTTCAGAGACAGTACAGGAAAGATCTACATTATTTCTTTATCATTTTTTAAGCTTCTCTAGTCAACATATTTTGGATGATTGCAGAATCTCAACAGAGACAGTTTTAATTCCCATTTGCTTTCTACTAATGAAGGCAGCAATAAAATACTTCCCAAGAAAACGTTAAAAACAATGCAGACTTTATTGATGCTCTTCTGCTTGGCTCCTGATCCATAGCAGCAGTGTATTTTTCTCATGTCTGAGGTTTTTACAGTAAGGAAGAAAAGAGAGCAGGCAGCTAGAGGCTTTGTCTGAACTGCTTTTTAATTACTGAAGCCTGCAGTCCTACCTTACATACTACATAGGTCCTCAAAAGCCACATCAGGCAGAAGGGCCAAAAGGACAAGAGCAGGCTGGAGCTCGGGTTCCTAGGCAGTGTGAGGTGTAATGAAGCTTTTTATTTCCTTTGTATTTTAAGAGGCATTCTTCCTCCCAGTCAAACCAGGGAAGACAGTGATTTCACAAGATTATTATTCACACCTTAGCACACTAATAATAACATCCACAATTTTGCCTAAATTGCAAACAAATAATAAAGCTTCACCATGCAACCCTCCAGGACATCACCAGCAGCAGACTCAGAGCAGCTGTCAAAGAATCATCTCTTTGGCTGTTTCTGGTCCTTCGCAATGTCATGCCCAACTACCCTTTGGCAGGATTCTCAGTTATTTACTCTTCCACTTAAAATCAGGAAAACCTCAGACTACTTTCCCTAAGTTGATATATTTATTTTGAAATCCCCTAAAAATCTTGTTAGAATGGGTGCCCAGTTAAGACAACAAAGTGAACTTACCACTTAATTTCTTGGATTTAAAACAAGGATTTATCTCCTTTTTATTTGTGGAACAGTGACATCAAATCTGGATATATTTATATTCCTTCCTTGCTAATAACATCTTTTGCCTTAACAGAAGTTCAAGAGCTTATTTGTGATCTCTTCTCAAAGGCTTCCAGAGCAAATCAATAAATTTAACACAGTTGGATGACAGAACTATAAAGATTGCATATTCAACAGAACAATAAAGCTTAAGTAATGTACTGCTTCAGATGTTGGTATGTCTAAACTGAAACTTCAAAACACACACAGCTTCACTATTTGTATGTTAAGGTGTAACTTAAAGCTTAGCAGACAGCCTCTGGTTTGCTCAAAGCCTCAACCAAAAGCTGCCCCATCCGACACGGCTGCAGCTGCACATAATAATGCTGGCAGAGACCCCAACAGCTTGGGCCAGAGCACCAGGGAAGCAGCACTCACAAGTATTTGTCTTGGCAGGGGCCGGTCTGAACCAAGTGACAGCAACAAACAGCTTCAGATGGGCAGCGCAAGTCTCTGCTATACAGAGCTAACCTCACGCACCTCCCTGCCTCCCAGTTTATACCAGTGCAGAGGGTCAAACGTGTTCACTGGGCACAGGAATGAGCCTGGTGTGCATAGGTAGCATGGACAGACACACACAGTGCAGTCTTGGCTCCCCCAGCCTAGCAGTGAGGTGTTGAAGCACCACCTTCTCCATGAAAATTTTGCACAAATCTATGAAGACCCAGATATGAGAACAACCTTTAAACTTTTAACCCATGACAACTGTATATTTACTATCACACACGGTATTCATTTCACAAATCACTAGGCATACAGGCACCGACATCTTCAGTTAACAAAGAGCAAAGGAAAATGAAAGCCCTAGTTCAGGAGCAGAACCTGGCACTACAGGAGGTCTGAGACACACGGACCCAGCCCAGGACAGAGCCCCAGGACTCCTCCCTGGGGAAGACCTACCCTCGCCTCCATCACTGGGAAGGAAATGTCCATGAAAAGCTGCCAGGATAACTCACCTAGCAACCTAAAAAGATACCTTCGTTTCCACTGTGGAACCGTGTCAGCCTCGGTAAGAATGAGCGACATTGCCAAGTGGAAGCTCCTTACTCTTCAAAGGAAAACCAGATCACTTTTTGAACACCCGGCTGGATTTACACTCCAGGAAAGGGGGACAGGGGGAGCACAGGCTAACTGAGAGTAAGTGTTGGCTATTGTGCTGTCCAGTTCATTTGTGAGAAGAAACAATATCAGCCACATGTTAAGCCCGAGCCTATTGCAGCTTTATTATTATGGAAATTTTGCTGAATAAACTCACATGTAAAAATCCCATTCTGATAGAAACAATTAACAACAAAACTCATTTTAATTTCATTGCCTATTGAACCATCCTTGCGGTAACACATGATAAAAGTATTTAAAAACCTGAATAAATGTAATAGCATTTTAAGACAGCTACTGACCAAAAAAAAAAAATATTACTGTTTACTTTGGTAAGTTTTTCCATAAAACTCTACGTAGGACGATGAAGTGATAGATATGAGTGGAAGGTTGAGAGAACACACAGCAATTCTACCTTTTCCTCACTGAAAAAGTTTGCATTTGTGAAATGAATCAAGAGTGCTGACCTGCCCGCAAGAACTACATAAGGTACTTCCACAGAATTCACTATCACAGTATCATTTCTTCTGATTCGAGTTTTGTCCTGCATGTATCACTGCACAAAAACACCGAGAAGTATGAAAAGTTACTCTCTGTGTAATCATGATTCCTTTTTCAAACACATGGAATTAGAAAAACTGAAAGATATTTAACACCTAGTTTTAATATCTCTCTATGGCTTGTAACAAAGATTTTAAAATTCAACAACATAAAAATTTATGGAAAATTTTACAGTTTTCCTAAACATCTAGTCCTATTAAATCATTCCTTAACAGATGTCTATGAAAACACTCACAATTCATGCTGCCTGTTGCACTGCCAGAAGGGGGTGTGGGGGCCTTCAAGTATATAAAACCATGCCCAGAAGTAAATTTCTTGCACTAAACAAAACACTTGCTTTTTTGACATGTTAACACCGTAACACTCAACTATGAAGAATGTAAATACAGGTAAAGTTATGTTTCTAAGAATAGCACAGGGAAACAAGTGCCTTGTAAGTCTGTCTCTCTGCAGGCAGCTTTTGGCATACTTGCGCTTCAAAGGGTCAAAAATAATCAAAGACTTGGGAGTGTTTCTTCCCATCACAGACAGGAGAGAGAACACCCTACAGAGGAAATCAAAGACACCAAAGTCAAGTTAATAAACTTAGGGTTTATAAGCTATTTTAGTAAAATCTATGTATTGCAAGAATACAATACTATATATGTAAAAGCCACGTTATTTTGGTCCCTCCAGCACCATCATAACTAATTATAGCAATACAGCAGCACATGTTACAGATGCCAACAGCAGTAGCACATTCTCTGAGCACATACACTTCTCAAGATACTTTCTACTGTCCTAAGCCACGACAGGAGCAGTTTCAGAAATAATCGACTGCCATTCATGCACACGTTACTCCCAGATTATTCAAGTCAGCAACATGTTCATTTACAGGTTGTGGACAACCAGGTAAAAACATACTTAGTGAAAGGCATTTTTGAGACTGGTGCCATCGTATGATTAATGTAATTATTTAAGTTCTTCATGATACAGAAAGTATTTCCTACATAGTAGCAACAAGAAAGCAGCTATGCAAAATTAGCCGTTTGAGAAAACTTACGTATTTCTGGAAAAACAATATTGGTATTTGAAAACACACAATGTATAAGTGGCACTACTGATAACGTAACATAAAAACCTGTTGTGCTATTCACTGCAGCACACACAGAAAAAGTCTCTCTGGTAGCTAGTTAGCTACATGCACTCAAGGAAGAGTGTCAGAAAAATGAGTAATTATTCCTAAATGTCTCCTGAATGTATTGGTAATTGTAGCTGGCTAGTTCTATGTTTGTATAGGGAATTATTCTCTTTGTGAACTGGATGAATGGGAGACATCTCCAGGGCAAAGACTACCATCAGAGAGGCAAAGAATTCCAATTACATCCATGACACAACTGGCTCTTGAAAAAAAAAATTTCCAAGTGTTTCAAGGCTTTTCAGAAAAGAAGAAAAAACAGCTTCATTGTCTAAGTACCTCTTGAAAAATCACATAGTTGGAGTTTTGATATTTCCATTCCTTAAACAAAGATGTGAAAAGCAAATAATGTAACTAACAGAAGTAATTTCACGTATTTAAACAACCCCTGCAGGAAGCCCCCAGGGAACAGAGGTTAGTCTGCTTTACACCAATGGCTGTTAGTTGCCTCTTTCTCACTGGTTTTTATTCAAACTAATTCAATTCCCTGATTAAAAATACTGTGATTACCATTTACTAACCACCATGTAATGTGGTGAAGATGTGAGCCCAGTACATAGCAACATATCCTTAAAAATGAACAATAAAAATAGAGTTAGTAATTAAAATACCCTGGCAATGGGAAGTACAGTTAACAGGTAAATGTTGAATTCATTAAAAAAATCAGCTATATACTCCTTCATCAAAACTGTCTCCTATGAAATTTCAGACTGGTGTTGAGAACAGATGAAGTATGCTCTGTGCCTCACTCAAAAATCTGTGAGATTGATATTTTGGTGATGAAATTAGGAAGAAAAGAGACACTCTAGTAATAAATGATAATTTCCAAATACTTAACTTCCAGCCTGTAAATACAGGTAAGATTATGCAAAACAGAAAAATGTATTCAAACTAATAAAACACCTCAAAAAAAAGATGTATTTAAAAGCCATCCCTGGAATTCTTTACCAAATAACTTATTAATTCCCCATACTGAATATAAAATAAACAAAACAGAAATTCTGTATGGCCCCAGCTCATCCCAAACTGGCCACTCAATTTGGATTTTTAAGGTAACCCTCCTTGCAGCTCAACCCCTGCAGACTAAAAGCAGGAAACATACTGACCAGTCTTACAGGAAATTGAGGTAAAAAAAATAGTAAATAATCTACTGGGGCAACAAAAGCACTGTTAGTGCAGAAAAAAATAATGAGTATGACATCCAAACTAACCAAAGCTTGTACTATCTTTAATATATTTCCACCAATTCAGAGCTTCAAGACCAGAAGGATCCAGAAGAACCTTTAAGCATACAGAAGTTCCCTTTAATTTTTCAGGAAACTTGCAAGTGTTCATTTCAAAAGCGTACAGATCTCACTACTGGCCTGCTATAGTCACAGAGATTCTAGTTGAACAGGTACCTTATAAGCAGGCTGTAAGCTTACATTATTTTTTGTTTGTTTTGTGATCTAGCTTCTGTAGATGGTGACATTTTGCAAGAGATACTGGAACATAGACAACAATGGATTGATTGAAATGAAATGCAGCCCTTACTTCAGGGAAGAATTAAGGGGAGACCTTGAAATGCTTCATCTCAAGGAAATACAGATGCTTCTTACAAGTAAACTGATGTTTAAGTAAGAAATCCTTACTCACTGATGGAAGATGTCACACATACCAGAAGAGTTATCTTAAGGAACAAATGTGTTGTAACAGAAATATTTTTTTAAAAATACAAACAAGTTTTGGTGACATGTTCCTCTTTTCCCTGCTGCAGACTTCAACATTTAGTTTGAGTTTACTGATTGGTTTTCACTACTGGTGACACTTCCACATCTGAAATATCACATGTTAATTAATAAAACTTAATACACTAAAATGAAATAGTCACTTTCAATTGTTAAATCTGAAAATACAAAACAACTTGTTCCAGGCTGGGAGAGGGGATTCTTAAAACAGCACATGTCCAGGCTTACACAGAAACTTCTGATTAAGAAGACATCGTCATATGTGAGACAGAAAGCGTTTCTTGATGTGATGAACATAGAATACCAGGTAGAGTCAATGTGCAAACAGTCAAAAATGGCTGTTCAAAACCATTAATCTGAAGTGACAAAACCTTGATGCTTCCTAAAGTAAATTCATATCCTTGAAATCTACTACAATAGATAGGCCAATGTTGACAGACCTGTTAAAGGTTCTTCATGTACGTACAGTATGCATTTTAACCTAAGGAGAACACACTTGCAACTGTAGCAGTGATATTAGAATAATCTTAAGTATTAAAACTGTTGTACTGCACTCACGTGTTTTTATGCATTTAACAGTATTTTAAAACAGAATATAAGCAACTACAAAAATTAAGAAAATGAAGAGCCAAAAAGATGTAAAGAGCCTCAGATAATGCTGAGGACCGTGAAAGACAACATGCAAAAAAGAAGCATGTAACATCTTGGGCTGGTGCAGGTGAGAGAAGAAGGGGAGAAAAAAATATATAGATTTAAAAAAATAAAAGTAGCTGATATTGTTAAAGGCACCAAGGCATTTTAGAACCTTTTGAGTGTGGGACGGGTTGTTTTGGTTTGGGTAATTTTGTTTCTCTTACAACTAACACAAATCAAGAAAAGTTTCCTCTCTGTTCTTACAACACAGGGATGAAGTATTTGTATATTTATTGTTGAATGTATAAATAAGCTATGGCTAAGTGAAACAGTAAAGCTGTAGACAGTTTTGCATCTGGATCTGAGATGAGCAGTTGTTCATGATTCTTGTATAAATAAATACCACAATTAAGTATCACCTCTTTGAAAACTTCCCAAGAACCAGCATGAAGACTTGCATGGCAGTGTTCACCCTCATCGACACTGCTGAACTGCACACACCTTTACAGTAATCTGCGGGATCCTCTTGCTCCTCATCGTCGGACCCTAAAATCTCCTCCTCTGGCTCTGGCGGGGTGGGCTCCGGCAGGGGCGGAGGTGGGGGCGGGGGTGGAGGTGGAGGTGCAGAGGGAGCTTTCTGTTGAGGCTCTGGCCTGAAAATGAAAGAGAGAGCACACTCAGTAAAGAGCTTCCTCACAGGGATAACCCAACCCTTCAGGGAGAAGGAAAAAATGTCTTGGGAAATACTAGTGCAGCTTTCTCCCTTGTGTTTTCACTGCCATCTCCCACATCACCTGTGGGACCCTGGGGCAGCATGAGCAGGGATGCACTGGACCAGACCAAGAGCAGGTCTCAAGTGAATTTGAACTTACTCCCTGGAACAGCTCGCAAAAGATAGATAAAGTATATAATCAGATTTGGACAAGCTTTTAGAACTCCCGACAGCAAATGAGATCTACGACCTATCTGCTTAAAGCGTGATTGAGAATATTTTTCAGAGAATATCAAGTTATCCAAAAGCTCCTGCCTGCTAGCTGAAGGAAGAAAGATCTCATTAACACACAGGAAGAAACAGTCTTCCAGGACACTGACCCGAACCGGGTGACTTAATTCACTTCTCACCTGTAGCTCCTGCCAAGACTATGGAAAGCTGTATCAGTACACAAAATACTGAAAACAGCTATTAGGAAGTAAGAGAGAAAAATTAATCCTCCTAGGTAGTCGATGATGCACTCCCAGAACACACACAGTATGCTTTCATATTCACTAACTGAAAACAAAAAAAAAAAACCAAAAACAAAAACAAACAAAAAAACCACAAAACAAAACCACCAAACTCCAACACCGCCAACGAAGAGGTGTCCTCCTGTCTTACATCTCCAGTTTAGTAAAAAGAAAAAAATGAAGTATGTTTTGTATCCTATTGTGAGAAAGGCTGTACTTAGTATTTCTACACACCTACAAATTACTCCCATTTCAAAATTCTGAGTATTTTCAATACACATAAAAAATAAAATCCAAGGTTGAAGCATACATGTTTGTCAAGTAATTAAGAAAGCCTTCTCCAAACAGGCTGATGCTGTTATTTTTTTGAATTTATACTTCATGCAAATAAAAAAAAATACATACTTGCCAAATAATATACTTGCAAAATATATTTACAAAGTAACTTAAAGCATTGCATCTGGATGTGGCACTGGGTGATACGGTTTAGTGGTGATGTAGGTAGGCGGTTGGACTGGATGATCTTGAAGGTCTCTTCCAACCTCGATGATTCCATGATTCTATGATTTGTGCCATCAAAAGCTGCTATAATTTGCATTTATATCTACTTCAAATCTAAGTTATCTGAAAAACACCATATTAACAGTATTTTGTAATTCATACAATAAAAAAAAGATAAATCCGTAATTTGCTGATTTTTCAGCTCCTAAAATTTAGGTTCAAATACTACCCCGATCATGAGTAAAACTGCATTTATGTTTTTCCCTCTCCCATAGTCTTTCTCATCATTCCCCCCATCGTTTTTTCTTTTACACACTGCAATTGTTCAAGACAAACAGAGCATTTGGAGTTGAAGAGCACACAGTTGGTCAGAAATAAATTCCACTGGCAACATGCACCAGAATCACACAGAATCACAGA
>VZRW01013282.1:1625-13466 GCA_013398125.1 Aegotheles bennettii
GCACCGGGGATGGGGTCGGGGCGGGACCGGGAGGGGCCGCCCCGTCCGGGCACCGCGGGGGGAAACTGAGGCAGGAGCGAGGTCGGGGGGGGAGCCGCAGGGCCCCCCGGCGTCCTGACCGCCGCCCCCGGTCCCGGCGAGCTCGGCGGGGCGGGGTGGAGGCGGGGATGAGGCTCCCGGAGCCTCTTCTGGACAAGAAGGGGGGGAAGAGTCGCTCCGGCAGCCCCGCTCTCTCCGCCGGGACAAGCCTGGCTCCGTGCCTCAGTTTACCAGCGGGGAAAGGGGCCGGGGGGACCTCTGGCAGCGGACGAGGAGCAGCCAAAGCGCCCCGTGCTCGTCCTGGATGCAGCCCGGGCTCGGAGCGAACTCCTCACCGTGAGCCCGGGCTGCTCCGCCGGGGCTGTGTCTGGACCAAGATGGTTTCCTGCCTGCTGTTGCAGCTCCTCCATGCTCAGCCCAAGGCCCTTCGGCAGCAGCTGGTGGGAAGAGGTGGGGATGCACCCCACGGCACAGCAGGGCACCCCTGAACCCTGCAGAGAAGGGCTGGTGGGCAGGGCACCAAGCCCCTGGGGCTAAGGAGAGGGGGAGAATCATCCCTGCGAGATGGCGGATGAGGAACACCCCAGAAAAACTCATCTGCTTTCTCACAGCGAGGTGCTGGTGCTAACCACATCCTCCACCTCCCCTCACTGCTCTGATGATGGCAGCCAAAAGATAAGAGCAGCACCGAGGCCTCCTCATCCCCCTCCCTCCCTTGGCTGCAGAGGGCTTGGCCCTCTGGGCAATCACAAGCTCTTTTTGGGGTTCTCTGGGGTTTCTTGTTGTTGAAGAGGTGCAGAGCAGCTGCACACCCCTCTGCCTGGGTGTGAGGGAGGGGAGGAAGCGGTTTAGCTTCTTCAGCTAGGAGGGAAAAAGCAGGAGCTGAGCAGCAGTGGGGTGCACAAGGAGGTTTATTGGAGAAGACTGCGTGGTGTGGTGGTGGGAGAGGAGAGGCCGACCCCGGCCAGTGCTGCCTGGGGCTGGGAGCCCACAGAAGGGGCCTGTGCTGGTTTCTCCTCTGTGGTCCCTGGGCTGCACGCCGGGGGAACCTCTATCCTGCTGAGCCGTGGGTCAGGTGTCAGTCACCACTCCTCTTATAGGTCTTCTGCTCTCAGGGCCTCGGCCATCAGGTTGCAGGCAGCCTTGTGCTTCTGCCAGTGCTGGACCTGGCACGCCCTGTGGAGGGGAAGGCAGCTCAGGGGTTTTGCCACAAAGTGGGGTGGCTGCTCCTCAAGGAGGGCCACGGCAGGGCCACGTCCATCCATGGGAGTGAAGCAGCGACGAGGACAAACCTCAGCACCACACTCCCCTGGGTGCTGTTGGGGAGCCTCAGCCCAGCAAGGAGGTGGATGCGGCCCCCAGCTCCCAGGGCTAAGGCAGTTTAAAGACACAGCTAAAGCCAGACCTTACCAGATGGTTTAGCACTAGAGAAGATTTAATTTACTGCCACCGTCCCAGCTGCTGCAACCCAGCCTGTCACCTGCACCCACAGAGCCACGGGTGCTTTCCCGTGCTCTCCAGGTGCAGGGAAGGGAGATGGTGCCACCATGGGAGACCCAGCCCCTCACTTCTGGTGGTGTGGGCACAGTCAGCTCAGCACCGGGCAGTGGCCACATGACACTCACCAGCATCTCCTCCACCAGTGTCCTGGCACATCAGCCTTGGCCATAAGACCTGGAGAGGTGTGTGGCAGGCGGGGAGCCAGCAATGCTGAGCAGTGTGGGAGCCCTGGCTTCCCTTGGCCCTTTCACCGCACCCTCCGGTGACGTCTGTGGTGCTGTGGGGAGTTGGGGGGCACTGGGGGGCTGCAGGGGACACAAGGGGGTGGCAGGGCTCCCTTACCGTGTGCAGTACCACTCGTTCCGACAGCGAGAGCACCGCTTGGCCGCCTCCACACCACACACCGTGCAGCGGGGCTTGTTGGGGGCCAGAGCCTCCATCATGTCCAGGCTGTAGGTCTGTGCCCACCTGTGGCAGGCAGAAATGGGTGAGGCTGATCATGGGGAGCTGCTGACAAGCAGTGAGCTGTCCCCACTGCACCCTGCCAGTACCACAGATCCTCCCGTCCTCCCAGTGCTGAGCTCCAGCTTCTGCTAATGGGGATACTGGTTCCAGTGGGCACCCAGTGTGCATGTGCCAGGGCCTTACCTGCGTGCCTGGAGCTTCAGCTCCTCCTCGGTGGGGCTAAAGACATGCTTCACCTGGTGCTTGGTGATGGCTTCCCACTTCCCAGTGTTTTTCTTGAGGATATGGTCCCAGATGACAGGAACCTGGCAGCAGAGACAGAGCAGGAGGAAGGGGCACTTGTGGCCAGACCAAAGGTGTAGGATGGGGGCATCTGGGGGACGGGGGGACAGGCCCTGTGCATGAGGAGCATGTCCCTGGGAGGGCGAGTGGAGGCAGCACATGGAGAGGTGAAGACGTAGGGAGTGAGGGTGTGCTTTTGGGTGCACGGAGGGGATGGATCTGCTCACCAGCGAGCGCTGGGGTGTGACAAAGAAAAACCTTTGGGGTCTGGTTGGGAGCGAGAGTCCAGCCCCGAATCCTGGGCTCCTGAGCAGAAAGCCCTGGGATCTCAGCGCCTGCGTGCTGGCAGCAGTGTGAACCCCATGCTCCAGAGCCTTTTGCCTGAGCAGCTTTTTCCACTCATCACTTCCCCAAGGACCAACAGCCGGGGAAGGGCTGGCCAGCACGAAAGGGAAAGCACCAGCCAAGATCAGCGCAGGGAGTTCAGGCTCTGGAGAGCATGATGCTGCTTCAAACGGCACTGCCTTCTCCAGCAGAGTAAAAATAGCGAGGCCTGGAAGGGGAGGAGGCCGCTCTGGAAGCAGCCGAATGGAAAAAGGCCTTTTCGAAGCTTGGCTGGGCGACAGGGAGTGAGTTCACCGCTTTCTGGGAGCCCACGTGTGTGCTTCCAGCTGGCTGCACCCCCCTGCCCGCCAGGCTCAGCCCCAGCCTTTGGCGGAGGCAGGAGCAGCACCAGCACAAAGGCAGAGTTGGGGACAAGGGCAGCAGCCTGGACGAGGGCTGGACAAGGTCCCCAGCGTGGCAGCTGCCCGTCCCTGTGCCACCCACACGCTGACAGTTGAGGCACATGGAGCAGATCCGTAACCACCTCTGCCCTGCTGCTGTCCCCAGTCCCAGCCGCTCAGCTCGCACGGCCAGGGCACAGGGCACAGGGCACAGGGCCAGCCGTGCTGGGCACAGCACCCTCCCCTTCCCCACTGCCCAATCGGCCACTGCCCGACCTACCCACCCGCTCCCTGCAGCTCCAGCCCTTGGGAAGAGCCTCTGCTCTCCCTGCTGCTGCTTTGCAGATCTGCCCACACACACAGTTTCCCCCCCCCAGCTCACGAGAAGGCAGCACAAACACTTTTTCCAGCAGTTAGCATTGCACGGATTGAAAACGCCAAGGACCCTCGGCTTCTTGGAGCCCCTTAGGGCCCAAATCCTGACCCCCGGACAACAGCTGGGACCAGTTTGGGTCCAGCCCCTGCCAGCAGACCCTGTGTCCCTTCATACACAGGGTGCCAAGCAGCCTCGGGCCAGGGCTGTGAAGAGGACTTCTTCACTGGGGAGTTTAGAATTCAGCAGGGAAACACTGATAAATGTTAAATAAAGAGTTAATTGTCAAAACAAGCCAGGGGTTGTCTCTGCCCCACGCAGCCACCACCCCAGTGCCATCTGGAGAGCTGTTTGTAACCCAGCAGGACACAGCTCTCATCATCCATGGACAGCTCTGCTGGCAAGAAGGGTGTGGCTGTGAAATGGGTGCTTGGCTGCTTTGTCAGGGTCACCGCCTCTCCAGAGCTGAGCTTGGTGGGAGGAAAAGGGGTTGGGAGCTGCAAGGCTCAAAGCAGAGTGGGATGAAGGGAGAGCCATGGGATACCTGCTCCAGGACAAGATCCTTTTTGGGGGGAGCCGGCTCTGTCACTGCGAGGTGGCTCAGAAATCTCTGCATCTCCACCAGGTTGGGCAGCTGGTCAATGAGAACGTCCGTCAGGAATGCACGGAGCTGCAGCCACAGAGGGGAAGAGAGAGGTCATGACAAGGGAGAGAGGGGATCTGTAGGGCACTGGCAGAGCAACCTGTGGGGGTCCCATGAGGTGCACTCAAACACAAGCTTCGGTGCTGCTGGCACGGTGACAGACCCCACCGCTCAACTACCAGTGGCTGCCAGGAACCTTCAGCAAGGATGGGGCAAGGTCCTACTCTGTGCTGTGGGCACCACAACCTTTGTGGTGCTGGGTCCTACCTTGAGGAGCTGGCTCTTGTTGAAGCCATCAAAGTGGTATTTGCGTTGGCATTCGGGGCTAAGCAGGAGGTTGAGGAGGGCAAGCCACACTTGCCCATCCAGTTTGGTCATCTTCACCTGGTCTTCAGGGGGTACCACGTGCCATGTGCCATTCTCAAACTTCTTGAGCTTGCCTGAGGGACAGAACAACATGCAGCTCCAGAGAGACAGTGCTGCCCCAGGGAAGACAGCTCAGAGGTGGAGATGCTGGCCTATGCTCACTGTCTCAGAGGCAAGCCCCTCTGCTCCTGCCTGCCTCAGTTTCCTCACCTACAGCCTACTTGGTTCTGTTGGGCCAATTCTGTTTAGTACCTGTATCAATGATCTGGACAAGGGGATTGAGTCACCTGCGGTCAGTTTGCAGATAACACCAAGTTGCGTGGGAGTGTTGACCTGCCTGAGGTTAAGGAAGGCTCTGCAGAGGGACCTGGACAAGCTGGATTGATGGGCTGAGGCCAGTGGTGTGAAGTTCAACAAGGCCCAGTGTTGGGTCTTGCACTTGGGTCACAACAACCCCATGCAAAGGTACAGCCCTGGGGAAGAGCAGCTGGAAACTGCCCAACAGGAGAGGACCTGGGGGTGTTGGTTGACACTAGCGGAATCTGAGCCAGCAGTGTGCCCAGGTGGCCAAGGCCAACAGCATCCTGGCTTGTGTCAGCAATAGCGTGGCCAGCAGGAACAGGGCAGTGATTGTTCCCCTGTACTCAGCCCTGGTGAGGCTGCACCTTGAATCCTGTGTTCACTTCTGGGCCCCTCACAAGAAGGACGTTGAGGGGCTGGGGTGAGTCCAAAGAAGGGCAACAAAGCTGGGGAAGGGTCTGGAGAATGAGGAGCATCTGAGGGACCTTGGGATGTTCAGCCTGGAGAAAAGGAGGCTGAGGGGAGACCTTCTCACTCTCTATAACTGCCTGAAAGGGGGGTGTAGCAAGGTGGGTGTTGGTCTCCCTAGTAACCAGTGACAGGATGAGAGGAAATGGCCTCAGGTTGTGCCAGGGGAGGTTTAGATTGGATCTTGGAAGAACTTCTTCACTGAAAGGGTTATCCAACACTGGCACAGGCTGCCGAGGCAGGTGGTTGAACTGTCATCCCTGGAGGCATTTTAAAGATGTGTAGATGTGGGGCTGAGGAACAGGGTTTAGCACCAGGCTCAGTAGAGTTCAGTTAATGGTTGGACTCAACGATCTTAAAGGTCTTTTCCAACCCAAATAATTCTATGATTAGAGAGCACAAAAAAGCATAAAGAACATGTTTTAAAACAACAACGCTGTGTCAGGAACCAAAAGACCCCCAAGATATCTCCCTGTGTACTTGGCCAGGAGCGTAGAGCACTGGTAGGTGGTGGGGGAGCCCATGCTGCAGCAACAGAGTGGCTTCAGACGTATGTTTTGGGCTATCTGTGTGGCCTATGCCCACTCGTCTGGAGGTTCTCCTGTCAGTGAAAGCCAGAAGTAGCACAAATATAACAGAAGTGACAAAACAAGCTCCGGGAGCTACTGTGCTGCTCTGGGGGATGGAGGAGGATGTGATCCTGCATCTGCACAGCCTGGAAGTGCCTTTGCACTCTTTCCAGTGCCTCCCTCAGGGCCCTGGATCAAAGCTCCCTCTGACACCCCGAGTGCACAGGCGGAGAGAAGGGATGCGTTTCCTGGCCGGAGGAAGGAGGAGAGCTCCCACATCCAGCTGGGCTCCTCTCGGCAGGCGCAGAGCCACGTCCTTCCCAGCACCTCTTCCTCCCCTGCCCGCCCTGTGACCCCCTGGAGCCGGGATGGGTTCCCATGGCCCAGGCTGTGCCCCACCACTGCTCCGAGGCAGGCAGTGGGGACACTGGGGGCTGTGTAAGGGACATGTGGGGCTGTAGAGGTGCTGGAGGTGCTTGGTGGCACAGGCAGTGGCTGATGGGCAGAATCTGATCAGCGGCCTTCTGGCAAGAGTGGAGATCAATGACCAGCAACTCCAGGGCAATGTTTGCTGCCTGGGAGAGCCCACGTCTGGCTCCAGCTCTTAGTGTTGGCCCAGAAAGGTGCAGAGGGGCTGAGACTGGCACCCTGGCCTTTCTGCGTCCAGGACAAGGCTCCTCAGCAGAGCAGGTGAGGCTGGCAGGCCAGCTACACCCCTGCTCCCACCCTGGCCATGATCAGCTCGGAAGAGACAACAGCCCTGTGCAAAGAGTGCCTTTGGGGAGTGCTGCCGGGTCCCCAGCCCAGCTGTGCTGCAGCTGCTTTCCAGCTGAACTGCTTCGGGCAGGGGACACCAGTGAGGAGCAAGGGGAGGGTGGAAGGGGAGCAGCTTCTTGTGAGGGCTCCTGCAGCAGACCCTTCCGTGGGCACAGGTCCCAGCACACCATCATGGTGCCCCAGGTACCATGGGACATGATCTGTACCTGCTTCCCGGCAGCTCCAGGGGCAATGCTCCACCAGCTCGACCAGGAGGCAGGGCAGGTTGTGGGTGTTCAGCATCCGGGTCAGCGCGCTCAGGGGCAGACTGGAGAGACACAGAGAGGGTGAAATGGTGCTCACAGACAAACACCAGAACAGATACAAACGCTCCCCGAGGCAACTGGGAGAGGCAGGAAAAGCAACAATGATCTGGGTTCCCCAAGAACCATGGAGCAGGGTGGAGCGCTGCCGCATTTGACTCCCGGGGCGCAGTGCCACTGTCACCATGGACACGGCCAGCTGCTGAAAGGGGTCCAGGCACCCACTGGTTCCCCTGATTCCCCATGGGAATCTCAACCGGAGAGCTCAACACGTGTCCTCTGCTGCTCCTGGGCACCCACCTCTCCACCTGGTCAGTGATGAACCGCAGCACAGACAGGGCTTTCAGAGCAATCTCAAACTCCATCATCTCCGCTTGCTTCTGCAGCTCCTGTGAAAGCAGGAGCACAGCCTCAGGATTTCAGGCCCCATTTCCCAGGAGCTCCAGGGAGACGGCCTGTTGGCTGCACATCGGTAACCACAGACTGGGAAGGAAACCAGAGCCCTGCAAAACAAGCTCTGCTCCTCATCCGGCCTGTGCCAGCGCCGTGCCAGGGCAGCACAGAAGTGCATGGAGCCCATTGTTGGTCGTCCCTCATCTCCCTACCCCTAACACACCATGGGTGGCCCAGCTGCAGTGCCCTGCACAGGGACACTCCCCAGAAGGCCACTCCCAGACCGCTCCTCTGTCCCCTTCTGGGCTCATCCTGTGGCCTGTGGCCCTGCAGGGACGTGCGAGGTTGAGGGAGGAGGGAGCTGCTTGATTAGCAGAGGAACCAGAGGAAGAGGGAGAAGCCTGGCCCTGGCACAGCTCAGTCCGACCCCCGCCCCTCCTGGATCTAGCTCTCCTCTCTAGCTCACATACAGCCAGCCAGAATATCTCCTGTGGTCATCCCAGCCCGCAGCTACACCACACTCCAGCCACACGGCCTCCTTCCCTTCCGGGCAGCATGGACACCCTGTCCATCCCCCCAGCACTCAGGCTAACAGCCTGACCAAACTCTGACTCAGCCTCTTCCGAGACCGGCAGGATGGCTGGGCTGAGAGGTGCCAAGTCCTCCTCCCCGGTCCAGGCAGAACTTCTCCTCTGCAGCCCCAGACACTCAGCAGCTCACATCCTCATGTGCAGAGCCCTGACCTCAGCAACTCCTGCTCCTCTAAAGCGCCCCTGCAACGGTTCCCTTCCAAATTCCTGTGGTGAGAAGCCCTGCGCTCCCCATGCTGGTGCCCCACATGCTACCAAGGAAGCTTTTTGGGCTCTTGCCCCCATTTCCCTCTCCAAACTTGCCTAGTGAGGCTGTCTCCTACAGCCCCTCCTAGCATCCAGACCTTCATGCAGGGACTGTCTTGTGCCTGTGCCTCTGGGGGACAGCAGAACAGGTCCTGCTCCAGGGGTTGGCACCATACACGGTCACAAAGGACAACAGACTCTACAGCACAGAAGAGGGCAGGAACAGCTTTCTTTGTCAGAGGTTACTGTATGTGGAGTCAGGAGGGGCTGGAATGAATCACAGGAAACCAGGCTCCTTGGCAGATGAGCGCATTTTAGAGCCCCATTGGCTAGAAAAGGTTGGGTTTTTAACTCCAGTCATGTCAAAGCACTAACAGAGACACCCTCTTCCCCTCCCCAGCTGGGAAAACATTTCCTGGAAAACATCCCCATTGTGCTCCGGAGCCCTCCGCTTCCTTCCCTTCTCTGGAAGGGGAGCACGTGCTGGGCAAGGAGCCAAAGGATGGAGGCGATGAAGGGAGGCAGGGCTGAGCCTGCAGGCTGTCACTGCAACCCCACTGCTCCAGCCACACCTCGTGATGGGCATGGTCCAAGGAGGAAACTTGGGGTGCTGAGAAGCCGAGTCCCAGAGGCCAAGGGAGATCCCGCACTGGGAAGGTGTGTGTGGCAGCCATGGGATACCTGCCTGGGGACAGCTCTGGGCTCACCATGAGTCCTGACCAGCACGGAGAGAAGGTCATTTCTCAGAGAGCAGAGGAAGTTCGGGGGCTCTGGAGCACAATAGGACAATTCCTGGCTGTATCATACATGGGTTTACGGAGGGATCCCTCTCATGGTTAATCCTGGCTGCAGTTGTGTAACTGTCAACTCTCCAGTGTCCCCTCACTCAGGGTGACAGCTCAGACTGTGCCCTGCAGGGAGCCTCAGGCTGGCACCGTCATGAGAGGGTGGCAGTGTGGCTGCAGGACAGAGGCAGGTGGCCACAGCCACTGGCCCAGCTGAGCTGCTGGCCTGGGTGAACATCAGCACAAGACACCTTCAAGATGGGCAGGAGGTGCTGGGGCTGCAGCCAAGGGGTTCTCCACAGGCAGGCCCCCTGTGCCTCTTCAAGCTGTCCACATCCTCCATCACTCGTGTCCCCAGTGAGCTACAGGACTTTCCCCTCACTTGCATGGATGAAGGGCTGGGCAGATCCTCGGGACGAAGCTCTGCCAGGGTCACCATCTGTCCATTGGCGCTCCGAGCTGCGAGCAGCGTCAGCTTTCGGTGGCAGTAATCAATCAAGTCCAGGATGCTGTCCTCTGCTGACTCGCAGATCTCCTGCAACACAACAAGAGTTCCACAGAGGGCCAGACCCCGCAGCCGTGGCTTTCCACTGAAAAAAGCTGAACCTGCCTCTTACCTTGTGAAAAAACACTGTCTCCAGGAGGTTGATGATGGAGGCTTCGTGATGCAGCTGTGGGAGGAGAGCAGCAAGGGTGAGGTGACAGCAGACCGGTCACCAACACTGAGGACACAGGCAATGGGACCGTGAAAAGGGCTCTTCTAAGGGGCTGCTGATGTCGTTGTGGCCAAACATGAGTCCAAGAGCCACATCCAAGTGATGAGATCTTTAAAAGAACTCCAGTTCATGTTAATATTTGTGTTAACATGCCTCCAGCACCGTAACACACCGACAGAGAGCCATGCCTCCTGGCAGGGAGGGCCCTGTCGCTGCACAACAGTAGCCCCTGGGCAAGCTGCAGCCCCCAGCACTGGCACAGAGCCACTGCCTGGTGCTCGGCATGGCTGTGCTGCTCTCAGCCCCCTGGCACTGAGCAGACAGCACTGGCCCCAGACTGGGAGCCATGGGATATCGGCCTCAGAAGAATGCTGGGAACTGCTGCCCAGGGAAGACACCACCTTTCCCCAGCAAGGTGTTACCCCGAATTGGAAATGGGCTAGAACTTCCAAGACTCTGGCAGATTCCCTTAGGTCAAGGGCTGCACGCCTCCATGGGGAAGCCAAGCTCCCGAGCTTGCTCCCTTGCCCAAGGGACTGCTGTGCCCAGGAGCTTGGTGAGAAAAAGCCATTTTTTTTTAAACCCAGAGGCATGCGACCTCAGAGAGCCCTCTGGGTAGAACTGCCAGAGAAAAACTGCTCAGAGAGGCAAATACCCCAGGGGTGTTGCTGCCTGGGAGCCGGGGTGGCACCAAGTCGATGGGAGCTGCAAGCCAGGAGCACTGCCAGCTCCAGGAGTGGCCTTTGCTGCATCCAGCAGCCCCAGCAAGCCCCTGTGTGGGGTTAGGTGGGGGCACAGCTCTCTGGGGACTGAGCTCCCCTGAGAGAGGGTCCTTGTCCCTCTTGGTGGTGAGGAAACCAGCTTGCTGCTCATGGCTTTGGGAAACCAGGTGCTTCACACCCTGTCCACTGCAGCTTCTCATCCTGGTGAGATACAAGACCCCAGCTCTGAGATCTCCAAGGTGAGATTTATTTTTAAGCATTGCAGTGCCTGCCCAATTTCCAGGCTCATTTCCACTGCCCACTCCACTCACCACCAGGTAGATGGGGAAGGTGCTCCTCGGCTTGAAGTCCTCCAGCTGGCACAGCAGAGGAAAGATCTTGTGCTTCCAGATCTCTGCAGAGATCAGCTCCCCAATGAGAACAGGAATCTAGACAGGAAGGGATGGGGGAGCGAAGCCTTTCAGACCAGAGTGGGAACCAGTTTTACCACTAATGCTCAGTGGAGTCATCCCAGGGAGGAGGGTGGCTACAGGGCACGCTGGCTTCATATTCACCCAGCTCAGAGATCAACAGCTTTTCCCCCAACAGACCAGAGAGCAGAGGGAGCTCCTGGGGTTGCAAAGGGGGAAGAGGACCCCGAGGAGCTGGGCACCACCCATCCCAGTGCAGCCCTCTGGGACAGCAACACTGCAGGTACACAGAGACACCGCAGGGCAGAGACCCAACCAGAGGGGCTGGTGCATGACAGGGAACATGGCAACCTCAAGAGGACCCAGAGACCAGCGAGTAGAAACACCATAGCTTGACCTTTAATTTTTTAAAAAAGCAATGCTGGCAAGTCACCAAACATCTTTGCCAAAGATACAGCAGATTCTTCACCATTTTATTCCCAAAACCGCATGTTGTCCGCAGGACACCCCCAGCTCGAGGCTGAAGGCCTGGCACAGGGATCACTCCCACACCCAAGGGGGCTCACCTTGGCGTGGGTGACCAGCAGCTCGGTGAGGAGCTGCTCCTGGCCCGCCGAGGCGCTCAGGATGGCGTGCATGTTGAGCTTCTCCACGTACTCGTGCTGCCGAAGCCATCTGTGGGGCAGCCAGCATGGCCATCAGTGCCAGAGGCATCCAGCCACTGGCTCCTGGAAAGGGAGCAGGGAAACCTGCTCCCGGCACTCCCATCCCTGGGAAATGCTCCAAAGCTGCCAGGCACCCCGGAGGGCCAGGCCATCTCCTGAGCCTGCTCACCCTCAGGCAGCAGCTCCACCTGTGGCAGCCCCAGCTCCACCCACCGTGAGGCACCCACTGGGGACCCTTCCTCACGTGGACCCACCTCTGTCCCAGCCCTTCCAGAAGGGCTCCAGAAGTGGGAATCCTCCTCTGCCACCACCCCACTCCTGGGGAGGCCCCAAAACCAGGGTCCCCCCTCTCTACCCCAGACCTTCAGGGTTGCCCTCCTTAACCCCATCCAGAACCTCTGGGGAGGCCCCCGAACCAGGGCCCCCCCTCTCCCCTCACCCCCTGAATTCAGAGCCCCTTCTTTGTGCTCCCCCCTCCCCGACCCTGCGGGGACAGCCCAGAGCT
>VZRW01013282.1:33198-135006 GCA_013398125.1 Aegotheles bennettii
GAGAGGCAGTAGCAAACAGTGCAACAGTCTTGATATCGAAATGTCCTCTTTGAGTTTGGGGGCATGCACAGCACGGCGGGCAGAGCCGGGGAGGACAGGGGTCCCCCCTCCCGGGGACAGGGACAGCCTGGCATCGTCCCCGCGGGACACGGGGCTCCTGTCAAGGGATGGAGGGGGCAGCAGGGGCAGGATCCAGAGAGGGGCTGGGGTCCGGCCACCCGGGCGGCCGTGGGGGAGAAACAGGGGGAACCAGAGGGGAGAGGGAAAGGGTCCGGTTCTCCCACGGGGGAGAGGGTCCCCGGGAGCAGCGTGAACCTGAGGTGGGAAAAAGGCTTGGGGGGGGTCGGGGGAGAGAGAAAGAGAGAGAAAGGGGGGGGCCAGGCTAACACACATGTACACAGATTAATTCCAAACGAAAATCGAAACCAACCGAAACCGAACTCATAAAAAGAATAAATGGTTTAAACTGAAACCAAAGAACCGTAATAAACCAAGGGAAATTAAAGAGATCCATGCAAACTTTTCCAGGCTCACAAATTAAATGCCTGCTATGGAGTCACCCCTCGGCCCCGGGGGTGGACAGGCAGTGGCACAGCCCCTGCCTGCAGCCTGGGGCTCGGGTTTTGGGGTGCACAGCGTAAGGACCCGGCGCCCCGGGGCACCCCAGGCAGGCAGCTCCTTTCCCTCTCTGCCTTCACCGCTACTCACACCTCTCTTATTTTTTATTTTCCTGGGTTTTTTGGCCTCTCCTAGTGCTCCCTAGCTCTTTTCGCATTTTCTTGCTTCGTGTTTCTCCCCCCGACAGCCACGGGCCAGTGTGGGGGCAAGGGGGAGGGCGAGAGGGCGGCGGGGAAAGCCAGGGGCTACTTACACTTCACTTGCAGGATCTGGTCACTGAGGTTGGCCTGGATGTAGTAGGTGCTGTAGGGAGGCAGAACCAGCCCCAGGCTGCGGAGGGGGAGAGCAGACAGGTGGTGTAAGGCTTTACACTCACCCTGAGCCCTTGGCTGGCCATGGCCCCGCTGGCCTCCTGCACAGCTCCCTGTGTCCTGCTCTTCAGGGACTGCATCCAGGGTGTCCTGGTGGCAACCAGGGTCATCCCGAGGCATTCAGGGTCATCCTGGTGGCACCCAGCGTTGTCCTCAAAGCACCCAGGGTCATCCTGGGGCATTCAGGGTCACCCCCAGAGCGCTGAGGGTAATCCTGGGGGCATCCAGAGCCACCCTTGGGGCACTCAGGGTCATTCTGATGTCTCCCAGGTCATCCTTGGAGCACCTAGTGTCACCCTGGAGCACCCAGGGCCACCCTTGGTGCACCCAGGTCTGCCACCAGAGCACCTTAGGGCCATCCCGGAGGCATCCCTGAGTACAGGAGGTGGGAAGTCTGTCCGGCCAGGGCTGAGACAGGGAGGACATGCCTGCCTGGGAACCAAGGGAGATGTGTGGAAGAGGGACATGACATCAGTGTAAGGGAGGATGGCAGGAAGAGACAGCCCTCGAAAGAAGGGACAAAACCTTCCCAGTGAGCAGAGATCAGAGGGTCATTACACACGCACCGGCCAAGAAGGAGAGGGATCAGGACGGGTGGGAAAGAAGGTGGCAGGAGGTGGTGTCAGGGCTGCTGAACCCATGGGACATGGTGCTGGCAGGAGCTGGGCTCCTGGGTGCTGACTGCGGAGCTGGTGGCCTTTGGCAATGGTGGTTGTGCCAGGAGCTGCCCCGGTTAAGGGAGCACTGGCGGGGGCTGCCTTCCTGGCTCTCATCAGGTGTCACACGTGCACCTGAGCCACCAGGACCCAGACCTGCCCCCCAAGCCACCCCTCCAGCTAGTCCCATCTGCATCTGGCAGCTCAGACTGGGCACCCCAGCAAGCATGGCTGAGGTGGTGGCACCCCAAACCCGAGGTGACAACAGAAAGGTAGTGATTTTTTTTCTGTCCAGTGCTGGTGGCACCCTGTGCTGACAGTGTCCAGGGACCCGGGGGAAGATCCATGCTGTGGTGTGAAGCCACGGGAGCACCTTTTGTCCTACAGATCAACCATGTCCTTGTTCCCTCCTCAACAGTGCTGCGTGTCCCACGAGGGGTGTCACTTGGGGACAGGACCAGAGCTGTGCAGGGGAGACCTGGCAGCTCTAGGAGGTGGCTGTGACCCTTGGTGGCCCCTCCTGAGCTGGGTGGCGAGGAGGAGGGTACAGTGAGGGGACCATGCTGCTCCTCACGGCATGAAGGCAGCACGAGTTGGACAGCACAGACATGACGATGCTGGGGTCTTTTTACACATCTGCTGGTCCAAACTGGTGTGAACTGGGCAATGGATGCAGTGTTCCCCCCACCTCAGCCACTGCCTGCGCTGCAGGTGGGCACGTGTCACTGTCACCCTGCCCAGAGCAGGCAGAGGCGTGCAAGCCCCTGGCTGGGCAGGCAGGGGTGGCAGGGGTGTCCCTTGCCCAGCACCTTGGACGCCACCCCGCAGTGCTGCCTCGAGCCCTGGGGACGGGCTCAGCACCGCAGCGCTGAATACTGGTGGGCAGCACCTTCAGGAGTGCCCTTTAGAGCACCACTGGCTGTGTGTAATGACCCGACAGTGGGTTTGGCACCCTGTGGCCCCTGGGACACGCTCCTGGAGGCCTTGGGGACCTCCCGAGCTGCAGGCATGAGAGCCCAGCCCTGTGCTGGTGAGGGTCTGGCTGGTGCTGGGCAAACGGGGTGCGCTGGCGGCATCGCTCACCTGTAGTTGGTGCTTTTGATGGGGGCCCACGTGTAGGTCCTGAACACCTCGTCGATGTATTGCTGCAGGTCAGAGGGAGCCAGTCAGGCCTCCGTGGTGCTGGAACCCTGCCAGCACGGCGGGCACCGAGCCTGGTGCTGGACCTGGCCCCTCACTGCTCACCACCAGGGCTGGGTGCTCAGCACGGTGGTGGTTTTGGCCGTGACCCCCCTTCCCCTGCAGCCTTACCTCGTCCAGGGACTTGATGAGGGTCTTGATGAACCTCTGCCCATCGTTCCCATCAATCATACTTCTCCGGATCTGGGGGACACGGAGGAGGCAACTGAGGGCCACAGAGCCTGGCCATGCACCCCTGGTCACCCAGCCCAGCAGGGTGGCACTGGGGACCTGTGGGGTGCAGGGGCGAGCAGCCCTGGGAGACTCTGGGGTAGGGAGGGAGGGAGGCTGGTGCGTGCAGGCCAGGCAGGGCTGGGCTGGCATCCAGGGGACAGTGACCCAGTGCCAGTCCCCTCTGTGGCCTCACGGGAGCTGTGCTGGGGCCCTTAGGACGAGGGCAGGCTGGAGGGGCTCAGTGACCTTTGCAACTGCAGATTAGGGGGGGCCAGTCTGTACCCCAAGAGCTGCCCACAGGTCTGCCCACCTCCTCCTTGTTCTCATCCTCCAGCTCAGCATCCAGGAAGTCCAGGGTCACAGGCTCGCGGAAATTGATGATCTGCAGGCAGAAAGGGAGAGCTGAAGAAGGGCTCTGGGCTCCCGCAGCTGCCACTGAGTCCAGACAAACTCATCACAGCTCCCACAATTAGCTCCTAACAACGCCCCGTGTCCTACAGGACCCAGTGAATCCCCCTGGCACTGCCCCGACGGGCCCCCCCTCACCTGGGGCTGCAGGTTGGGGTGCAGCAGGACGTAGCCGTTCAGGTCGATGGCGAAGACGTAACCGTTTGCCCCCAGCTGTGGGAGAACAGGAGGAGGGATGAGCCTGGCCAGGGGGCTCTGCTGCATGCTGTGCTGGTGTGACCACCCCACCTCTGCAGGCAGAGCTCATCCCCCACCACCCCTCANCATCTGTTTCTATTCTCAGGCCAACAGCATCTCTCACCCTGGCTCTGGACTTTGCCTGCTGCCCCTTTCCCCAGGCTGCTAGGATTTATTCCCGGCTGACCCTGGAATGGTTTTGACTCTGCTCTGGGTCCCAGAGCATCATCACCCAGCTCTGATCCCTGCCTGCCTGCCCTGGTCCCTGCCTACAGTCGTGGCTTCTGCACCCTGCTACTGCCCACGCTGCTGGAGGTGCTATGGGGGCTGGGGCAGTGCGGGGCAGGGATGGAGGGCAAGGGGCCCACACGCACGTTGTATCGCGGCGTCAGCCTCTTGATGTCGTTGAGAGCCACGTCGATCCCCATGACACCCAGGATGAGCTGGTTCTAGAAGGAAGCGCAGGGAGGGAGGGAGTGGGAGCAGGGCTGTCACCTGCCACTGCCAGCATGGGGACAGGGAAACAGGGGGATGGACCTCTTCTCCCTCCTGGGACGTGCGGGTCACATCCAGACGTGGCAGGGGCACAGGGTGGCACGTGGCAGCCCCCCAAGGGACCTGCAGCTGCCAGTTGTCCCCATTGAACAGGAAGAGCCAGCCAAGGCCATTTCAGGCCCCGGGGATGGCAGTCACCCCATGTCTCACCCCAGGGAGGGGGTGCAGAGCAGGCAGCACCCGCGGGGTGCCAGTGCCTCCCCCCCTGCAGCCATGCACCCAGCATCGGGGCACCCTCCTGATCCTACCTTCCTGTCACTGTTGTCCTCGGTCAGGTTGAACACCGGGAGTGTGCCCGTCACCACCAAGCCCAGCCCCTGCACAAGCACAGAAGGGTGTCCCATGGCCCCTTGCTGGACCCAGGATCAGGGGTGGGCAGCAGAGGGGGTCACCCCCTGGCAAGGGAGATGCGGGCATGTACTGTGTGGGAGCCTGGGGGTCTCCCCACCTGCACCCCAGGACTGTGTGGGACCCCAGGGCCAGTGTCCCCACCCGCACCCCAGGGCTGGGGCTCCTTACCAGGGCATCCTGGTAGACATTGGTCCACTGAACCTGCTTGGCTCGGTTCCCAGCCAGGACCATGGGTCTACCCAGAACGTCCAGATACTCCTGCAGAGACACAGGGAGGGAGGAAAGCGTGACACGGGAGCCAGATGTCTCCCTGCTCCAGCCCGGTGACACTCCTGTCCCCATGCATGCCCCAGGGATTATTAATAGGGTGCTTGGTGCCAGTCCCCCTGTGCAGGCTGTGCTAGGGGAGGGGGCTTGGCAGGTACCAAACCCGAGGGTACTGGGTCCAGCTGTGAACCGAAGGGGCCTGTTGAGATTCAAACAAGATGCAAACAAGATGCAAACATCAGCAGCACAGGGGCTGGGCAGGGGCTCCCCAGCAGCACCAGGCAGAGCCCCCCCAAAATCCCAGCTGTCCCCAGGCTGGGATTGCTCCATCACACCCAGATCACATTGCTGCTGTCTCTCCCTGTCTGCCACTGCTGGCCTTTTGGGATCTTATCCCAGGGCAGGTTTCCTTTATCCTGGTTCCCCTTGCCAAGGCAGACATCAAGAAGGGTGGGCAGCCCCTGTGCCACAATGCCAGCCCCATCCCGAGGGGCTGCCCTGCTCCGGGAGCCCCATCACTGTCCACCTCGTGTGCACCCAGTGAAGAGAAGGGGCAGAAAAGGGGCAGGGGGATGGGATGGACACGGGGTGGGATGGACACATCTGGCTCTGCCGAGGCTGGCCCTGCCTGCGCTCGCTCCCTGCCCACGCCTGGCTCTGCTCCACGCTGATTAGCGCCTGATGTTTCATAATTAGTCACTCAGAAGGCAGCAGGTCCGTGGGGAGCCGCAGGAGATGAATTACTTATTTAACAGTGTGAAGCCTGGCTGAGGGCTGGGCTGGGCTCCCTGGCTCGCTGCCACACTCACTGCCAGCCTTTGGGCTCCCTGCAGCGGGGCTGGGGCTGCCTGAGCGTGCCCCCAGGCAGGGCACACCGGGAGGGCAGCTCTGGCACCCCGCACCCTGCCTGCCCGCACCCCGCCGTACCTGGGTGTTGATGCGGATGGCGCCGATGGAGGGGATTTCAAAGTAGTAACCTTGGAATAGGAAGAGAAAGGCCGCTGGAGAGCTGGCTGTCTGCCTGTCGGGCAGTCTGTCCTGCCGTCCAGCCCCCCAGGGTTGTGGCCAGCGCTGTGCTGGCAGCAGCACGCACCGCAGTGCCGGTGCCAGCCCCCGTGTGAGGGGCGAGCGCAGCTGCCCTTGTGCCAGCCCCGCTCACCTTTGTTGGCACAGGCCATCCACTGCAGCGGGGTCACGTCGTAGTTGTGCTGCCCGACGGAGAAGGTGAAGACCCGCACCTGCGGCAGAGTGTGGCGGTGAGGACCGTCTGCCGGGCACCTCCGTCTTCCACACTCAGGTGCTCCTGGCTGATGGCAACCTCCTCAGGGACAGTGTGGCATCGTCCTCTGCCATGCAGGCTGTGCTGCCCGTGGCCAAGCACAAGAAGGCAGAGGAAGGCTCCTGCAAACGCTGGCTGCACTGGCAGGCAGGCAGGGAGCCCCTCTCCCCCTGCCTGGAGCTGGCCAGTCCTGTCCCCCATGGCTGAAGCCACCTACCATGGTGGGACTGTAGGTCCTCGTGCTGAGGCATTGCAGCACAGGGAGTGGTCAGTGATCTGTGCTCTGCGAGGGTCCTGCATGGCCCAAAATCCCCCCACAGGTCTCCACGTCCTGGGGAGCTGGGTGGTGATGGGGACCCTCCTGCCTGCGAGCAGCCCTGTCCCCCATGCCAGGGGTGTGCTCCCCCCAGGGCAGGCTCTTGGGGGAACCCACCAGCCCCATTTCGCCCCTGGCAGCCTGAGGGGTGCCTGGCCCTGTGTCTCCCACATGCCAAGGTGGGAGCTATAAATGGCACCGGCACGTCAGCCACCCCATTACCAGGGCAGTGTTTCAGCACAGGCTGCTGGGGAGAGAGGACGGTGACGTTGCTCATGGCAAATGAGGCGGCAACCGGCAGTGGAGCTGCAGCAGCTGTCCCCCTCCCCGGCACGCAGCCCACAGCCCCTCACCGTCTTATTGGGCCAATTGTACTTCTCAAAGACGTCCTGCACCCGGTCCTCACCGCCGTCTGTGAACATCATGATCATCTTGTTGCAGTTGGCACGCGTGATGTTGGACTGTGGGGCAGAGACAGCGCCTGAGGCTGGACCCGGCGTGAGCAGCGCCGGGCGTGGGGCTGTGGCCAGGAGGGCCCCGACCCATCCCTTTCCCTCTGTATCTCTGGGGTGAGGGTGCCCGGGGTGAACCGGCAGGAGGAGAGACACTGTCTGCACCTCCCACTGGAAATGATGCTGTGCCTATTGCCGCTCGGCAACTACCAGCACCATTCGTCTTTATTTTGTCCCTGGCACGGTGTCTGGCTGGATTCACCCCCTCCGCCCAGCCCTGCCAACTTTTAATAACCCAGAGGAGCAGCAGCTCCAGTAAAAACCTTGGCTAAAGCCTGCTGGGGAGTGGGATGCCCCCCTGGCATTGCAAAGGAGGACAAGGAGCCTCTGCATGTTGAAGCACTGAGCATGGGGCAGCAGCCAGGTGCTCAAGCTCCTCCATCGCCCCCAGCCCCCATGGGTGCACTCTGCCCCCCAGCCCCCAGCCCAGCCCCCAGCTCACATTCTGCAGCTGGTCGAAGGCATACTCAAAGCCAGCCTTGTAGTCGGTTGTGCCCTTGGCCACCATGCCCTGCACGTCCTCCTTGAAGACCTTCTTGTTCCGGATGTTGGCCTGCACCAGGTGCTTGAAGCACGACACTGGCTTTGCCTTCTCGTTGAACTGGGAGGCGAAAGGGAGGGGAGCGGGTCGCAAGGAGGGCACGGGGACCCAAAGGCAGGCACAAACCACCTGCCACGCTCAGCTCCCATGGGCGAGAGGCAGCTGGAGCATCCCGTGCCCCACGTCCCAGGCATGGCCGAGGCTGAGACCAGGGCTCAGCTTGGGCCAAAGCCAGCACTGAGCACCCCACGTGGGTGCCGGCAGCAGGTGCTGCACCCTGGCCCCTGCAGGGCACCCCAGGCTCGTGCAGGCAGGTGTGCTGTGCCACGCTGTGCTGTGCCACGCTGTGCCGTGCCGGCAGCAGGAGCAGGTGCTGCCTCTCACTTACAGCTTCATCTGCTGGCAACAGGGCTCATTGATCCGGGGAACAGCGATGCGGCTAACGGAGCCGGGCCAGACACGTTAATTAGCAGCAGCGTGCTTGCGGCCAGACAGGGGAGGGCTGGCGTGGGCTGGATGCCCAGCGATGCACAGATGTGGTGGCACTGCCACTGTGCTGTGCGAGGTCACGGGCTGGTGACACCGCCACGGGGGGCACGATGTCACTGCCTGCTGACAGACAGGAGGTGGCTGGTTGGCATCGCCCTGGGACCATGTGCCAAATGCCCTGTGATGGGGGTGGCTTTCGTTTGCCGAGCCCTGTGCAGCCATTTCCCTGCTTATGTGCAGGTGGGTGGACAAGAAGAAAAATAAATGGCATTTCTCTCTCTGCAGAGCCCCTGGCTAGGTGGGTCTGGGGGCAAAGGGCTCTGTGGTGGGAGCAGGGAGCTGCCTGGGGCACACAGCCCTGCCACCTGCCCCATGACACTCACCGAGGCCACATTGACATAGTCATCATCTGAGAGGGTATCCAGCATCTCATAGACCGAGGTCTTCATCAGCTTGAGGGTGAGGCCGCTCACACTGCCGCTCCTGGCAGGAGAGAGGGGTGCTGGGGGCTCGGCAGTGAGGGGGCACAGGGCTTCCTGCCAGCACTGCCCCACACAGCTTCCCCAAGGCCACCGGCGGGATGGTGGCACCCCAGGGAGTGGTGTCACTACCCTGGCCTGGCTCAGCCCGGCCGTGGCCCTCACCCCTGTACTCACACATCCACAATGATGACCATGTCCTTTGGGGAGGAGGCGCCTTGGATGTACCTGTGGGGCACAGAGGGGGGTCAGCGGGGCCGACTCATTTTGGGGGGGGGGACCCCCCACCCTGCAGGGTGCAGCTCATGAACAGCGCCCTGCCAGGGCACGGGCAGCCGCAGAGCTGTGCCGACAGCGCCCGCACACCCACGGCTGCGGGACCCCGCGGTGAGGAGCGGGAACGCGGCAGCAGCGGGCGAGCGGATGCGAGGATGCGGCACAGCGCGGCTCGGTACCGTAGCAGCCTAATGAGCTCTAAATGCTAAACTCTTCCATCATCGCAGGCCCTTTCTGCACGCTGATTATGCTGACACACACATCCATATTAAGATGCTATTTACCCCCCCCAGTAGCTTCAAAGGCCAGGCTGATTAGGTTATTTTTAGCTTCGAGGAGGAAAAATACTACTACTACTACTTAAATCCTTCCCCCTGAAAACAATTAGGCCACCCTTCCTTGTCCCTCGAAGCACCCAGTCCCGCTCCTGGCTCTGCTGTGTCACCCTGCGTGGGACAGAGCCAGCGCAGCACCGAGCACCCATCCCAGCAATAGCCAGGCACAGCTCAGCCCCCTCACCCCACCACATGGGGCCTGATCTCGCCATGGCTGACATCCAAGGGAGCCTCATTATTGGCTTGATCAGGATCAGGCCTGATGCAAATTAATTAGTGTGTTATTAGTATCAATTACTCACCATTACTGGGGAGGACAGGGGAAGGGGCAGGCTCTGATTGCTATTCCCAGGTCCCCGATGTTTCCTAGTTACAAGCGATTCCCCGGGAGGGATGTGGGATGCTGGCAGGTGGGGTCACCCTGGTGTGGGTGCTGCATCTCCCCAAGGACGCTGGGGTGCAGGATGGGCAGGCAGCTGCCTGTGAGCTTCCTGCTGGCCGGGGGCTTGGTGCCTGACCTGCCCCCCGGGGCTGGGCTGCCAATGCCGTGAGAAGCCCAACTCAGAGGCTGTCTGTAATGGGCTGTGGCAGTGCATCCATCTCCAGCTGCCCTGCTCAGATGAATACCCCGGGCTCGGCGGGAGAGGCTGTGGCTAATGGCACCATTCATCACGGGAGGGAAAGGCAGGCGAGCGGTGCTGGTGGCCGCCGAGGCTGCAGGCAGGACCATGGCCCGGCAGCGGGGCAGTGGGGGCTCTGTGCCACACCCCACCCTGGCACGGGGGCTGGACAGGGCCCCGAAGGGTGTCCCCAGGGGTGTGCTGTCCCCCAGCACAAAGGGTGCTGTGCTCCTCCATGGCTGGGTGGGTAAGTGCATGGCCAGCCTGGCTAGTGGGCAGGCAGCTGGGCTAGCCAGGCTCGGTAGCCCCCCTACACATCAGCAGCCCCCCTGACACGCCTGCCATTTCCCTCTCTGCTAATGACCCGTAGGTGGAGAACAGTTAATAATTAATGTGAAGCAATCAAAGACAATTAACCATAGCAGCAGGACCATTAATTTTCTGACAGGAGAGGGGGCCGGTCCCAGTGGAGGCAGGGGTGCTCCCCTGGGACACAGGGCTCCCCAGGCACGTGCTGGAGACCTGTGCCCGCTTTCCTCTCCATGCCTGCACTTCGAGGCAGTGCCCGTGGGCAGGACGGGGCTGCAGCTCCCCATGGGCAGTGTGGCAATGGCTGCTGCCAAGCTGGGACCTGTGCTAAGGGGAAGCGATTCAATCCCACCTCACCCACCGTGTGGCTGAACGGCCGCTCACAGCTCTCACTTAACCTGGTGCTGCCTGCCCGCTCCCCTCTCCATCCTCCTGGCTCACGGTTCCCAAGCCAATGGTTTCCCCGACTGGATGTGAATGCTGGCCAGGACCGAGTGCTGGCAGCTGCGGCTGCAGGGGGGAGCGGGGCGAGGGGTGGCTCTCCATGGTTCATCTGTACCCAAGGATCTATCTCTCCATCCCATGCTGCCTTCCCGGGAAGAGGGGAGGGGAGTGGGAGCTGAGCCGCAGCTCAGATGCCCCTGCTCGTGTTACTGTGCCCGTTTGACAGTGCCAGCCATGTGTGAAATGAGAAGGGGAGGGAGCTGGCTGCTCCTGGCTGGGATGGGCTGACGAGGGACCCCGCTCCCCACCCAGCACCCCCTTACCAGGGCCGCCTGCGCACGTCGTACAGGTCGATCTTGTTAGGGGCTCTCCACGGGGTGGCTGCAGGGGGAAGGCAGGTGGTGAGTGAGGCCAGGCTGTCCTGGGGTGGGGGACACAGGGATGCAGGGGATGGGGTGGAGGGATGCCCAGGGCTGAGGAAGCAGCAGGCTCACACCGACGGGCTTTGGAACTCTACGGTTACATGTGCAGGGCAGCCCCGAGGGCCGGTGCTGGGAGATGCCTGCCCGCATCTCGCAGCGAGAGGGGCCCAGGCTGCCCTTGGCCGGTCCCCCTGGCTGGCCACCGCCCCCCGCCACGCACCGGGGTAGTAGCGGGTGACGCCGGTGGCACTGCCGAACACCTGCCAGAGCAGGGAGGGATCCTCCTTCCGGTTCTCGATGAAGACGTCCTCCAGCGCCTGCGTCCAGTTCAGCTCGTTGAGGATGACGGTGGCTGTGGAAGACAGAGCCGGGGGTAGTGGGTGGGTGGGGGGAGCAGAGGAGCTGGGGGTGGACTGTGGTGATGGAGGCCATGGTGTCCCCGTGGTGTTGGCAAGGAGGGAGAGGTGGTGAGTCCCCTCTGCACTTGCCATGGAGGAGCCCACAGGGGCTTTCCCTCGGCCCCTTCGCTCCCACGGGGCTCCAGCATCAGCCTGTTGTCCCTTATCCCCAGAGACCTGAGCCGCCCTCCAGGGCTCCCCCGAGCACTCACTGTCCCCCTCCCCTGGCTCTGGGGCACGGACAGCCATGGCTGGGGACAGCCAGCTTCCCATCTCACCCCCTTCCCAGCAAAACGCCCCGCTCCTCCCGTCACAATGCCAGCCCCAGTCCCCAGGGACAGCCCCCAGCTGGGAAACCAGGAGGTTGTGTCTCCCAGGCCCTGCTCTGCATTCCCACTGGCCCTCACACCTGATGCAAAAGCAATTAAGATGCCGGCAAACAGTGGCTTTAAATTATTCAGCTATTAAAGCAAAAGATAAGCTGCTGGCAGCCCCAGCCTGTGATTAATCAAGGGGGCTGGTAGAGCATGGAGGGGCCAGCATGGCGAGGCAGGTTCTGGGATGGCTGGACAGCAGGGAAGCTGCCTTGGGGACAGTGGGGACCTCCCTGCACTCACATGGCCCTTTGGGGCACCTCAAATGCCGGGGAGCCCTCAGCATCCCCCCGCAGCCCATGCTGGGCCACCCCAGGACCACGGTGTGGAGGAGCTCCTGTGCACTGTGGGCAGGCGGCAGCGCCCCAAAGCCAGACACTGCTCCCTCCTGGGGGACCCCCAGGCACTTCTGGGGGGTTCCTGGTGCAATTGATCCCAGGAGCAGCCTCTCTCCTTGCCACTGGGCAGAGTAACCAGTGTGCTGCTGCAGGGGAGCCGGCATGCTTTTGAGGAACTCAGATCTTCTAAGGCTTCCTCCCACACTTGTCCCTCCTCAACACACTGTCATCACCCTTCAAGCCTTCACTGTGGCCCTGAGACAATGGTGAGCGTGGATGGGTTTCACCCAGGGTGAATCCCTGATCCCTCCATCCCAACACCACTGCTGAAGAAGACTTCTTCCCTCAGGCAGCTGTGCCTTCAAACCACGACCTGCTCTGGCCGTATCTCCCCAGCCATTTCCCAGCACTGTGTCCCCACAGAGCGCTGTTACCTGTGCTCATAGGATGATTTCTTGTTTGGCTCTGTCACAGGACGTGTTTTTTTCCCAGGAGAAGGGGACACGAGCAGGCTGCCAGACTCCTGCGGGCTGGGAGCAGCTCTGGGACGTGCCACCAGTCCCAGGCACAGTGCTGGGCACCAACATGTCCCTGACAGCCCTGGCAGTGCCTGCACCCCCAGCCCCTCGGGGCCCATCAGCCATGCCAGGCTTATGCTGAATGCAGCCCCTATACCCTCCCTGTGAACAAACACAGTCCCTATATCATCCCTGTGCACAGTCCCTATACCCTCCCTGTGAACAAACACAGCCCCTATATCCTCCCTGAGCACAAACGCAGCCTCCACACCTTCCCTGTGCATGAATTCCCATACCTGTGAAAAAACACAGCCCTATATCACCCCTGCAAATGACAGCAGCCCCTATACCATCCCTGTGTATGAAAGCTGCCCCTATACCATCCCTGTGTATGACAGCTGCCCCTATGCCATCCCTGTGTATGACAGCAGCCCCTATAGCATCCCTGTGTATGAAAGCTGCCCCTATAGCATCCCTGTGTATGACAGCAGCCCCTATACCATCCCTGGGAACAAACACAGCCCCTGTACCACCCCTGCACATGAACGCAGTCCCTGTGCCCTGCTGGTGCAGAGGGATGAGCTGTTGCTCGTCGGATGGGAGGCTGTGCCCAGGGTCAGGATGGCTCCTGTCCCCCCCTGTTGAGGCCGGAGCTGCCCCTCCCCCTGGTGACAACCCCTGTCCTCGTCCCCATCTCATCCCTGTCCCCATCAGGGTGAGCCCATCCCCGCCTCGCCAGTGAGCGATTGTAGATTTAATTAAAAATGGCACAGTAAATAAAACACATATAGGATGTAATTTGTGTGTGTAGCCAGGGGTGACGGCGGAGGGCGTCTCCGCGGCGGTTTAATTAGCGTGCCAGGCAGTGATAGTGCCTCTCCACTGGCTGCACTGGGGAGGTGCTCCCTGCCTGGGGCTCTGCAGGGACTGGCCATGCTCACTGGTATCCCCAGTGAGAGGGGGCACATGGGTGGTGCTGTGCCTGCACCCCAAACCTGCTCTCTGGGGTGCATTTGCCCAGCACCCTGCCCTGCACCCTGGCTTTTCGAAGCATGGCCGGGCATGGTCTGATCTCTGTGCCCATGCACCGCTGTCCCTGTGGCTGTGGCTCCTTTCTCCCCCACTGCCCCATCCCCTCCCCATCATCCCTCTCTGAGCAGCTGTGAATCCCTGGAGCACGTTAATCCCCAATTTGCCCTGGTGCCACAGCCGAGCAGGGTGATCCATGTGGCCACGGCAGGGCATCAGCCGCAGCATCGGCTGGAGAGCCGGGGTGAGCAGTGATGAATATTTCATCCCGCGCAGCCCATCCCACTCACCTCCTCCCCACCCGCACGATGTGCTTCATTAGCTGCCTGGCCTCTGCGAGCTGCTAATAAAACTAATTGCAAATTTCTAATCCACTGCTGCCGCCACTGCGGTGAAATCGCCGCACGGATGTGGCTCTGAGCACGGCCGTGCCGGTAAGGAGCCCCTGCACAGGGAGAGCTGCTCCGGGCAGGGATGGGAGCTCAGCCCCCACCGCTGCCGTGACCACCTGGGAGCCCTCAGCAAGCGCCACTGAAACAAGAGGGTGCAGGTACGGTGGTGCCCGGGGAGGAGGGGTCACCCCCGGCAGCAGGGCCCGGGGGTGGGCGCAGGATGCGGCCCATGGGTGCTGGAGGATGATCGCTGGCTGGGAGCGGTCCCCAGCTCGGTGCAGAGCAGCCACTAGAGGGAAATGGAGACCGACTGTCACCAAGTGCCATCGTGGCAAGGCCAGGTAGGAGAGCTCTGGAAGCTCAGGGACTGTGTCACCTCCCGGCGGGGACTGAAAGCTGGTGCAGCATGTCCTATCCCATTGGTCCGTCCGTCCATCCCTCCCTCCGCTCCTGGGATGGCCCATCCACCCGGTCCTCCTTTCTGGAGCAGCCGAAGGGGCATGGCCATGGGGCTGACATCCCCCCACCCTGGGGCAGCACCACACTGCCCTGCAATTGGCCTTGCTGCCTTCCTGCAGGATTTCAGCAGCTCTTCCTCCATTTTCCCAACCAGTGAGGCAGCATCCCTGTTTCGTCCCCCTCCCAGCGCTCTGCTCCATCTTGCTCCCTCCTACGAGCTGGGAGTTGCTGCCTCTGTAATTGCTCCTGCACGGAGCTGCTCCACCCCTCTGATAGTCTCTGGCGCCTGCTTTGAACCTCCTCGAGCTTTGCTGAGCTCTTCTACAGGGAGGATCACAGCTGCGTGGGCACAGCCGAGCTTAACCCTCTGCCACAATTACCATTTCTCCTTTGCTCTCCATCCCTTCCTCATAACCCCTAGTCTGCCTCTTTGGCTCGTGCTGAGCACTTAAGGGTCCCTGTGGAGGGACACGTTGTCACTTTTGTCCTGACACAGTGACTCTGCCTCTCCTCAGTGACTGCCCTGGCACTGAGACCCGATCGGGGCACCCCATGGTGACAGTCCCCGGGGCTGTGACACCCCGAGCAGGAGAGGTGGAGGCTGAGCAGAGCAGGTGAAGAGGGGCACTCACAGCCTTTGTAGATGTCCGTGGGGATCTGCACGGCAGCGTACGAATAGTTAACCTTGGTCTTAAAGTTGTCATCATCAGTGAACTCCAGCTTCAAGGAGTTGGACTTCTCTCTCTCGATCTCTTCTCCATCTGGATCGTCCTGGGGAAGGAGCAGAGCACACAAGGTCACCCAGGGGTGCCAGCCCTGGACACACGCCGGGAACATTGCTGCCCAAAGCCCATCTCTGAACATCCCCCCGCGGAGACCAGCAATGCCAGCTCTTGTTCTGGAGCTGGTGGCAGCCCGTGCCAGTACGCCGGCACCACGGGGGAGCGGGTGCTGGGAGAGGGTGTGCAGGAAGGCCAGCTCCAGCTCCCCTTGCCTCTCTGGCTTTGGCAGCACAGCAGGTATTAAATCAGACAAAAAAAACCAACCCCAAACCTAAAAAAAAAAAAAGCCTTGAAAATCAATTAGCAGCAAAAGGCAACTATCAAAGAACAAATTAAAATGGAGTGCAGCTTAGCACTCTGTCAATAAGCAATGCAAACAGTATTTAATTATGGTGGAGAGATGGCAAATTCCCCACTGCCAGTGCTGGAGTGCACTCCCTCGCCTTCCCAGCGCTCCCCTCCCTTCCCGGGGCCCTGCTGCCCGTGTGGCACAGGGATAAAACTCCTCTGGCCAGGCAGGGCCAGGCTGTGCTGGTGCAGGCAGGATGGCTGTGGGCAGGGGGACAGGGTCGGAGCCGAGGCGCAGGGTCCTGCAGGGAAGCAGGAGAAAGTGGGAGGCCTCTCTACAGAGATGGGAAGATCGCCTTCGCCATCCCACCAGGAGCAAAGAAACCCAGGAGAAAGTGCTGGCCCCAAGCTGCTGTGTCCCTGCCACAAGCCCAGTGGCTGGGGAAACTGGTTTGCAGCTGGCTGTGAGATGCTCAGGGTGGGGATGAGGATGAGGATGCTGCAGCATCTGCAAGAGAGCAGGAGTGGATCTGGCTGCTGAGCCACCCAGTGAGGGAGCGAATTCCCCTCAGGAAGCAGCTCAGTGCCTCTCCCTTTGTGCCTCCTCCCGAGTGAAGTGCCCATCTCCGAGCCCAAGTAAGGCCGTTTGATTGCTGTAGCAGAGATCAGCCCTGGAGAAACAACAGCGGACGTGACTGGAAGTGTGAGCAGCTCCAGGCAGGGGCCGTGCCAGGCACAACTGCCCGGAGGGGTGCCTCATGCCATCGTGTAGCAAAGCCCCCCAGCACCAGAGGGGCTGAAGGGCAGGGAATGGTCCCATCCTGCTGTCCTCAATGGCCCCATGGAAGCAGCTCCTCCACCGGCCAGGCCCCTCTCAACAAAACCCAGGGGGTGAAAGATCTGAATTTCTCATGGGAAAAGCCATATATTTAAGGGAAAATGATGTGTTTGGTAAATCAACTACGAAGCTCACTTAAAATCCACCCTGGCCTCCTCCCTGCTTCCCCTCCACAGACACCACGGAGAGATGCCACCTCCCCAGTGCCAGCTCGGGCCAGCCACCGAGGCGGTGACATTCCCCTGACATTGTGAGGGGTGGCCAAACCATTCGCCACAGCTCGGGAGAGTAAGAGGATTGATGTGTCAGGTTTGGGCTTTAATTCCAGCCGATGGATCAGGAGTGTAAACACATAGCCGATCCTGGTGTGGGTGCTCCAGCCATCCAGAAAGATGCTGAGCTCAACTCCAGCCGCAGCAGCCAAGCAGGAGGCAGGCGGGGACCATCCCCACCTCCCCTGAGTCACGTCGCCAAGATCGAAATCCAGATTATGCTCTCAATTTCATGTAAATCTAGAGAAAAGGCACAAAACTGGCTGCCACCCCCCCGCAAAGCCATGCTGCTGCAGCAGAGCCGGCACACTGGCTGTGTGCTGGGCCATGGGCTATCCAGAGAGTGGATCCGGCCCCAGATCTGCCTGGAAGTGGGGCTCAGGTCCCTGGGGAAGGTGGTTGCATACACACGCTGGTTTGTCCCTGCCATTCTCTCCAAGCAGCAGATGGTGGTTTAGAGGCGCCTGCTGAAAACAGGCTTTAGAGGGGATAAAGCCATGGCCCAAGGGCACCTGCAGCACCAAAAACTGCTTTGACACTAAAACTGTTTTTTTCCCCGAGCCCAGCAAAGCCCTGGTGAGACCTCCCCGTCCCTCCCCATTTCAAATCATCAGCACATCCTGCCCGGGTCCAGCCCACCCACTGCCCCCCCCCGGGAAAAATCCAACCCATTTGCCCCACACTGGCACGGTCACCCTCCACTTCACCGGAGCTGGAACAACCATGTACAAGGACCACCCCACTGTTTATCATTCAATCACCCACTGCCGAGGGGCTGATTTGTATTCTGCCAGGTTCAGCGCTGTCTGGCTGCTCTCATTCATGGAGCTGTGAAGAGGCAGATGTACAGATCCTGGAGACAAACATACAGCTATCTATACGTAGGGCATTTCATGCATCACTGACACCTGTACGGCAACCAGACCCGTGGAAAGAGCTGATGTTATCTCAGCTACGTTTATCCTTTATCCATAAATCTCCTGACCTCAACCAAACTATTCCTGTTTAAGTCAGGCTGAATTTGGCCCCTGAAATGGGGTCATTTCCACCCAGATGAAGGCAGGCAAAGCCATCCCCAGCCCAGGCAGGGATAGGAGCATTGCAGTGCTAGGCTGGAGCTACAAGGAGCCACCTCGCGAAGGCCAGAGGAAGAAATTCTGCATTAAATTCATATTAGAGCAAAGGAGAACGTGATTCAGGTTCTCCTGGATTTACACCAGTGTAACTGCGAGCATCTTGGCAGGCCCCCAGCCAGATTTCACAGCATTTCTCATCATTACACTTCAAAAGAACTTCGAAACATCTATTTTATGTCTGATCTGTTACAATATGTACAACGTCACATAAACAGACGCCACAGTTTGAATATATCATTTGCTACACATCATTAGAAATCGACTCTATGGCAATATATCAATATTATACATATTTATTGCTTCAGCAAGAAGTCATCGTGCGCTGAGAGCTTTTGCCATCTCCAGTGCTCTAGCAGCTGGGTTGCCAGTCACAAGATTGAGAGCAGCCCTGCGGAGAAGGACTTGGGGGTACTGGTGGGTGAAAAGCTGGACATGAGCCGGCTGTGTGTGCTTGCAGCCCAGAAAGCCACCAGGATCCTGGGCTGCATACAAAGCAGTGAGCAGCAGGGCAAAGGAAGGGATTCTCCCCCTCTACTCTGCTCTGCGAGACCCCTCCCTGCAGTGCTGGGTCCAGTTCTGGGGTCCCCAACATCAGAAGGACACGGAGCTGTTGGAGAGTCTCCAGAGGAGGTCATGGAGATGCTCAGAGGGCTGGAGCAGCTCTGCTATGGAGACAGGCTGAGAGAATTGGGGTTGTTCAGCCTGGAGAAGAGAAGGCTCCAGGGAAACCAGAGATGCCCTAACACCCAGTGAGCACCAGTGGCACCGCTCAAAAGCTTTACTGGAGGCTGCCATACTCTTGGCAAGTGCCTGCCCTCTGTCACATCCAGACTGGTGCTGTCTGAGGAAAGTCACCCTGCCCATGGGCACAAGGACTATCGGGGGGTTCCCCACCAGTGCTGGGGTTCAGAACTGCGGGTGGAGCTGGGGATGTGACCTGGCACCGCAGCGATGCCTCGGCCAGGCAGCTCCAGGGATGCTGACACCCCCGTTCATCGCTCATCTCCATGGGAACGACCCATCACAGCTAATGATGGCAGCTTAAATGGCAGCACCGATGACAAACGCAGGGCTGATAGGGCTGGTGGTGCAGGCGGCCGCTCTGGGGTGCTGGCTGGGGTTTGGCAGCTCCACACAAGCCAGGTAGCAGCAGCCTCTCCCCGTGGTCCTCCTCCCTGGCAACAGCAGCACTCCTGCGAGCCACAGCACCCTGGCAGCATCCCTGCACCCCACGTCCTGCCCCTCACATGCCCAATCAAGAATGTATCACACCGAGCTCCCAACACATCCTTCTAAATTCCCCAGGGAAATGTCAAGTCTGGAAAAGCCAGTGAAATATTAATAATCAACACGCCGTGATTACTACTAATAATGAATACAAATGCAAGGCCCTGGCACATGGCTGAGAAGCTCCAGGCCTGTGCATAAGGGCCTTTCTTCTTCTTGAATTTCTCAGCTTTTCCTGAAATGCAGCAATTTAATGCCAAGGAGGGAGACGCTGTGTTCTCCAGCCACGTTCCTGCTTTTATAGCAGCCCAGGTTATAAATAACAATCAGCCTCTCCCGCCAGCCTGCTCCCCTATCCCCCCTCGCTTTTTTTAATCTTTGCCAAAGGTACTGTTTAGAGATCTTTCTAGATCATTTATTTTTAAATTACCAGCCAGAGGAGAGAAGAAGGGGAAAAAAAATATAAAGAAAAAAGGCAAAATAAAGAAACTTCTGGGGCTGATAGCTTATCAGGAGGAAATCCAAATGTCACATTAGTTGAGAAAGTTGGAAGATTAAATTTTCCAACACCCTTCATCTGCTGCTGACATTTAGGGTTTTTTTTCCCCCCTCCTCCCTCTCCAGGCTGCATCCCCTGAGCAGGGTGAGCAGCGAGTGGGCAGCCCTGCCCACCCCTGCCTGTGCACCTCCAGCCTCCCACTACCAGTCCCCGGGATCCCACAGCTCCCTGGGGACCTCCAGCAGGTGCCCTGGGGACAAGGAGCAGGGCTTGCACAGATGTCCCCAGGGGTGGATGCCAGGTCCCCCCATGGAGCAGCAACAGCAAAACCTCCCATCCACCACTTTACAGCCTGGGAACCGAAAGCTCCCAGCTGATGCGAAGCAAAAATCGAAGCCTGGAACGTGGTCCTCCAGCCAGGACCTGGGCATGGCTCCATCAGCTCCCACCAGCCAACAGCACACCCCAGGGGATTTTTGCTGTGATTGAAGCATCATCCCCTGCTACCTGCTACTAAAGATGGAAAATCACTTTATTTCTGCATTGTTCTGCCCGTGATACCCAACCGAGAGCGTCTGCTGATTCGAACACTTCTCCACGGATAAACCCCATAGCCCCTGCTAGCGGGGAAAGGTGAAAACTTTGCTTCTGCAAACATTTAGAGAGCCTTGGGGACCCCTCGGAAAATTTTACGATGCTCCCATTTGTTAAAAACCACTTGGAAATCCAAAATCTGTTTTGGAAGATAGTGGAGCTGAAGTGCAAGCAAAATGAATAGGAAGCTCATTTCTTTCTCGCCGCAGTTAAAGCCGGCATAAGGCTTGTGAATAAGCCCCGGTTCCGTTGAATAGGCATTGTCCGTCAGAACTAACTCCATTTCAGCTGGATCCTACTCCATTTAAATATAAAAACTGAAGCTAAATAAAGAAAAGATGGAAAGAGCGCTATTTAGTTCCATTCAGACCTTCGGGTATCATCTCCCTCCTTTTCTATTTCGGCATCACTTTCTTTTCTCTCCATTATTTTTGCTGGAATTAAATTTGCTGGGATCTCACTGGCAAGCAGACCATGGCAAGAGGACACCCCCCATTTTGCTTGCTATTTGCCCAAAGGAGGACTGAAGTGGCCAATTTGCAGAGCTGTTTCTCCCCAGTGACATGCCACCTCCCTCGGGGCAGGGCTGAGCCCCACGGTCCCCAGGGACACCATGCCACACCATGGTGCCTGGTGTGCCAGGAGGGCGCAGAAGGTGCTGCTCTGAGGTCAAGATGCCTCCTATTTCCCAATCCTGCCTAAAGTAAGCGGGGACACTCTCTTCACTTGCAGAAATGGCTCATCCCAAAGCCAGGAGTTGCCAGCTCAGATCACCACGGCCAACACCAGCTGGGGGTGGGCAGCCAGGACTGGTTGGGGTAACACCGGGCACAGGGATGTCCAGCTCCCCTGTCCCTTGACAGTAGTGACCTTCACATCCCAGTGATGGCAAAAGCCCTGCCCAGCCTAATGGATGCATCAGTCCTTCTCCTCAGCCTCCCCGGGCAGGGTGTTGCCCTTCTCCCTGGGCTGTCTCCTCCTGCCTCTACCACCAAACAGTTTTTTCTCTGCTTCTCTCTAAAATCCGCTTTAATGCATTTTAAGCCTATTAGCTCTATCCTCTCTGGAGCAGCCATGGAAAGCAGGATCCTGCCCTCCCTCCTTTGGCAGCTTCCCCCAGGCTGGGGAGGAACAGAATACATCTCCTGCTCTGAATCAGTGGAATCCTGAGCAGGGAGACCTTCTCGGGTCAGCAAGTGCCCTCCCCTTCAGTCTCAGCATCTGCCTGACCTCTCTCTTCCACTTCCCAGACTCTCCACGGCTCCCATTTTCCCTGCTGTCACTGCCTGGGGATGGCAACACTGGTGGTTTGCTGACACTTTGAAAGCACCTGTCCTCCACTCCAGTCTGCCCCCAGCTCTAGCACATCATCTCCAAAGCCGCTGGTGGGACCCCATCAAGCCCAGATCCTCCGTTCCCTCTTGCACAGGACCTTCTGAAGGTTCATGGGCTCATCCCAGACCTATTTTCGGATGAGGCTATATGGTTGCAAGTGGTTTGCTGCCAACACCACATGCTGCCACTCCTCAGGGCAGGGACTGGTCCAGGGGCTGCCCCCAAGCCCCCATCCTGCTCTGTTCGGGGCTCCCGGCCATCTCCAAGGACACCACGACTCCCCTTGGCCCCAGCAGCACTGTGCCAGGAGCATCACCGACCAGAAAGCCCCTGTTTCAGAAGGATCCCATGGCACGGCACAACACAGGAGCCCAGTGAGCTGTCACCTGCCAGCCAAGCGGTGCCGTGGGGCAGCAGCCATCACCAGTGGAGCACCTGAGTGCCGTCACCATCGCCGTGCGGAGGAGCCGGCAAATGCCGACAGCCCCCTCGGGAGCGCCGGGCGAGCAGAGCTGTCGGCTGTGTTTAAAGCACTGATTGCCAGAAATCACAGGACGGCTCTGCTGGGAGGGGGGCAGAGAATTAGATTCAGTCTCTAATTAAAGGTTTGCTCTTCATTTGAATTTCAGATGCCAGCTTTAATTTTAGAAACTTCTGCAGGCAGCGGAGCGACCTGCCCACCTGCCTGCTGCCGGGCCTGGCGCCGGCCGGCAGATGCCACCACGGCTCGGCGGGGGGGACACGGTGGCACACCAGGCACTCGCTGCCCACTGCAGAGTCTCATTGTGCCACCTGTAATGCACGCTGTGGGCAGTGCCCCTGGCATGGTGCTGGGACAGCCCCGGCGAGGGGCTCAGTGCCGGGCCGGGGTGGTGACTGTGCTGGTGGTGACACAAGGACAGTACTCACGTATTCCGTGTCAGCCTTGGAGTCGTAGTACTCGATGTCATCCTCCTGCAGAGAAAGGGGAGAGCTGGGTTAGTGCTGGGCAGGGGTGGGGATGGCAGGGGGGTCCCCATCACCGCCCTCCCTTCCCCTCACTCTTCCCCTTGGCACCTCTGCCATGCTGCTGGCAGCCACAACATCACCAGGGACTGAACCCTGCCCACCCCATGCTGTTCCTGGGGCACAGCCAGGACCCCACGTGCCCCTCATACACCCTCCAAGGATTGGCCATCACCTGCCACGCTCCCCTCTGTTCACAGCTGCCGCTGAGCTGCAGCAGCACGGGGCCTTGCACAGACTCTGCCACGGCCAAACAGCCCCGCGATGGTGCCACCAGCACGACCGTGGCTTCTGTGGTGCCACTGGGTGTGAGTCCATACTGTGCCCTTGCACCTGGGATGCTTTGGTGCTGCTGCAGGTGTCAGGAGCTGCAGGAGAGCTGGGCAGGGCAGTGTGGCTGGCAGCAGCCCCGCAGCCGGCAGAGCTCCGCTCCCTGCATGGCACAAACAGGGAGATGAGCACCCTCACCTCTGCGGAGAGATGCACATCCCTAATTTGGGGCATTTAGAGCCTATTTAAGCAGAAAGGTCTGCTCGGGGTCCTCTTCCCTCCATGTCAGGACATGAGGCAGCTGATAAAATTCCTAAAGAGGCAACTGGGAGAGCAGCCATGCTGTCACAACAGCGTCTCGTGTGCCATCGGAAGGGGCAATTCAAGGGCACTTGGAGACTCTTCCCTGCGTGCGGGGACAAGCGTGATGCAGCCGCTCCGGCAGCCATCACCAGGCTAACGTGTCTGCCACCCCACCAGCCACCAGCACCACCAGCCAGCCCTCCCCGCATGCACAAGCACCCTTTGGGGTGATTATTGCTGCTGTTACTTAACGAGGAAAGAGAACTGGGCCCAGAACAGAAACCCAGCCAAAACACTAACGGCACTGACTGCATCCCCGTCCTCCCTGCTCCTGCTCTGCTGCTGCCTCCGCAGCACCCAGCCTGGCCATGGGGTTGTGCCAGGCTGGTGGCACCATGACACCCAGCATGGCCTGGCTATGGGGTTGTGCCAGGCTGGTGACACCATGACACCCGGTGCAGCATGGCCATAGAGTTGTGCCAGTGAATGGGACTGGCAGGTCCAAGCAGCTCACCAGGCAGCCGGCACCACCCGCTCCACTGTCCCAGCCCCACCAGGAGCTGGCAGTCACTAACCCCTTGCTGGTGTTGTCGTCCAGCCACAAAACTGCTCCTGAGAGCGGTTTGTGGCTGCTCCTTCAGGCTGTTAAGACACAAGACCAGCAAGAGGTGGGAAAGCCCCTGGAGCAGGATGCTGCTGTCTCGGGGCAGTGGTTGCAGGGACCCTGGCAGGCTGTGTGGCCGATGCCCCCCCGGGATGGGGACTGTAAAGGCAGTTTCAGCATGCTCCTGGGCAGAAGCTGGTCCCTCCCCAGGCTCTGTGACTCTGGTTCTGACGAGAAGACAGCACCGAGAGGGGAAAGTGAAAAAAAAAATTGACGCAGCATCTTCCAATTTCTGCTATTAAAAAGCCTAGTCATTAAGGGAATGTACTTATTAATTATCTGTGATTTGTTGTGAAATGCTGAGGGGGTTTACAACAACAAGAAAAGGGAAAAGAAAATAATCTCTCTTTGGATGCCCTGCCCGTGCCACTCCTGGCCCCACGCACGCCCCTGCCCCTCGCCGCGCCGCTGTCTCCCCGGGTCTGTGGCCATCTGCACTTCCTAATTAAAGAAACCCCCAGGAGACCCATAACACAAACGAGCTAATTTCATGTTTAATGATCTTTAATCAGAAGTGAGTGGGACTAACAACAGCCATCCAGAAGGTGCTTTGTTATTCATCTTCCATTGGCTCCTCTGAAAAGCTCGAATCCCCTCTAACAGGCTGTGGCTCCACTCCCGCTGTGGGCAAGAGGACATGAGGTGATGCTGAGGAGCAGAGCTGGTTCTCTGGTCCTGCTTTTGCCCGCTCCAGCACTCCCATGGCACCCACATGCCAGTGGAGCCAGTGGGAACTTATCCCAGAGAGGAAGGACAGAGCTCTCCGAGATGCTCTGGAGAGATGCTCGGGGTCTCCTGAGAGGCAACAGGGGGTCCTACAATTTCCTCTCCCTAATATTTGTTGTTTAAACCACACTTGCCTTCTTCACATAATCCTCTCTTCCTTCTTCTCCAGTCTACATTAAAGCCAGCATCTGGTCTGTGTAAATAGCACGGATGTTTCTAGAGCCTTTCAGAATAAATACCAATACAGAAAACAAGGGGGTGAAGATGGCAAGGGATTTCAGGGCAAAACACTGCCCCTGCCTCTTGCAAACAAGCCTGCAAAGAGCATCCTGGGCTGGTTCAGGTTGAAGGGGAGGTGACATTGGGTGGCTGCTCCTCGATGATGTGTGAACCACTCACTGCCCACTTTCTCGCACCGTCGGTGCCAGACGGCACCTGCTCAGCTTGCACTGCAAGCCCCGTGTCACCAGCGGGTACACAGGGGGTTATGTCAGGCTCCTAAACCCTCAACACAAGCTGAGGAGAAACGACTTTGGGAGTTACCTGCAATGGCAGAGTAATCTGCAAACGCCGCTGAAGCCATTGCCCTGGCTTCCCTGGCAAAGCCACCGAGCAACCACTGTGCCTGCACCAAACCCTTGTGGTTTGGTGTCACCAAGCAGCCTGCGGTCACGGCTTGACCCAGGTGGGACCTCCTGGATGGGGCTGCGGGGATGCTGTGTGCGAGTCTCCCCAGGGACTCTCTCAGCCCCGTGGGCCATTCAGCAGGTGGAGACAGCCAGGGGAGCCGGCGTGCCTGCACGGCGCTGGTGGCTCTGCCCATGAGCCCATCTTCCCTCTGCCATCAGCACTTAGAATGGGCACTGAATGTTTAGGGAGTTCGTGGTGTGCCTGAGCTATTAAGCACATAGAACAGACAGATTTTGCTCATAGCTGCACCCTCCATACGGAGGACAGCCAGCCCAGCCCACCCACGTCAGGGGGAGCGGGTTGGACCCACCTGGGGACAGGTCCATGCCAGCCAGTCTGTTCCAGTTGGTACCTGGGGCTGGAGGTCCCAGATGGGTGAGGGCTCACCCCAAGGTCTCCCAGCCCTGCCAGAGGCACAGCAGCCTCCTTGGGCACTGGCTGTGTAACAGGGCAAAGTGTTTCTGCAGCAGCTGCCATGGGGCAGTCTGAGGGCCACAGCAAGGGACAGGCTCCCGAAGGGACTGGATGAGTTCCTGAGTGAAATTCCTACCTGCAACCACAGCCACGCCTGGCTCTGGGCATCACGAGAAACCTTGGCAGTGGCTGGTAGGGGTCGAACCCTTTATTTCCACTGGGCTAAAGATATCCTTGTCCATACACATAACAATGAATCTTTCTCTAGTCCCCAAGGAGAGGAAAATACTCATGGTCAGCCCCAGCCACTGCAGGCTGTCAGATGGACCCAGGAGCGGTCTGGTGGGGACCATGCCTCTCCTGCAGCCTGCATTACCAAGGACAGGTGGAAACAGTCATCATAATCTGCCTAGGCATCTTTTTTTTTCAAAAGCAATTTCCTCCCTCTGCCTCTCTGACAGAGCTGGGGAAATATTTAAGTGACCCGTCAACAGTTTTTCCATCTCCCTGAGAAGATGTTTTATCTGATCATGCCTCACCAGCTATTCTTCTTTATACGGCATCTCCCATCTGCTCCTGCTCCTCTGATGCTGCCTCAAACGAGCTGCTGCTGCCTCTACCTGATGCTACACCCGGGTACCACAGGGATGCCAGCACCCATGTAGAGCCAGAGGGTGCCGGGGATCCCCTGCCCTGCCAGCAACGGGATGGGATAGGAGGGGATGGGATGGGATGTCAGCACCCGCACTGAACCATCGCACCCATGGGACCACCACAGGTGGCCTGGCCATCTCATGGAGGGAGGGATGAGGGGAACCCACCTGAGCCCCATCTTTGGCTTTTAAGAGGGAACAGCACCAACACGGGGTTTTTGTGAATGATTTTCTTGTTCTGCTTTTTGGCCAGAATGGCTCTACAGCAAGGTTGGTGCTTTAACACAGTAATTCTCCGAGCGTAATGAAAGCTGACATTATATCAAACACAATAAAGACTCTCAGTTGATGGAGATCATTCCTGAACACACAAACCCATTAAACTGAAAAAAAAAATATCAATTCTACACACTCGCCAGCCAAAAGAAAATGTGATTTGTTATCTAAAAGGGGGTTATAAACACAGCTTCAATGCACTTTCTGTGCTGTAATGAAAACTGGGTTTGAAATGGCAAGACGACTGCAAATTAGGGCATTTGATTTTATTTTCTAACTTTTTAGGTAAACCTTCTACAAGGGCAAATACAAGGTTACGGTGACAATCTTTCTGTTCTTAGACGATAAGTAGGATCTGTAATTAAAGGAGGAGAAAAATGAAAGGGGGATAAGGAGCTGGCATTCGCTCTCCCAACGCCGCTTTGAACACAAAGCCCTGCCTGCATCACCGCGGCAAACCCTCAGGAGCAGCACCGGTGTGTGTGGCCGCTCCCACGGAGCAGCCGGCTGCAGGGATGCTGTGTCCAGGGTTGTGTGGCCATGGAGGGGCATCCATGTCTCCTCGCTTTACCCCCCACCTTCCTCGGGCGGCTGGCAGTGAAATCTCTGTTATTCCTCCTGTCCTCCCCCATTTGGCAAGCACCGATGCCGTTTTCCCCTGAGTTTCGTTGCTAATGGAGCTTGAAATTATCAGGGCTTTGTTATTTGATGGCGGAGGTTACGGAGGGGGCAGTGGACCGGGGCTGCCCCTGCTCCCTCTGCTGCCTCTGTGCACCGCAAAGCCACCCACACTACACCCCGCCGTTACACCTTGTCCTCAGCACCTCTTACATCCACAGCTCAATGTATAGCTATTTTTTTTCCCCAAGGAGAAAGGGCCTGCCGGGCTCTGACCCTTCAAATGCCCCTTTCCTCTCTCAAAAGATGGGGAGAGGTGGGAGGCAGGGGGGGCAGAAGGTGGAGGAAGGGGGAAGCTTCCCAGTGTAGCAATGGAAAATGCAGCGAGGAAGGAGAACTGGGAGAAAAACAACAGTAATAAATATTTTATGAAGCAGAAAATGGCTTATAAAGAAGTCAACTTTTAAAGGCAATTTATATAATCCTGCCAAGTGCACATAAATGCGGGGATGGCTCGCCGCAGCGTCGGAGTGTCCCTTAAAAGGACAAACAGCTCCAGCCGCCCCAGCAGACCGGCAGGCAGAGACAGCGATGCCCTGGGATGCATTTTGTGGCTGGCAGGGCAGACCTGTGCCTCTGACAGCATCCCCTGGGTCAGCACAGCCCCTGCTCCCACATGCCCTGGGGGGGTGGGACACTCGAGACCTCACTGATGGCACCGGGATGGGGCTGAAGGTCCGGAGAAGAGCCTAAGGCACTGGAAAACACTGGAGGAAAGCGGAGCACGTGGGCAGAGAGGAGCCTGGAGAACACAGAGCTGGCTGGGACACCCGACGGGCAGCGTGGCACTTGTCAGAGAGGATGGATACAGAGGATGACAGCAAAAACCCCAGCAGGATCTTGCAGCGCTTTTATAGGTACATTTTGCAGGTCCCTCACCTGAGCAGGGTGGCAACCAGAGATGGAAACCTGGTAAACAGCATCGCGGGGTGGGCTGCAGCCCTGGCACCTCCCTCTGCTGCCAGGGATGGTCTGTGCATGGGCTCAGCACTGCTGCCATGGCTGGGGGACAGGGCTGGGGACATCCAGAGCAGGGGACAGCCCTGATGTGCCTCGAGGGACAGACCCCATGGCTCTGCCCAGGGTGGAGCTAGCCTGTCCCCACAGACCGCCTGCAGGGGCATGGCCTGGGTGGGCATGGCTGGGACACCTCGGGGGCTGGGGATGGGCGAGGACAAGGAGCAGGGAAGGGCAGGACAGCGCAAGGGTGAGGGGAGCATTTAGGGAAGGGGGAAGCACTTTGCAAAGCCCCCTGAGGTGGGAGGGTGAACTCAACCCCTTCAGAAAGAGCAGCAGGGCTGGCGTGAGGCTGGGAACACCAAAAAAATAGTGAGAAAAAAGCAACTTTCCTGTAGAGATGGGTGGTGAGCGATTGCTGGCAGCAGCCTCCCAGCCACTCGGGCTCCTGCTCCTGTTTCCTTTCCCCTGGACTTCCATAGCAACCCATCTGCAGCGAGGTTTAATGGGGCTGCCATTAGCACTAATGCAGCGCAAACACTCGGCATCTGCCGGCGCCTTCGGATGGGAACACAGAAATAACGGCACTGCCGCAATCTGTCACCGGCTCGGCACGAGGGGAGGACGCGACACGCTGGGAGAGGAGGGCAGAGCTGTGGCCAGAAGGAACAAGGCTCTCACTGGGAAGGGAGCAGAGAAGGAGCTGGGGATGCCGTGCTGCTGCCTTCCCTGCCCGCTGCCCGTGCCAGCACCGGCAACAAGCTGGGGGCAGCAGCAGAGCTGGTGTCACCCGTGCTGGCACACGGGTCTGACCGTGCACTGCTGCTTGGCAGACAAAGGACGGCAAAAGGGGGCTCAACCCCAGCAGCAAGAGGCATTTACAGAGCCTGTCTGTCCCTCTGCTCTGCCTGGGAACCAGGGCTCACACAGGCAGGGCAGGCACAGGCAGGGATGGCACAGGCAGGGGTGGTACAGGTAGGGGTGGCACAGGCAGGGGTGGCGCAGGCAGGGGTGGTACAGACAGGGGTGGCGCAGGCAGGGGTGGTGCAGGCAGGGATGGCACTGGCAGGGGTGGCACTGGCAGGGGTGGTACAGACAGGGGTGGCACAGACAGGGGTGGCGCAGGCAGGGGTGGCGCAGGCAGGGGTGGTACAGGCAGGGCTGGCACAGGCAGGGCTGGCACAGGCAGGGCTGCCTGCTGTGGGGGAGCAAGCACCCCGTGCCCCAGGTGCTGTGTGCAGAGCCAGGCCAGTCCATCAAGTGTCCCAGCCAGGTCTGGGCTGTCCTGATAAAGCCGCAGTGAGCTCTGCGGTGACGCATGGCTGCACATTGTTTCTGGGTGACTCGTTCCTAATTACCTTGATTAAGTGGTTGCAAACAGTGCTATTAAAAATATTTTTTCTACAAAAGTGGATTTCTGAAAGGTTTGTGCTGTGAATGGCAAAATGAGCCAAGAGCTCCTCAGCGCTACAGCCTTTCCAGTCACGTTTTGTATCCCGACTGGTGTTCCCCTCGCAGCCCAAGGCAGCGGGGGCTGGATGGAGAGGGAGCTCCTCGGGGCTGTGGAGGGGCCTTGCAGCAGGAGCCCCCATCTCTGTTGTCCTGGGGACAAGCAGAAGCACAGATGACTGCTGCAAAATGCAGGGCCCCTGCTCCAGCTCTGCCCGCCCTGCCTGTGCCCCAGCTCCTGGGCACCCACCCCGGGGTGCCAGCCCAGCACGTGGCACGTGGGGCCACCATGATGCCCCTGGGGTGCCCATGGCCAAGCTTTGGGTGTTGCTCAGGGATCAGTTGCCCTGGGGCTCCTGACCCCGGAGGACACACAGACCAGACCAGCACTAGGGATGAAGGTGAAAGCCCATGGGAGATGCCTGTGGCCCCCCAGCACTGCTCCCAGCCTCCCTTGGGAGCCCTGAGCCTGCAGCCGAGGTGCTGGTGAGGCACTGGTGTCAGCAACAGCCTGCACCCACACTGAACCTCATTATCCTCCTAATGTCCCCTCCACCACCCCCCAGAGAGAGGTGACAGTAATTCAGCAGTGCCCTGATGCAGAAAGGTCCTGGTGACTGTTGGTGCTGATGACAGCTGTCTGCTGGATGGGAGGGCCAGCAGGGACACCTCACCTGTCCTTAGCTTCTGCTAATGAGGGGAAGGTCCCTGCAAGCTCAGCCTCCCCCTGGGTGCCTACGGGACATGGCTCCTGTGGGGACAGGACCTGACCACAAGTGCCCACCCCACCCCAGCCACGTGGCAAAGGAAAGTGGAGCAGTGCAACATCTCGCCTTCTCTTCTGCTCCTGCCTCTTCCTCTCCACACCAAACCCTGGTGAACATCACCAGTGGCAGAAGGGTCTGCAGTAGCGGGACGTGGCTCCAGGTCCTCATCTCTTCTCCTGCCTGAGTCGATCACGGTTGCAGACAGAGCAATACACCCCAAAATACACCAGCATGGCCAGGCAGCGGGGCTGTTCCCAGGAAGGGACAGGGTGGCACAGGAGTATTTTTTATTGTCAACTGTGTTTGCACTGGAAGGAAAACAATCTTTCCTTCCTTTTGTATTATTGTTATAATTTGAGATCATTTTGAGACAGAATCCTTCAGGTTCCTGCTGAGCGCTATCACCGCCAGAATTACAAAGTCAAATGCAATCATTAAACCCACATCTCCCTTCTCCCAGCCCAGATTGCTCCTTCCCCCAGAAGGAGCCCTCACCACAGCTGCTGGCAGGTGCCACAGCAGAGCCACCTTCACCGTCACCCTGTGTGAGACCCCGCTCAGCACCAAACCTACTGGGGATGGGGGGGGTGAGAGCCTTCCCGGCCCCCAGACCCTCAGCATTGAGCCGCCAGCTCGACCTTCACCTCCTGCCTCCTCCTCACGGCAGAGGCGAGGCTGGAAACGAGCTCCAAATTGCTTCATTTGCTCTCGTTAGTGCTGGCAGGCGGCGGTGCCAGGGCCACCTGCGTGCGGAGCAGCACGGCATGGCCAGCGGTGCCTCGCCAGGGGGCAAAACGCAGGCCAGGAGGGAAGGGATTGCTGAGGGAGCAGGGATGGGTGGGTGAGGAGCTGGTTCCTGTGCCAGGAGACACCCCCGAGGATGGCACCTCCATGGAGCTCAGCACCCAGGAGGGAAGGGAGTGGGGGCAGCCGGAGCACGCGGAGCCTTACCCTGATGTTGTCCTGCCAGTGGTGAGCCTTCTGGAACTTCTCCGCCGCATTGGCGAGCCTCTGCAAAGCAAGGGGGAGAGGAGAGGTGAGCCCGGGGGCAGTGAGAGGAGCTGGGCATGGCCCACACTGACATGGGACCAGCAATGAGGCACAGCAGCTCTGCCTCCAACTGCTGTCTGTGGAGGCTCCGGGGCTGAGCATGGCCAGGGTTCACCCAAGGCTGCACAACCTTCTCCCATTGAAGCACACGAGGCTTCCAAGGAGACACGAGCATCTCCGCCCTGACGCCTCCGGAGGCAGCAGGCTGTGCGGGCACACTCTGTCCGCGCTGCGGTAGCCAGAGGGACTGGGGCTTGCCAGGAGCAGGACGGGGCGACCCTCAACACCGGGGTGGCCTTGCTGGGTTTGGGCTCAGTCATGAGGGGCCTCGTGCTCAGCCATGAGGGGCCTCGCCAGCATGGAGAGTGCAGCAGGGCAAGGCTGGAGACCAGGCAGTCCCTGGGATGCTGGCAGTGCCGGGAAGAAGCTGCAATTCAGCCTTAATTGTAGCCAAAGGGGACAGACACGGCAAAAGCTCCAGGCTTTCTAGTGGATTCACTCTGCACCACTAAGTAAATAAAGCCTAGAGCAGAACAAGCACCCCAGACCTTCCCCTCTGTCCCTCGACCAGCCTCAGGTGTCTGGGGGTGCAGGCAGCTGCCTGGGCACCTGCCTGCCAGGGCTGTACAACCCGCTGGGCACCAGAGCCTGGCTGGGGCAGCACAGCCCCCTGAGCCAGCCCCTGGAGCTGAGGGCCATGGACCCCTGGGTGACAGCACCTTCACTGCTCACAGGGGCCCGGGGTTCATCTCCACAGCCTCACAGCCCACCAGCTCTCCACTCAGCTTCACAGGCTCCTGGGGATACACACCACGGAGGTCTCGGCTCCGGGGACTGAGTGGCTAATCTGTCCAGGGTTAATTAGCCATGAGGCTGGCGAGGCTGGCACAGCCCAGGAAGGCTCCCCAGGGAGTCAGCGGGAGGTGCAGCAAGCAAGGATGTGCCTTATGGCAGGCGCTGCTGCATCGCCTGTCCCTCATCTCCCTGTGTTCCCAGCAGGACGGGACACGCTCTGCTCCAAGCTCTGCTCCACACAAGCAATGCCAGCAGCCAGAGTGCGGGCAGGGAGAGGAGCCTCAGCCACCTCCAGACTTTGGAGGGAGGAGGAAGGGGCAAAAGCAAAGCAGAGCATCCACGAGCCGATCCCAGCACCTGGCAGTGCTGGCACTGTCTGGGCCACACAAACTTGGCATCCCCATGCTCCTGCAGTCGCTGTGAAATGCCCAGCCCTGCTGTGCCCAGCACATGAGGGGGCTGGACAGGACCTAAAACACCCCACATCACCACCTGGGGAGCAGTACAGACAGACGTAAGACTCCCGGTGCTACTCCTGCCCAGACCTCACGCTGTGAACTGCAAAGCCCCCAGTAAAGCCGTGCTCCTTCGCTCAGCTCAGGGAGCCCACCCGGGCGGCAGGCAAGTCCAGCTCCATCCCTGGGAATTCATTTCCCCAGGGCCTGGATATAAGAGCACGCACACATGAGATGATAAACTCCAGAGAGGTGAGCAGGAGCCCTGGGCACAGCCACAGCACCGACCCTGCCATTACCAGTTCCTCCAGCACTCCCATCGGCACACGGGGATGCAAAACCCCTCAGGGCTTCTGAGTGGATGCTCAGGGCAGAGGAGGTCCTAAGGCTTGACGGTGTCTCTTGTGCATGTCCCTGCTGCCTGCAGGAGAGGGGCAGCACCCAGCCCCAACGGTGTGTTGGGAGCAGGGCCACGACAGTGGACGCTGCATTACAGGAGCACAGCAAACTGCAGGTACTCGAAAGTAAGGTGCTGAGGGGTGAAAGACATCATGGATCTGGCCCTCCCCAGCCAGAGAAGGCAGCTTGTTCCCACCAGATGTATCCATCACCACATAATCTCAGCACACACCGGTCGAAACTTTCCTGTTTAATCTTTCCTCTTTTTAAATCTTTATTTCCATATCAAAGTGCTTACTTTCAACAGCCAGCATCCAAGGGGAAAGATCAGCTATCAGCTGAGCATTGAAGCAAAACATCTGCAGCTCAGGTGGCAGAGAGGAGAGCGTGGGAGGCTGCGTGGCTGGACAAAGAAGCCAAGTAACATTCATTTTAACATGAATTTTCAGGGCAGTTTGGCAGGGGTTCACCTGCACAGCCACAGCCCTGGAGCCACCTAGAGAAGCTGTGGCCCAACTCTGCATCTCATTCCCCCAAGCTTTTGTGCTCTGTTTCTATATCGAGATGGCTGATTAAAGGTGAGCATTTATTCCGAGTCACATTTAAGGCAGCAGTGATGAAACATGCATTTTTCTATACTTGATAAGAGCGTTATTTGTTTATTATGGGCTGCCATAAGATTTATGAACATCTTTAACTATTCATCGCCTTGTGCAAAGTGCCTGGAGGGTTGCAAATGGTGCAGTAAGGGACGGCTACACCCAGGAACGACACTTCGACAGAAGATATTTTTCCTGTGGAAAACATCAATTCATCAAAGTCGATCTGGACACAACTGGTTTTTTTTTTTTTTAATAAATCCAGATGTTCTTGTTTGATAAACAGCACGTTGCAGGGATGAGGGAGCCCACGGGGGATGGCACAGCCGTAGCAGGGTGCTGTGCTGGCTGCCAGAGGACACCCACCCCAGAAGAAGTGCCCCAGAGCCTCCCAGCTGTGGCTTCTGCAGCATTTACCTCGCTGAATACATTCTGGTGACGTGATCGAGATGGGGACTGGGAGGAAAGAGAGACCAAGCAGGTAGCCAGACACCCTCCTCTGTAAGAGGGGATCCTCTGTCAATCTCCATCCCTGCTGGGGGACACGCACGGGGTGATGCTGTGTTGGGGTCTTCTGTGGGAGCAGCTCTGTCCCATCCCTGGCTCGTGCTAGAGCGGAGCCCCAGCCAGCCCCTGCCCGGAGATGAGCTGCTGGCATGAACCAGCATGGGGTTGAACCCACCTGGGGTGGGTGATTGCTGGATTTGGGATCCTCCAAAACCACGCCAATAGCCCCAAGGGGGCTATTTGGGACAGCTCTGCTCACAAGCAAGACCTGGAGTTGTGTGTTAGGGCTGGGAAGGTGCTTCTTCAGCAAACCCCCCCGGCCACGTCTCCCCAGGAAAGGTGATGGGTCTGCCCGCAGCCACACACTGCTGCGGGACGTCCCCATTAATGCCAAATGAGTTCATCATGACTAATGTTATCACGATCGATACAGGTCAAGGATTATTTCTAATCCTTAATAATGATTAAACCATTATTTTCCAAGTGTTACAGATCAATCAGTCCATCTCAAGGTGCACTGCGTGCAGAGACTGCGGGATGCCCGGCATGCAGGCAGCGCGCCGGGGAGCTGCGCAGGGCTCCTGTGCCTGTAAAAGTCCTCCTGTGGGCTTTGGACCTGGGGCTGTCAATTGTGTGGTTCCAACAGCAAGAAAACGCAGAGGAATTACCAAAAATAAAGCACGGGTGTGAAATACCTGCAAATTTCCAGCAGAGGCTGGTGCAGGGACTGCCCTAGCCGTGGCACTTTAAGGAGCACGGTTCTTTCCCCAGAAGTCACCGAGGGCTAAGGACAGGAGATTTAGAGGCTGAAAACACCAAATTGAAACGACTCTGCAGGTCATAAAAGGCCAGCAGGAGATTTGCAAGGGATTGGTGTCTGGCGATCCTGACGGTGGGGGTCTGTGCGGGGGAAGGTGCTTTATTGCACCCCGGCCTCTTCCGTATTCCGCACGGCGCTCCTCTTCGCCCTGCTGCTCACCCGGGCAGATCCCTCAGGAGCTCCCTGCTCAGCACACTGGCTTGGCAGGGATTGAGGGGCCTCGGGGATGGCATGGACTCAGGACGGGCAGGTGGTAGCAAAGGTGGCATGGCTGGGCATGCACCCTCCCTCCCAAAAACCTTGCAGGAAAGGAGAGGGGGGACGAGGTGGGTGACCTTCTGCCTACCTGAAGGACGGCACATCCAAACACACGGCTGCTGTTTTTCCCCTCCCTTGCTCCATGCTTGCCCATGGCAGCACCTTTTTGGGGGCAGCTGGTCTGGTGTGCTGAAGCTCCTGGGAATGAGGTGGTGGGAAACGCTCCGAGCATCAGAGCTGACACAGGCAGGGACCACAACCTCCTCTCCAGGCAGAGGGGACCGTCCCTGCTGCCAGCATCTCCACTGCTCGAGTGGCCAGCATGCAGGGGGACTGTCCCTGATGTAGCGAGCACCCAAGGGTGCTGCTCACCTCCTCTTTGTTTCCCCTTCTCCCCCATCGCACCCAGGACTCCTGCATTGCTCTGATATTTTTGCATGGTGGCTTTCCATGGGAAACTGGTCCAACCTCCCCTCCCAGCCTCCACGTGGCAATAAGCATGCTCTGGCTGCTCCCACCTCAGTCACATCAGTGGCTTTAACTTGGGAGGCAGTGGAGCAGAGCCCAGCACGGCACAGGGAGGCCAAAGGCCAGGGCTGGATTTATAAAACGGGATTATGGCAAACACCCTGCAGGAGGAGACCGAGCAGCCCTGCGTAACGGCGGCAGCACTGCCCCTGTGTCCCAGCTGTCCCCATGAAAATAAAGCACCCCAGGCCTGTGCTGATGCTGGAGGGTGCTCCTCGGGGAGCACAGGATGCTTTCCTGGGATGCTTTTCCCAGCTTCTCCCCCAGTGAGGAAGAGCCTGGCGATGGCCCAGCACGCAGTGGCTGTGTGTGCTCGGGGATGTTTGCTCCGAGGGAGAGCTGCTCCTGCCAATTCTTCACTTAACTCCCCTCTGCGTGACCGTTATCACCCTCGGTGCCTCCGGAACGGTGTGAAGTGCATTAACCTGAGCGCACAGCTGGAAGGAGAGATTTTTGCTGGAGAATGAATCAGCCCTGTGCTGCCGGGCCAGAGAGGTCCTCGCAGCATCTTATCAGCCCAGCCCTTCTCCCAGAGTGAGAAAGCACGGGTGAAAGGTTAAAATGAGGTGAAAAACAAACACACATGACAAAGCCAAGCGACCCAAACCCTGGGCAGGAACACCCACTGGGAACTGGTTTTGCAGCTCTTAACGCAAAATGGAGGAATGAGGATGGCTCCAGCCCTCTCCTTTGGCACCAACATCCTCCGTGGATGGGGCACCCCGAAACCATGCGGAACACCTGGAAAGGTGAAAGCCCATCCCACGTGCTTTGTGCACCTCCATCCCAGTCTGTCTGTGTGCAGCAGAGCAGAGGGCTCCTTCTCGCTGTGCCACAGTTCCCTCTCCTGCCACCAGCCCTGGGGTGCTCCTGCCCCAGCTCCTCCTCTCATGCCCAGCCTGTGCACCAAGCTGACTGCACATTCACCCCCGAGCAAACCCTAAGGGTGCAGTGCACACACCGCCATCGGAACATGATCAACCGGCGACAAAAGACAACAACCCCCTTATATACACATAGGGAGTATAAATCTTGAGTAAACACTGTAAAGCAGTGAAGCATCTCATCCTGTAATAATCTCCGAGACAGCTGATCCCAGGGCTCTTATTACCCCCGCAGCCGTCATCTGAAATCCAGTCAGCGAAGGGCCCAGCCACGGTTCAGTATTGATCAAGGAGGCAGCTTCAAACACACTGTGGCGTTTTTCTTTTGGAGCTCTAACTTGTTTGTCAATAAATCTCTCGGCTGTGCAGAGGGGAAGGGGTGGCTGGAGCCCATCTGTCCTCTGGCACCCAGGTCCAGCCCTTCCCCGAGCGAGGATGGAGCTGGGGCTGGTGCTGGCTGCTAATGCTCTCCTGCCCCTGAGAGGGCAAATAAAGCCCCAGTGAATAGTAAAGAGCAGGTGGTAAATCCTCCAAGGGCTTCCAGACCCTGATGTTTTATCAGTTGGTGCTCACTGCTGAGGTCTGGCGAGCCGGTGAGCAGGGGACACCTCAAGCAGAGCCAGCCCTGGCAGCAGTGAGGATTACACCACAAACCTGGAGCTAAACCAGAGCCAGAGCCGCTGCAGACCCCACTCGGGGCAGTGGCATGGCCGGCACCCAGCCCTGGGAGCCTGGAGCCAGCCCCACAGCCACAACTTCCATCATTCTACCGACCATCTCAGTAACTCATAGCTCTGCAGGCCAGCAGTGCATGGCTCTTGTTCCCCTGCCAGCACCTCCCTCTGCACCTTCCCCTCCAGAAACACAATTTTTGCTGGTAAGAAACAACCACAGGGAGCAGAGAAGTGAAACATCCCAAGTGGAAGAGTACCATGAGTTGGCCGAGGCAGAGAAGGAAAGGGAGAGCATTGCTGTCTGAGGGGTTTCTCCTACCCCAAAGTATCACTCACTCCTGCCACTTGGGCAGAAGGAGGAATTTGCCTGGCCAGGTCTTAGCAGTCAGAGTCTCCAAAGAAAAATAAAAAAAATCTCTCCTTCTCCTTCTCCTTCTCCTTCTCCTTCTCCTTCTCCTTCTCCTTCTTCTCCTCCTTCCCCTTCCCCTTCCTTATTTCAAAGAAATATATCCCATGTTAAAATAAGGAGAAGTTCAAGGAGTGGCTCCTCCTCCCCTACTGCTGCTCCACCCGGTACCAACAACAGAGAAGCTGCTGTGAGATGCGGGAGGGCATCCCTGGGAACCCAGAGCACAGCCAGCCATCACACCCACATCCCAGTGGTCCCCCGGCTCCCTGCTCTGTGGGGATGAGGCATTTTGGGCCTTTGAAGTCCTCCCCTTTAGCTCTTCACCTTTCCTTCAAGCGGAAGCCATCAGAAAGTCGTGCTGGAAACCACTTACAATCCATTTATTTTAAGGCATCACCTCTTGCTGTGCTGTGATGTGTGAGCTTTAAAAAGCATCTCGTTTATTATCAGCTGCCGCGTGGGGGTTTCCACACTGCATATCGCCATGCAGCAAGAGCTCCTCTGTTATTAAGTTTTCATGGTAAGGCAGATTTTCAGCACAAGAAATGTCCCCAGAATGCACCAAAATGTCTCCATCCTGCACCCTCAGGAAGCCTCAAGAGGAACCCCCAAGATTTCCCTGACTCTGGAGACATATGTGGTGTCCCCCAACTTCCTGGTGTCCCCCAGTGCCACCAGCCACCCTCCTGCAGCCTGAGAGGGGTCAGGCATGCTGGTCAGTAACTCAGGCCTGGCTAACACCACAATATAAACACACCCGGAGCAGATTGAATCGCCAGTTTAAAACACTGAAGAGAAGCAATTGCAATGCAAAAAAACCCCATAAAGGACTTTTTAGTGGTGTTTTGCTCTAAAAAAGCCACCACAGGTAGAACCAGCTTTGCTCAAACTTTCAAAAAAATGGCAATCAAGCCCCAGCAGCTCCGGGAGCTGGAGGAAGCTTCAGGGAGGTGGACACAACCAAGCTCAGCAGATCCCCAAATGGCTCTTCTCAATGCACCAGCTTCCAGTGACCCCAGCACTCATCCTTCTACCCTGGCATTTCCATGGGGCAAAGGGCAGCCTCCCAGCTGCCAGGAGCAGATGGGTCTTCAGGACCCATTTCCATCCCTTTGGGACATCCACCTCCATCCTTTCAGGATCCTTTCTGTCCTCTTCTGCTGTGGGGACAACACTGACAACACCCAGGTGGAGCAGCCAGTGAAGTCCAGTGCCTGTGGCCAGCATGGCAATGCAGCCCTGCCACAGGAGCAAGAGGGGGAATGGCAAACAAGCAGGAGGAGATGAGACTAAGAAAAGAAAATGTACTGTCAGAGCGGTGACTGGTGTCCTTGAAGATCTGAGAGGAAACTACAATGAGCAAAGCCTCCCAAGGAGGACCCATGGCTTCGGTTGCTGCAAACAGGAGTGGAGGGAGCAGTAGGACAGGAGGCAGAGCCTTGGTGTGTGTGGCCTCTCAGGGCTCACCCATCACTGCGGTTTCACAACAATCATGCATAAAGATGGCCTGATAATCTATCAAGCAAATGATATGCTTCATTTTCAAAGTCCATTATTATGAGTTTACACAACAGAAATGTAAGCAAAAGCTTCTGGAGTTTGACTTGGCCCCTGAGAACAGACAATGCTGGCACTGCCACCGTGCCAGCAGCACTCACACCCAGCAAGCAGGGAAGAACAATGAACTGCCTGAGCATGTACCACACAAATCTCAGGCATTCCCCTGTCCTGGCCTTGCTTTCCCAGGGCAGTTATTCCCCTTTCCCATCCTATACTGGAGGGTCAGCTGAGTGCCCCTTGAGCCTCTTTAGGATTCACTGCTCTTTGGCAGAATGTCCCAGCTGCTTTCCCATCCCTCTGCCTCTTTGCTCAAAGCTCCAGATCCCCATGCAGCATTTCCCTTCAGCTCCCACCCGTGCTGATGCTCACAGACCCTACAAGTGCAGGCTGCTGGGTGGCTGCTGTGCTGATGGAGCAGGGTTGTTGTTGCTTTGGTTTTGCCCTCCATTCACCTATTCTCTCTTGTTTGCAGCCTAAAATTTAACTGTTGTTAGATTCTGCATCCTCACAGCCCAGCAAGCCCAGCTCCTGACCTAGCTTCCTTGGTGTTACAATAAAAGAAGGAACCAAACAGCAGCAAACCACCACTATGGTTGCAAGGGGGCCCCTTGCATCTAACACCCAGCCCCACCTCTGGAAGGAGATGCGTCCACTTGACTTCACACCGTGCCTCTCCATTTTCTGGCTCCCACAGATGTTACTTTAATATAATTTTCCCAATGAGCTTCAATACAGATCCACACCTGACTCCATTGTTGCCTTTAATTTCTTTCTTTCTTTCTCCTGGCCCTTTGTAAGGGGAGAGCTCTCACCTCCCACCACAAACCCTCCCACCATGTAGCTCCTGCCCAGCCAACGTGGCACCCAGAAAGTGTCACTGCTAATAAAGCCCCCCGGTAATGAGAGCTCAGCTCCCACCCCCTCCCTTCGGCGAGCTGATTGACTTCCATTCTCACGGCGAATAAAGAGCTGCCCAAGCCAAGGAGAGGGACTCAAAGCCCTTTCACTGCACCCACGGCTCGGGCTTTATCTGAGTTCATTTTGTCTTGAGATGTGCCCGGCTGCAGACCAGCCCCTGAGGAGCCTCCCCTGGGCAGGGGATTTCTGGCTGTGCCAGCCTCTGGCTTCCTCCAGCAATTCTGGAGACCTTACAGCCCTCCCCTGGGGGTCTGTGTGTGCTGGGAGAAATCACTTCCAGCTCAGGTTTTCCTTACAGCAACGCTGGCCTGATCCCACAGCCCCCCAAGGGCAGCACCACTGCTGGGGAGCCTGTGATGCCCTTCCTGCCATCCCGCTCCAGCAGCACATTTCGGTGCTGCTGTTAAACCCCAAACTCACAGCACTTGACACTTTCTGTTTAAAGACCAAGGTGGGGGAGGAGAAGGCGCGGAAGAGCTCCCCTAAGGGAAAAGCCATCAACTGGAACAAGATTTCAACAACTACACATTTCTTGACCTTTTCCGCGGTCGTATCTTTAATGTTTCACAGACAGATTTGATCAAAAAGAAAAAATTAATAAAATAGATTTCATTTTTAAAAAAAGGTCAGGACACGTGTTACAGGGAAAAACTCATTTAGGTCCCCACCTGCCGCTTCGTGGATGCCGAGGAGCCCTCCCTGCCTTGATTTTCATTGCATTTGGAGTTTGATCTGTTCTGGACTTTTCCTGCCCCTGCCAGGTATGGAGTCAGGAACCATAAGCACTTGGAAATGCTGATAAATGTTGGAGAGCCACAGATATGAATCACAGAATTACAGAATATACAGTGGGATCATAGACTATATGGTGGGACATAAAATATCTGGGGGGATGTTGCACATCTAACCAGGAGAGGCAGCTCAGATAGGGAGAAGATGCTTGTCCCAGCTCCAGCACAGCTCTTAGACCTGCTGCTGCTCAAACTGGGGCCCAAATGCCTCCCCACGTAATAGATTTTGGGGCTGTTGAGATGCCCAAGCCATGCACACTACAACAGCCACCATCTGCACTCCCTTGCTCACCATGATGGACGTTCTCATGGCTCCTGCACCCACCCCATGGCCATGACCCTCACCCCTGCCCATGGACACCAAGGTGCAAATCCCATCTGCTCTGTCTGATGTCGGGCTTGTCAAGAGCAAGCAAAGCAAAATAAATCCCCCCAAGCACAGAGGCAATTCCTGCTGATCAAGATGTTTTAAAAAATAAATGGTAATTAGTAGCAGCTCCTTCCCTGCTGGCCCAGTGGCCTGTTCCGGAGGCTCAGACACAAAAGAGCCCGGACGTCGGCTACAGACGTTTGTATTATTAAGCGCGCTCTGCAATTAGAGCAGACTTCTGTCTAACTTCTGCCTCTTTTCACCATTCCCTGATTTTCTTCTTTTTTTATTCACTAAGAACAAAATATAATTCATCAAGGTTTGCAAAAAAATATACGAATTACTGCGATAACATCATACTAAGTTATTAAGTGGTGACAATGGGGGACAATTACAGTATATAGTCCATTATACAGCACTGCCGTCGGGATGAATCAAAGTAAAACACATGGTAAATGGCAAGGAGCTTATTAAGGGGAACATTACTGTGCCAGAGCATAATATCTGCCATTCAGCCAGGGAACCAGCACTGGTGGGGACTGGGGAGAAAAGTAGTGGAAAGAGCTGGGCAGCTTCACGGCACAGTTCAAGGCACCAACGCCATGCTGGGGACACTGCAGATCAATCCTCAGGGTCTGAACAAGGAAAAAGGGCAAAGCCTCAACCTTGGGCCACCACCACACAGCATCGCCCTCCAATTCTGCTTCTGGAAGGCCCTGAAGATTTTTGCAATGGCTCAGCCAAGCACAAGTGGACAAGAATCTCCCCCAGCTCCCACCAGGATCAGTGGGAGCATCCTCTCACTGCTCACCAGCACCCTAGAAGGCCACCTCACCCCTGCCTCTTGGGCAAGGGCTGCCCAGGATCGGCATGCTTGTACCCATTGCTCAACAATCATTAGCAAGGCTTTGAAAGTTTGGGGTATTTTTTGTTTTGAGGTTTCCTCCTGCCCGGGCAGCACCCGTCCCACGGCAGCAAAGCCTTTTTGGCCCTGGTCTGCATGGCAGCAGCTCGCACGCAGGATGCTCTGCAGCCCTCGGCGCAGTGCAGGCAGCAGAGGCAGCTGGTGGGCAGCAGACAAGCCTCATCCAAGTGCTATGCCCGGCTCGGAATGGGTGACAGCTGACGCCTGGCCAGCATGGCACTGGGAACACCACTACAGCACAGCTGGAGGAGCTGAAGGATAACCCCTGGATACAGCCTCCACCGCAAACCCACATTTTTTAGCAGGCTTTGCCTGGGAGGAGCCTAAAACCTGGCCCAGTTCCTGCACTGTCATCTCAGTGGCCCCAGCAGAGCGTGCCATGTGGGTCACTGATCTGGGTAAAACATCCCCTGTGTGATGCTTGTCTCAGCCTGCTGCTCAGCATTGGGTTCGGACATCCTGGACCGAATCACTGGTGCTTGGCACATCCCACACTCCCTTTCTCCATCACTGGAGGCTGCCCCTTGCCTGCACCAGCAGGTGAGGTGGGCCACAACACTGGGAGATGCACGAACTAATCTATCTGGGAAGATATTATTTGCTGGGAAAGAAAAAGAGAGAGAAGCTGCATGTCCTCTGCCCCAGCAAAGCAGCAAAATTCCTAGGTCTGGTTCTGAGCAAGCTCTAACCTGTGGCAAGGGCCGGTTTCACGCTCTGCTTCCCAGGCTCTGCAGCCCTCTTGAAGGCACCACACCTGGTTATGTAGTTTGGGTAGGTCCTGTCCTTCCCCTCTCTGCTGGCCTGAACTTCTTGCCAGCAGTGAAACCCTGCTCTCCTTCACCAGAGCCAGCACTGGGTTCCCTGCTGCTCCAGCAGCTCTGGCTCACTCCTTCTAAGATGTTATTTTTACACTTCTCTTAAAATACAACACTAAGAGAGGCTTCTTGACTATATTAACATTAGGAATTTAATCAGCAATCAGACAGCTCATAATTTTCTGATTAGCTCTGATTATACTCGATCTTTAGGAATGGAAAAAAAAACAGGAAAGAGGAAGAAAAAAAGAAGGAAAACTATAAAAAAAATTCTCTGCTTGGTTTTCCCACCCCAATTTCCTTGACGAGGCACAGAGCCACAGCAGCAGCAGCTCTGCTGTCCCTGGCTAAGCAGGACAGTGACACAGTGACCTGCAAAGCCAGCGCTGCTCAATAACCCAGTGCCATCGCGCTGCTGACCTTCATCCTTCCAGGCCTGTCCCAGAAAAGAGCTCCTCAGGGAACAGAGAAGATATCAAGGGTGCGAGAGCCATTGACAAACCCAGAGGAGTGTTGTGAGCTCTGCTCCTGGACCTAACATCTCAGAAAATATACTAAAAATCAGGGTAAAAGGATGCCATGAAGGAAGGAGATAAGGAGATGATGTGTGTGTGTACCCAGCTGCCTTCAGCCTGGAAGGAGGAGCCTCTCCAGGCAATGAGGAGGAGGAGGCTGAAGAACACTGTGAGATGAGGCCATGGCCTCACACCAGCTTGGTAGGGGACAGGTGCTTTGTGGCAGCCCAGAAGGAAAGATCCCAAGGCCTGGGGATTTGAGGATTGCCAGAAGTTGGGAGGCACACGAGCAAATGGCCTGAAGATGGCAGGGCAGGAGCAGAGGATGCCCCCAGCAGGCAGAGTCACCTGCAGCCCAGCGGGAGCTGCAATGCCAGCTCAGAGCATCGTCTGAGCATCTCCAGCCTCTGACAGCAGCAGGAGGGAGGACCAAGGGTAATGTGAGAGGTGTCAGGTCCCCAGCATCACCCAGGCAGGGTGCCTGGGACACAGCTGGGCAGGCAGCTGACCATGGTGGGGAGCTTGGGGAGGACTCGTGTGGCCTGCCTCCACCCATGCCAAGGGATCTCAGAGGAGGACAACTCTCCGACTGGGCTTTTGTGAAGGAGGAGAAGGGGATGACGTGTTGCTGGGCTGCAGTCAGGAGAAAGGAAACTGAGGAACAAGCCAGAAGAAGGAGGTATAAAGGAGCCCCTCTAACAGAGTTAATCAGTCGCACACACTCTGCGTAGGAGATTCGCTCCTGACTGCAGCAAGCGATCAGCTGATGCTGTGAAGCATGAGATTTAATTATTTGTATCATGGCCACGGCCTGCTTAACTACAAATGATATTAATGGTCCTAAAATTGTCCAGCTGGCTCTTCAAACCTGCCGCCACACTGACTCGCCCCCTCGCAGGGACCGTCCACACCGCGGCACCACCGGTGGCAGAGCCCATCCACCAGCAGACACCAGCTGGCAGGACCATCCCCACCCACCCAGGTTCACCAAGCACAGAGTGAGAGCTTCACGTCTTGAAGGCAGCCTGGATCATGAGAGGAGCTCCATCGCTGCCCTGGGGTTTGCATGGGCCCAGCCGAACCCCTGAGGAGCCCTGTGCCCTGCTGGGGAAGGGAGGGCAGCCCCTGCTCCCTCCGAGCTGCAGCTTTCACTCCAGACCCGCTGGCAGAGCTGCCCAGTGAAAGCACTGCTCCTCACCCCGGGCAAACCCAGCTGCGTTAGCAAATATCTGCACTAAGCTATGAACCTGCTAGAGGAGAGGAGAGGATAGAATCATAGAATGGTTTGGGTTGGAAGGGACCTTAGAGATCATTTAGTTCCAACTCCCTCCCATGGGCCCCTCCCACCACACCAGGTTGCTCCAAGCCTCATCCAGCCTGGCCTTGAACACTGCCAGGGAGGGGCAACCACAGCTTCTGTGAGCAACCTGGGCCAGGGTCTCACCACCCTCACATCAAAGAATTTCTTCCTCAGATGCAATCTCAATCTCCTCTCTGGCAGTTTGAACCCATTCCCCCTCATCCCATCACTCCATGTCCTTGTCACAAGTCCCTCTCCAGCTTTCCTGGAGCCCCTTCAGGTACTGGAAGGTGCTCTAAGGTCTCCAAGGAACCTTCTCTCAGACTGTCTCCAGAGCAGAGCTGCTGCAGCCCTCTGAGCATCTTTGTGGCCCCAGGACAGGACAGGATAGGATAGATCAGGTGGGAAGGACTTACAACAACCATCTAGTCCAACTACAAGACTAAGTGGGCTCTGGCCCAGTTTGAACATAAACAGCCCATGCAGAACAGCAAAAGCTAACAGCTCATTGTCCTGTAGACCTCCTTGGTTGAGGTCACTTCTACGCCAACTTCAAAGAAAACACCTTGAAATCCCTACTTGAACTAAACTGTGATGAAGGAAAAGGTGCAAACATGCCAGGGCTTGGGTCTTCCAACCACCTTCACTTCCCAGGTGGGCAGCAGGGTGGCCCCATCTCCTTCCAGCCCAGCAAAGTTGCACTTGCAGGTGAGACCCAGGAGGAGGTTGTGCCTGAGCTGGAGATAACAACAGGGGGGGATTGACCCTTCTCCCTTGCTGGGGCTCCAGCACTGACGCTGCTGTCTCCCATAGCAGACATGGTGCTCAGCACCCACATGCACCCAACAGGGATCTCTCATTAAACTATGTTGGTGCATGCATGAAAAGCCACCTGAGTTCACACGGATGAGGGGTCCCCCCTCCCCGTGCTGGGGAAGTGTCCTCCTCACACTCGGAGCCTGGCGCCGCGGAGCCTGCGAAGCGGCGGAGCAGTAATTAGTTTGAGGTGACCTCTGGAAAAAAAAAGCAAGTTCAAGTTTAAAAAGAAAATCTCTCTGGTTAATGCTATGCAAATTGCCAGCGAGGCAATCAGGCTGACTTTTAAACACTGGCCCCCGTCGGAAGGGCTCACAAGACAGCCTTATTGTCTCACTATCAATTTGCATCTCATTACCCACAATGCGCCGCTGGTTGGAGGTAACCTTTGGGGGAACACGCTGCTGCGGCAGGAGCCTGGGGACAATAGGGTTACTCCTCTTTACAAGGCTTCCATGTGGCCTGGCACCCAGACCATGATGGTTGAGAGCCCAGGTTGCTGCTGGCCCTGCCCGTTGCTCGGCCGGCAGCACCAACTCATGTCACTTGGACCTGGCATCTTCTGCCACCTCCTCCCAGAGTCCCTGCCTGTGCTGGATGTCCCACGGGCACTTGCATGCCACAGGTCTGTCCCACCAGGCTCACCAGCTCCTGTGGTCCCCAGAGGCAGCAGCCTGCCTCCACCTGCCCATTCAAGGCATCTCTGAGAGCCCTTGCACACTTCTTCACATCTCTGCCCACCCCCACCGCGGTGGATGGTACTGAAATAGTGTTTTTCTATAGGAAGGAAATCTGCCGCATCCTTGTCCTCAGCCTGCTCCTGTCTTCCCAGCCACCTGCAGCAGTCTCCCACACCAGCTGCCTCTGCTCTCTTCTCCACCCCCACCAATCTGGGTGAGGAAACCAAGTGCTCAGCAATCATGTCACCAGCACAGACCACTGCTGCCCCAACCGCACTGCCCTCGGCTCGCTGCTGCAGGGAGGCTGCCAGGCCCTGTCCTGCCACACTCAGCTCCACCCCACGGCAACATACAACGAGAACCCTCTGCTCCCCAAGGCAGGAGCAAGCTACATGACTCTATGCACCCTTTGTAACTTCAACCAGCAAGCATGGGGAGTCAACCTCCAGGATGCTCACCATGTCAACCCTCCTGCCTGGCCAGACCCAACTGCGACCATGCCCACCTCCTCCAGCACCTGGGAGCTTGGCTTGGCCAAAAAGACCTCCCTCATTGGTCCTGTGCTCCCTATGGTGGTAGCCCAGGTGCTGCTTGCTCCGTTTCCCTTCTCCCCATGAACTCTGCAGCATGAGACCTCCCCACGAAGCAGCAGAGCTTTCTGCTCTGCTTTTTGCAGGTGCCTGCGGTGATGCCCAGCTCCTCAGCATCCCAGCAAAGCCACACGGGCACTGCTGCGTTGCTAAGTGCTGCAGGGCCAACGCACGGGTGCCACCTCCACCACCCAGGCCAGAGGTGCCAAGGCAACAAAGGGACTTTTAATAGGCAAGAGAGCACCACTGCGAGGAAGAAAACCCAACCATTTTAAACCCTCCTGAATAACGACACCGCCTCCCCACTGCTCAAATCAGCTGCAGCACTTTGTTACTATGATAACTAAATACAGAAGATTTTAACAGCTGGAAATGCAGCAACAATATTTAAAAGAGTTTTTAAAATTGTTGGTATTTTATTCAATAATGGTAATGTGGGTTTTTTTTATTTTATTTTATTTTAAAGGCACAATGTTCCCTACTCTGCTGCTTTTGCACGGTGCCGGCAGGCTGCGAAGCCAGCTCTCGCCTGGTGATGGCAGGGGACAACACCAAGACACAGGGCTGCTCAGGGAGCACATGAAAATCCCAGCTTGCTGCTCTGACACCTCGCTGGCCAGGACCCGAAGGTGCAAAACCCAAAAGGACAAAACCCAAAGGTGCAAAAGCCAAAGGTGCAACCCCCGAAGGTGCTGCAGGAGCAGCTGGAACCAGGCAGAAGCACCGGCAGCAGCTCTGGCCGGCAGTGCCAGCCCTATGCTCACTGATGTCAAGGAGAGGACTGGAGGTTGTTGCTGCCATTGCCAGCCCTTTCACCCTGGGAGTAAGGGAAAATGCTCAGTTCTCTCTGGCACCACGTTGGTAACAGCTGGAAAGCGTCTCCTCTTTAGAGGAACCACAGTGACAGAGAGAGGGGTTTGGAAATGTGCTGGAATCAAAAGAAACCTCCAGAGCCAGGTCATGAGGCTCACAGGCCCCGGCATCTCCTGCCTGCACAGACACGAAGGCAGCAATTGCCCCTTTCTGGGGCTTTCCACCTGTCTGTGAGCACAGACCTTGCTGGCGTTCAGGCTGTGGTGGTGGATTTCATGAACTGTCTGGATGGGACCTGGTGAGTCAGTGATGGCTGGTGGGACACACAGCTCCCAATGCCCCCACAAAGGGATGGGACCCTCTGCCCTCCCTCCTGGGCCTGCAGTGTGCATGGTCCAAGGGTGGCTCATCCTACAGGAGACCCATGAACCTTGCCAAATGCACCATAATCCATTTGCAGTGTATCAGCAAGGAATTAAGAGACTACTCCAGTGCCAAGGTAAATAAAAAGGGACGTTTTACAACACAGCACTTTGAGTTGTGGTTTGTTTTTTTTCTCATTCCTGAGGTGCAGCTCTCCCAGTCACTGCTGAATCCCACCCACAACCAGCCCCATGACTGAACATCCCCCAGTGGCTCCGAGTGCCCCTAACACTGAGCTAACGTGACATCTGGGAACACAGCTTGTGCCAAGGCACCCGTTGCTCTGGGACTTGCACATCAAAGCTGGCAGCTGATGGGGGTGCCTTGGAAAGTCCAGGCAATAAATCTGCTGTGGCTCCTCCAAGAGCTGAGCTGAACCTGACCATCACTCATGGCAGGGGCTGCTCCCGAGGGGAGAGCATCTCATGAGGTTCCAGGAGCAGCATGGGATGGAGACAAGGCTCCCGAGTGCCCCTTTTCCAGCTCTGCGCTCGCTCTAGGAGTTACTGAACCTCCCAGCACAGCCAGCCCCACTTGTGCCCTCACTCATGTAGTTACAGCAGTTTAAAAATCTAAAAAAAAAAAAAAGCTACAGTGGCTACACCTTGTCTTCACATCCCCCAGTGCCCTGGGACCTCCTGGGAACAGCGGAAGCAGACAAGTGGACCAAGCACACACAGGCTACCACCAACACGCTGAGAGTCAACCACCAGCTCCCGAGGGGAACCCAGTGCCAGCAGGACAAGCCAGAACCTGGGCTCTGGGTCCTCCAGCAGCCATCCCCACCCCGGATGCATTAGCTGAAGCTTCACAGCAGAGGGACAATTCCCCACCCCATCCAAGACCCTGCGCCTGAAAGGAAGTCACCACGGGGTTCATTGCTACAGCACTTGGTGCTGCTGCAGAGGTCTGATTTTAACATTTAAATGAATAAACCAGGATTTGGAAACACCAGCAAAACCAAGGCAAGGAGAGCAGCCCCTTCTGCCCCCTGGTTTTGGGGCTGGCAGCCCATGGCTCTGGCTGCAGCAGAGGGTCCCAGCTGGTGAGGAGGGGCTGCACTCACAGCAGTGTTACCCAGGGTTTATCTGGGGGAGACAGGAACCATGGGGAGGGGACAGAGAGATGAAACTGGAAGAAGCGGAGGCACAAAAGGAGGGACTGGGGTGGGGAGCAGGAGAAATGGCGGGGAGAAGCAGGGAGGAGGAGCAGGAGCTGCCAGGGAGGACAGCACTACTCTGATGCTTCATTTGAAGGCTCCGGTGCCCTTCACCCCGACGCCTGTTTAATGTCATCCTATTCAGCAAGTGTCCCCATGATCTGGTAATTATCTTCTAGTTACAAAAGAGCATCTCTGTGTCACAAATGCTCCCCTCTCCAGCTCTGCCACAGATCAATATCTCCTCAAGGCCTTTGCCATTGTTTGGGGAATGGAATTGATTTCTCTGAGGAATGAGGGGAGGAAAAATATATAAATAAGTGCTGTGGAGATGTGTCCCTGCTGAAGGCTGAGCTGGGTGAGTGGTGAAGCAGAAGGAAAGCGTACAGATCCCAACTGACCATTGCACGCATTGTGTCCTATTGCTGTCCCTGCTGAACTGGCTGCAGGGATGCTCGGTTGTTTATCATTCAGTGCACAAGCACCCAAAATGCTGGAGCCAGAAGAAATCTCTAGCTCAAGATATCACCAGCTTTCAAAGATTTTACAGCAGGATAAGAAGTGTGGAGGTGCTGATTCAACACCATCCATAAGGACGTGTGCATGTCCTATTTTAGCATTGAAGCACGCTGCTGAGCAGTTGCTGCTGTGACCCTTGTGGGCCCAGGAGAGGAGCCTTGGAGACCTCCTCGGCTCAGAGGGCAGCACCTTGGTGTGACCAGCACAGCACCAGGACTGAAAGCCAGAACAATGTGAGAGCCAGCAGACCATGCTGCTGTCGGGCTGCCATCGGCGTGACTGCAGCAAGCACAAGCTAATCCCGCAGCGCCAACCGTACACCCTTCACGCTCCTCTCATCTGGCTAGCAGGTGACCTTCAAAAATAATGAGATATAAGATAAACACAATTCAGTCTTGTGTTTGAGTCCAGATCTCTCCACATTCGGGATCCCTGAGCTGAGTGCCCCAGTGCATCACACGGCTCCTGTAGTTGGGGGCTTCAGAGCGATGGGGAACAGCACGGGGCAGAGGTAAAACCATTCCCCTGGCTCACGCTACGCAGCAGCAGAGGGAAGCTGCAGCAAAGGGGATGGATGCAAGGGAAAACACCAAAGGGTTTAAAAATTACGCAGGTGTGCAGAAGGAGGAGGGGCTCATTACTGCCTCCTCCCCAGCCGCAGTGACCTTTTATGTATTTGAAGGCTGTTATCATGTCTCATCCCTGACTTCTCCAGAAAAAACCCCTCTTCTTGTAATATCTGCAAATGGGCCTTTGCTTTCTACTCCTCTTTTCTGTCCTTCTGTCTGGCTTTCATTTTGCATCCCTCTCGAAGCACGGCACCAGGCATTGGACCCCAACCCAGGCATGATAAGATTGGCATCTGTCTTCCCTTCAAACACCTTGGCAGGGTTGAGCCATGCCGAGCTCTCAGTCTAGCAGAACCATTGCCATCCATTTCAACCTTTCCCATCATGTCCTAATTTTTTGTTGTTCAAGTGGGAGGAAAGGGGGAAAAACCCACACGTGCAGGGGAGGGTGGAGATTTGACTTGAGAAAACCTGTGACAAAGCCTTCCTTCCAAGGACCTAAACGTGCAACAGGTTGCAGTTGAGCCTGGTCAGTCTGGAGAAGGAGAAATGAAAGAGGATGGGAAAGCATGAGGTGAAGGAGAACGATGTCTTCCAATGCACAGGAACCAAAATGCTGGCTGCAGGAGGGAACAGCCTAAGTGGGAATACATATGCAGCGGGAAGAACGGCTTTAAATTGCAGGAAGAAAGATTCAGATTAGACATTAGGAACAATTTCTTCCCTCTAAAGGTGATTTGGTATTGGAATAGGTTGCCCAGGGAGGTGGTGGAGTCACCATCCCTGGAGGTGTTCAAGATGTGTCTGGATGTGGCAGGAAGGTGATCTGGTTTCGTGGTTTAGGCAGTTGGACTGGATGATCTTGAAGGTCTCTCCCAACCTCGATGATTCTATGATTCTAAAAAGGCAATCCTTTACGGAGGGGAAAAACATCAGACAGGACTAGATACACATGCAAGTTGCTTTGGAAGGAGTCAGCTTGTTCAGGGAATCCAACAGCATGTCGGCAAATGAAATTCAGGGCAAGCACATCCAGGGCACTGCTTCTGGGGAACAACAATTAGGACCCATCATGCATGCTGATGCAGCTCCAAATTAACCCCAACCATTCAAGGAAGAGATGGAGTCATGCTGGAGCACAAACACCTCAGCGCAAGCGATGGTCCAAAGATGCTAGTTTGTGCTCAGAAGCCAGCGGTAAATAAAACTGTCAGCTTAGGAACCAGGTCTATAAATCAGTGGATCCCTCATCTGTGACACCGTGCGTGGTTCTGCTGTGTTGAGTGGGGGGAAGAGGCCAGGGACACGACACATTTTTAAGGAACAAAAATCAGATTAACCAGAGTATCATTGGCTATGCTAGCTGAGACCAAAGTCCAGAGGAATGTAAGTGCTATCACTTGAAAGTTTTATACCTCCCAAGTAACAGTTTAGGATTAGAAAGAAATTTCAATAATCTGCCAGCTAAGTACACATGGTGAGAGTAATAATCCTCCTCTCCCAATATCTGCTAGCAGCTACTAATGGAGATCGTAATAAGCTAGGTGGATCATAAACCTGACCTGATCTGGTTGCTACCTTATAAACTGGAACCTGAAGGTGTTTCTCCTGGGGTAACCTGTTGTCAACCAGGACCGCACTGAGGCAGAAGCTGTAGGAGCAGAGCACCAAGATGCCTCCTCCTGGAGCTCATTGTCTGTGGGAAGGCAGTCCTTCAGCAGCCAGTCCTTTGGTTTCTGTATCATTTGTCATAAACATTTCTAGTTGCTTCCTAAAACAGAGCATTTCCCCAGCAGACAACGTATGTACAAAGCTACTGGAGGATGAGAGCTCAAATGTGGGTAGTTTCTCCATGGCAGGACTAGGGTTCGAGCTGGTGCTTGATGTAGCATCAAACCCAGGCAAGCCAAATTAGCTCCTGCCATAGATAAACCGAACCTCACCATCACTCTCGTTGGTTTTCCCTTTCTCTTCTGCTCTTTTCAAATGCGTGGTGCTCAGTGGAAGGTGACCCATTTGCCATTTAAGATTGAACGTGGGGATATGGGAAGATGCTGCCCGCTCCCCTTCTTGTTCAAAAACACAAGCTGGTGGGGTGGGACATGTTCAAGGCAGGACGTGGGATGGAGCACACTGCCTACACCCAGACATCTCCAAACACCATTGGGGAGGGCTGGGTGGAGGAAGAACGCACAGAAATAACAGCGGGAAGAAACAACATGCACGAAGGGAGGAAGCAGGGGGAGAGGAGAATTACAACACCAAGGCATCCAATATAACTGATTTCCTCCAACAAACTCTGAGTGAAAGGTTAGCTCTGCTATTAGAGCTACAAGAAAAATGTCAAGAGTTTTTCAGAGAAAAGCGAATAACGTTTTTATTCTCCGTCCTCTTCCCAGAAAGTAAAGCAGGGTGAAGCAGGAGTGGGGAGCAGCACCCGGCTGGTTCCAGTCCCTGTCTGCACACGCAGAGCCAGCACGAAACACATAGGAAAGGAAAAACCCATCACAGTTTCATTTCCTTCCAAATTCACTACAGTTTTGGATATAATGGCCATAAAACCTAGTCTTCCCTGAATCTCTTATTGGCTCACCTACACCAGCAGCTGGTCTGGAGGCAATGCCCTGGCACCTCAGTCCCTGTCCCCGTCCTGGAGGCCGAGCACACCCTGCCCCTGTCTCCCAGCTCTGTGCCAAGCTGGGGCAGCTTCAGGGCACATTGGGCTATGTGGGATGTGACACCCCAGGTCAGAGGTAGCAGAGCCTTCCGTGAGGCTGCTCCCCAGGACCAAACCTCACTGGCTGGAGCAGCCATGCCAATCCAGACAGCTGGGCAGGCACGTCCCCATCACAGTCACCTTCACGACTTCTGCTGTGCATTGCTCCCAGGCAGTACAGCCAACCCCGAGCACTTCTCCATGCACTGGGGTGACTGGGTAACCTCCTGTGTCCATCACCTCTATCACCAGGTGCCTCTGCACCAGGCCTGCCCAGTGACAGCCTCTCTCAGATCTGCTTTTAATCTTTACAGGCACTAAGATGCAATTCTAAAAGAGGGCAGGCAAGAAAGCCCCTCCTCCAAACTGGTTTCCAGAGGAGTGGGATGCAGTCCTGAGTCCCACCGGGTGCCAGTGTAGTGACCCCACTCTCTGGACACACCTCTGCCGAGCTCGGTGGAGCCGTCTTCCTTGGCAGAAGAGGGGCATGAGCCATCACAGCAGCATCTGACGCGAGGGCGCTGGTGTCAGCGGCAACACAGTTGGCCCCTGGCGTAAAAATGTCAAGCAGATGGTAGGAATCGCCCTAAAAGCCCTTGCAGAAAAAGATTGTAAACACAAAGCACTGCTGGAGGCAGAACACCCGTGGGGACCAGCTCTGTGTGGAGAAATGCGAAGGGGAGCCCAGTCATCATCTCCCTGTGCTCCAGTGAGCAGCGGGAACACAATGCTGTCACCACTCCTGGCTCTCCACCGCCCTCCCCGGACACCAGCGTCCCTCTCAGTAGTTCCTGGTGGCCACTCCTGGCTCAGTGCTGAAGGGTGACATGGTATGAAGCATTCGTAGGGGCTCCCCATGGCCCATCCGTGGCTTCCCTCGCCTTCAGGAGAAGCATGAAGCCTCACTTGGCAGCGTGTGTTTCTCTTAATACAAATTAATCCCCTATTGATTCCCAGCTTACGGGGAGCTGAGCTGCTTATCCCTGCCTGGTGCAACCACCGACGCTCACACACCTGGGCCTGTGTGGGAAACGTGGTGGAGGTGATGAGGGCCAGTGCAGAGCTGAAACAGCTGGAGATGTGCAGCTGGGGAGAGGGCAGCTCACTCCCAGCAGAGACACCCCAACAATGCAGCTCTGGAAACGTCCACCCCAGCCTAACAGAGGGATCTGATGGTTAAAGAAACACCCTCTATATGTGCCTGACCCAAAGGCACCAGGTCCTTCTCTCCACCTGAAAATAATAATCAGAAAAAGGAGGAATGCTCAGCAGTGCGGAGAAACCATGCAGCAAAAAATCAAACCATCTCTGGAAACTTTGTCCCCCAACAAGACACCTCCCTGGGGTCCCTCCTGCGGCTGAGCTTGCTGGGAAGGTGCTGCCATCAGCCCGGCGCTGTGTTTCAGCCACACACCCAAGGGATTGTCACCACATGCAAGGTCCAGACCGCTGGAGCAGAGGTCTGGAGCGAGGAGCCCTGGGAGCTCTTGGCAGCTCAGCCCCAGGGACACCGACACCTACCCATGTCCCTGATTCTACATTATTTGTCATCTCAGGAAGAAATGCTCCAGTGGGTGTTCCCACCACCGGAGCCGACCTAGAGGGTGATCCAACAAAGGATGTTGGAGAGTGGCCGGTGCTGCCATCCCTGCCCTGCCTGTCACAGCCCAGCAGCATCAAGGACAACGTCGGAGTCTCGTCATGCGTTTCATTGGTCACGAGCAGCAGAGAGAAAGCATTGCTATGGGAACGGGATATCGGAGCTGACAGAAGGTGGCCTCTGCAGACTCCTGAGAGGACAGGGACACAGAGCTGCTTCCCATTTTAGGAGGACATTGTTCGAGCAGTGCTGGGAAAATGTGCTGTGGAGGGGACTGAACTCCAGCCTCAGCCAGCAGCACGTCTCACAGGCACTGCTGGGGCAGAGGACACCCACCTGACACTGGCAGTGTCTGGGACAAGGTACCCTGCCCGCTCAGACACATTGTTACCTCCATCTGCTGATGCCAGGTACCTGGCACATGAGCCCTGCACTGGCTCTGCCTCCCACTCACAGCTCAACGCTGCTTCTCCTGGCCTTGGCAGAAAGGGGAAAAAGCAAAGAAGGAAAAGAAAAAGCTCAGGGAATGGGAACAGTGAAAGATGGAGCTGAACAGACCGCAGCAATGGGGCTGGGAAAGACCCAGCCTAAGTTAGCCTAAGATGGTGCCCTGTCTCTGCCAGGACGGGACCCCTTCAGCTTCAGACAGCTCAGGTTGCCCTACAGCGAGGGGAAGAGTGACGGCTGAGGAGCTGAATTCCACTGCTTTTCCACCAAAAGGCCTGGTTTGAAACAAAAGCAGACTGGCAGAGTCACCAACAAACCTGCTGGGAACTGGGAGGGCAGCTGGTTATGGTGGTGTGTGCACATGCCAAACTGCCCCATGTGTCTCCGGGTCCAACTGTGAGACCTGTGCTCATGGTCCCTTCTAGACCATGGTATCTTCCAAGGCTCGTCTCTGAAAGTCTTAGCTCAGCACCCAAGTGTGTAGCCCAGAATGAGCAATGAAGTCTCCCAAGCCCTGCGGAAAATGGGCAACAGCAAGAGGCAGCTGAGTCCAGCCCCTTGCTGCTTTGGGGGCTCTGCTCAGGCTTTCTGCAGCCTTTGTCCATCAGTTAATCTGTGTCTGTCCCGGCTGGTTTCACACAGGACAGAACTCCCCTCTTGCAGAGTGTGCTGTAACAGGCGGAGAACAAGCCCAGCTGAGAAGAGCAGCGCCAATGAGGTTTTTTATTATAGAAGTTGACCCTAAAAGTTAGAAAAACAACGAACCAGGAGGTCTGCAGTGTGTCAACCAGAACATTTCACTTCACGCTTCCCTCTCCATAAAGCTTAGAAAAACACACTATCATTTCAGAAGTATCACAAAAGACTACTTTGGTTTCTTCTTGCCTTACTGTGCCCTCCTTCCTTTTAACAGTGAAATCTGTGCTTTTCTGGAAAACAAAAACATCTGATAAAACCTGTGCCCCCGATGGGTACAAAACCACTGCAGATAGAACAGCAATGGCCAGCAACAGGCTCCTGTGACGGAGGACTGATGTCAGGGACCCGGCTCCACCGGTGAGACCCTAATCATACCAGAAAGCTTCTGGCTTGGGCCGAGACAGTGCAATTGCTTTTTAATTTGCAAACTGTGCATATTTTCCTGATGATGTTTATGCTGAGCTACAGATCGGTGCTCTGCCATTGACCAGATAATTGCCGAAGAGTTAGCTCCTGTCTGGGGTACTTTAACCTTCCTGTTTATATCCAGCAGCACAGCGGTTTGAAGTCCAACTCCGAAGCGCTTGAGGGTAATAAACTGGGAGAGGGGAGGGGGTGGGCTGTGCTATACTGTTATGATTCTGCAAAGGTTTCTGTTTTCTTTCTTGTTATCCTAATAACCCTTTTACAGAGCACGTTGTTGGCAAAGCCCGCTGCTGAGGCAGCCGGTTCCGTGTAGGCACAAGACAATTTGCAAAAGCAATAAACTGACGTTCAGCTGAAAAAGCCTGCTAGAAAGATGAGCCATCAGCAAATCCCCCTACACATCCATGGCCTTAAAGACACACTGGGTTTTTATTGCAGTGAATAAAAAAATAAATTAAAACAAACCCAAAACAAACAGGCGGTGTTGTGCAGAGCCCCAGCCGCGGCAGCACACCACGGGACAGACCAGCTCTGCCCTCGGGTGGCCGGGCACACAGCGGCCCAGGAGGTGCCCTGGGGTCACCCACCACAGCCACCCACTTCATGGGAACCCCTGGGGAAACTGCTCAGGAACCTGCCTGAACTGGGTCAGCCGGTTGTCTCATGTCGCTGGCAGGGTGGTTTTCCAGACTCAGCCTCCTCTGGTGGTCAGAAACCTTCAGGTTTCCAGCCCCAAGCTCTCCACTGGAAATTTCTCATGTGTTCCAGGGCTGATGCTGAACGTGAGCTTGAACAACTTTTGTCCCTCTGCACGTTCACCCCCTTGCTGTATCACAAGCACAACTGCATTTCCCCCCAGCCTTTGGGCTCTGACCCATGCTTGCAGGCAGACACCCCAGGTGAAGCAGGGACGTGCCCTCTGTTAGCCCCATCTCACCCCTTCCTGGAAGCTGCCACCCCATTGCAGGGACAGCTGGAGAGGACAGGTGGCTGCTCACAGGCTGCTGGGGCTCCCAGGGCAGCACACTCCACATGTGGCTGCTGACCACACCATAAACTGCACTTCACCAGAGCCCCATGGAATGGCATTTTGACCCTGTTTCGCCGTGTGGGGCTCCCCTACGAGCTCCCCTAGATCCCGTGTGCTTTGTACGTGAGCACATCATGTCAGCAGTTCACAGTCATCCTACAACCAAAAATCACAGCTTGGAGTTTCTAGTTGGTGAACCCCCCATTTGCAGAAGAAACTCTTGTCCTCACCTGTGCGCTGTGTTGTCCTTCCAACGCAGAATCCTCACCTTTGCCCAGTCCTCAACATTGTGGGGCTCCTTGACCCTCCTCTACCTGCACAATGCATGTGGCATCCCAATAGATTTGAATAGCACATCCCTTTTTGGGTCCAGGCCATTTACCAAAAATAAGATTAATTTAGACTTGAGAACTGCACCAGTAACATCCTTAAACCTTCACAGTCACACACATCCAGGTCCTTTCTGTAAGGACCTCATTGGTTTCGGAGTAGGCAAGCACAAAATTCAGCTTCAAATGGTCTCTGGCCAGCCAAGGACACAGGCTCCGAAGAGTAAGTCATCAGCTGAGGTGTAAAGAAGAGCAAAATTTATTGCATTCAGAGTCAGGCTGGCTGGAGAAATCAAGCCTGAGAAAATAGAGACATATTACCAGGGCAAAGCCTACCGCTGAGCCTTAAGCCTGTACTTTCACAGACGGCTAATCCTGCTAATGTTAAAACAGGAGCTGAGGTTTTCTTAATGGCAGAGCTATTTATGGAGAGCTCATCTAACTCTTCATCATCTCCCTAAGATCCCAGTGGAGGAAAGAGCCTCATATCTCAGAGCCTGCTGGACACGAAAGGCAAACAGATGTCAACATGAGTAGGGAGAAGACATGGGGAGGACCTGGTGGCACATCTGATAGCCCTGCTGATGGCCAGCCACGCAGTGCGCAGCAACACTGCTCTTGCTCCAGTGGTAAAAATTACAGACTGCGCAGCTCCAACAGCTCTTCCTACTGTCACCTCTCCTCTCCATCCCTCTGCCAAGCCTCATCCCACCTAACAGAACAGATACCTCGTCCCCCACCCACCATGCCTCTCCCAGGAATTGTTTCCACCCAGCCAAGTGAGGCAGTGAGCACAGGGCCACCCTCCAGCTGGAAATCCTCTCTGCCTTTGCAGCGTGGCACCCACCTCTGCTGCTGGGACAGGCACCGGTGGCCCAGTTGTGCCCACACCCGGCAGCGCGGGCGACTGGTCGTTAATCAGGCAGAGCAGAGGCGGAGGAGCTGGAGAGCAGGTGGAGAGAGGAGGAGCAGCAGCTTGCTGCTCACTGGAGTCCTGGCAGCCCCGCTCAGCGCTTTGTCAGTGCTCCCTCTGCTTAATCTTTTCAGAAGAGCATCTTGTTTAAATGGGATGATTCTTATTAAGATCATTAACTCCTCCAGTGAGAGCTGACCTGACCTCTCATTACCCCGTGCTCTGCAGCCAACTTCTGCATTCTCCTTCAGTCCCACACCACCCCATCCCTGTGTGCTCCATCACCTCTGCCTCACAGCTGCCTGAGTCCTTGCATTCCCTAGCTCCATCCTCTCCCTCCACACGGACCTGCCACCCATTTAAATCCCTTTTTGCACTTCCCACTGCTTCCTCTCACTTTCCTCCTGCCTGCTGCCTTCCCACCTCAGTGCAAGCTCTTTGCCATCAGCCCATAAAAGAACTCTGCTACTGTAGAAAGTCCATCGCATCCCAGCCCGGGTAACCAAGGGGGTTTGCTGCTCCAGCTGTTGTCCAGCTACCAATAAAGTCTTAATTTCGATCACCAGCCACAAGAAAAGAGAGAAACCAAACCCCTTCTCACACTAGCACACTCACGCTCTCTCCCCCACCCACCTCCCAAAATAAGGGCAATCTTTCTGGAGTAAAAACTTCAGGAGGGCTGAGATTTTTTTTTTACATGTTTCACATCCCTTTTATTTAAAAAACACTTTATGCAGCTGTCAGAAACCAAAATGAGAATTTTGTATTTTTTTTAGCAGTCTTTGAAATAAGGATGCTATGTGGGATCAATTTTTTATGGCAGTAAAGTAAAGGGGGAAAATAGCAGCAATTTTCTCTTTTGAACATGGCCTATTTAATGGCATGGATGTCACGGTGCAGCTTTATCTGGAGAGAGGGAGAAAAAGCCACAAAATGGTACTGTGGTCAATCAAAGACTTCTACACTACAATCTGCTTCTCCATCTCTCTACAGCCAGCTGAGATTTCCATCACTTCTCCTCTCAGCCTTTCTTCCCGTCTCTCCCCTCTCCGCAGCCCTGCCAGAAGCTACAATAAAGCACTAAGTGCCCAGATCCAAGGGCCCCTCCATGGAAAATGCTGGCACGCCAGGCACAGCCCCTGCTCAGGAATCACAGCCCCTGCTCAGGAATCACAGCCCCTCGGAAACACGCAGGGAGCCCAGGACATGCTGCCGCTGCTCCAGCGGTGTTCCAGTCCCTGCGACACCACACGAGCAGGGAAATCCATTTCATTCCAGCAATAAATAACCCCCACGGGCTGTGTTTAACCCAGAGTATCCAAGCACAGGCAGACACTGCCGTCCTGCCTCCCCGTGAGGGCAGAGCGGAGGGGCTCAGCTTGCAGCACCCTCCTGGAGCAGATGTGACCCGTGCCTGATTTCCCATGGCGTGGACCCACTGCATTTTCCCTGCCTCTGCTTGCCCTTTCTTTACTGCAGGCAGCTGTGATGCTGCCTCCTGTGCTCCCCAGCTGCCAGGACAAGGCAGGACACAAGCTCTGGGCAGACACACGTGTATTTCAGACCTCATCTCCGGAGGTGCTGCCGGCAGCACCCACCCCCAGCAGCCGGTGTGACAGCTCCGCTTCATCCCAAAGTCCCCCCAGGGACCCAGCTGCCACCCCTGCCACGTCCTCCCAAGGAGCAGGGGGCTTGGTCCCCAGTGCCCAGCGCCAGGCAGAAGGGAGGTTCCACCCCATGGAGGTCAACCAGCGACAGATGCAGGATGCAAGGAGCACTGATGCAGTCAGGAGGACACAGCCTTTACACCTCATCCCTGACACAAGCCTGTCCCAGTTGACCCCAGGGACGGTCTGGGGAGGAGGTGACCCGCACGCACGCGTGCTGCTGCCACAAGAGATTGCCCCAGGGAGTCTGGGGTGAGCCGGCAGTCACAGGAGCCCTGCCTACACCGAAACACCCAGCAGGGCTCAGACCCCAGCAGCAGAGATGCTATGGGCAGCAGAGCCTGGCTGGACACAGCAGTGTGCCAGCAGCCCCCATGGTGGCAGAGGGAGCTGGGGCAGGGGATGAAGGTCCCTGAAGAAAGCCCTGCCAGGTCCTGCCCTCTGACACCCTCCTGCACGACTCCATGGAGCAGCCACAGCTGAGGCTCCAGGGCTGGGCGGGAGGAGACTGGCAGAGACACAAATGTATTTCAAGCTCTGTCAGCTTGTTTAGGTTCCATTTTTAGGATTTTGGCTTTTTTGCAAATATTCTTGCACAAAACCTCATATGGACTAACATACATGCAGGATTACATTTCCTCTCAATTGCACTTAAACCACGATGTGTTTCAGTCCCCTCCCATGGGGCAGAAGTGTGCCTGGCTCCAGCAGCAGCAAGGGGTACCCAGCCAGGGTCCAACCCACCAAAGGCTGGGCACAAAGGGTGTTGGGAAGGAGCAGGAATGCCGCTCGTTTTGACTGTTTCAGCCCTAATCAGACACACATTGGAGGCCTGGAGCCAAGTTTCAGACTCTGACTTCCCCGAGGCTCAGGAGCACTGGGGTCTGGGGTTTGGTTTTGGAGCCAGAGGCAGTTTAATTCTCATCATTAAGAACCTGGGGAGGGACTTTACCCCAGGCTGGTCTAATCCCTGCTGTAATTAGCTGTGAATAGGGATGATGCACGGACCTCTGGCTTTGAACACAACCCACCTTCAAATGCCAAACAACTCCATGTCCCACGTTCTGCTCTTGTCGTTGAGGCTGGGTTGGAAGCAGGGACATTAGGACAGTGGCTGCAGAGGAGCCAGATCCTCCTGGGGACTATAGCCCTCCCTCTTCCATGCACAGTCATGGTGGTGACCTCCACCAGAGAGCTGAGCCCTGGGCAACAATGGTGCCATGCACAGCCAGGGAGCTCTGAGCTTTTTGTATTGGTCACTATCAGCTTCACTGGCCCCACAGGCACACCCAGCACAGGCGGGCAAAGTTCTTTTCCTGAGCCCAAACAGTGAGTCAAAGGCAAAATTAGGAGACAGTAGCCAGACCCCACTTGATACAGGAATCCCACGCTCAGAACAGGCACTGCACTCTTAAGGGTTAAAAAACTAAAAATACTGGAGAGGGAAGCAAGAGGACAAGGGGAAAAGGCCCTGTAGGGAGACAAAGCATGGTCTGAAGGACGGATGCAGCCCAGCCCTTTGTGGGCACTTCCACCAAAGCTCCAGGACAGGGATGGGAAGTGATGAAGCTCGGGCTGAGAAGCAGGATCGGGGAGGCACAGCTCGTGTAAGTGCACTCATGGACAAACACCAGCTGGGGCTGGAGCAGAGGTGGGAACTCGGTACTGCTCACTCCCCCAGCTCGGGCACGGTGCAGCCCACTGCCCTCCAGCTGCCCGGGCAGCCTCTGCTATCCCCTGCTCTCTGCAGGGGTCCAGATCCTGGCGGCATCACGGCCGCAGAGACCCCGAGGTGGCTGCAGCTCCATGCTCTGCCCCTGCTGTGCTCTGCTCTGCAAAAGACTTCTCCATTTCCAAGGGCATGGAAAGGACACAGGGGCTGCCGGGCTCCTGCTGTGCAGCAGAGGATGTGAGGGATGTCAGGGCAGTCACAGGGAAGGGGGCTGCTCCTGGGAGAGGCTCCAGGAGCGGGTGGGCAAGCAGGGCTCCAAAAACGCACCTGCTCCCCAGGTGTGATCCCTGCTGCTGTCTGCACCGACCCATGGGACCCCCGGGCACAGCTCCCACTGGGATGCAGCCCCAGGCCTCAGTTTCCCCATGCTGGGGTATGTTGGGCACTGCAGACAGCGGAGCTGAGGGGCCCCCATGCACTCGGTACCCTCCAAATGAAGGGCAAAGGGACAGCTCTGCTGCAGGGAGGGGCACAGCCCGGTGACGACCCTGCTAAGGCTCACACAGCTTCCCATGGAAAATCCTCACCTAACCCAGCCCCGAGCAGCTCCAGCAGTGCTGGCACAGCCTGGCTAGCAGAGCAGACACCCCACTCCAGCAGAGCCAGGCGGGCACTGGAGCAGGCTCACCCCGAGCCCACCGTGCCCGTGCTTGCCCAGTGCTGTTTGCAGAGGGAAGTGCTCACCTCTCCGTGGCTCTGCTCTGCTTCAGGAGGATGGGCAGGCAAAATAATTGATGTTAACCGGCTCGTGGCTCCTGTTAACTGCTTCTGTGCATCTTAAACCTTTCCCCCAGCACCAGCCGGAGCACGTGGCGAAGGGCTGAGGGGCAGCAGCACTCTCCCAGACCTACTGCCATGGCCTGAAGCACTGTGACTACACCAACAGCACTGGCTGCGTGATGTGAGACAAGTAGGGCACATGGGGCAGGGGAGGGCGGGAGCAGCACAGCAGGCAGCAGGGCTGGAGCAAAACCAGCCCTGGGGACAGGCAGCCAGGCAGCAGAGCTGGACACCCCTGCTGCAGCCCCATGGCACCACAAGCCTGCTGCTGGCACCAAGGTCACAGCAGGGAGGGCAGCAGTGCCCAGAGAGCCTCAAGGTATCCCCAACGTACTGTGGTACAGATGAGGTGGCTGAGGACCATGCCAGCCCTGCCTGCAGCCAGTGCCACTCAGGAACAGCGGAGAGCAGGGCAGGGATGGGTGCTGACACAGGGAGATACACACACCCCCCAAACACCCCCTCCCCAGGAACAGCAGCCAGGAACAGCCCCACAGGCAAACCCTGCAGGATGGTGGCAAGACACAGGGCTGAGGCTGGGCTGGCAGAAGCAGTCAGAAGCCATTAGAGAAAGGCAATGGTGTCCATCACCCCAGGTCCTGGGTGCTGGCAGCACCCGCCACCTGCTGACAGCCGCATCCTGCTCCTCCCATAGCACCAAGTCTCCGAAGCAGTTAGCAATTCCGAACTACAAAACATTGTCCCAGTGGGATAATAAACTCCAACATCTGTCAGAAGAGCTAGCGCCTATCAAATTGCCAAGAGAAACGTTTTTCTTTTCATTCAATTCACAGCTAAATTGAAAACAACCCCAGAAAGTATCCAGTGGCACCGGCTCCCCATCCATCTCTGGAGCGTGCAAGCTGTTCACCATTGCAGGGGAAGCATCCCGGCCATGCAGTGATCACTCACTCAAATTAACAAATCATTTTATTTAGATATGAAAAGAAGCTGTAATTGACTGATGGTATGCTCCCATATGGCACCATACACTGGAGGAGTAGTAAGATACTCACTGCAATCACCCCCTTGGAGCGTGCAAGCGTGCACTTGTTGCAGCTCCTGGAGAGGAACGGGCTGGAGGGGGGGCTGTGCTGTCGGTGTGGGGGCCATGGACACCTGGCCCCCTCTGCACTGAAACCACTGCCAAAGCACAGGGGAGGTGACGGTTTCCTGCCCTTCCAAACCTGGCTGCAAGGACCACCCAGGATGAGCTACAGCATCATAGGGGGACCTTTAATACAGCCCAGCGCCAGGGAGGGAAAAGGCACCCTTATTTTATGGATGGGGAAAGTGAAACTCGTGCATAGGAATCAAGAGGGTCTACAGCATCTCTGCAGGTCCTGCTCTGGCAGGGATTGGCATGGGAACCACAGGATGGTCCCTGATGGGTTCTCTCAGGTGAAGCAGGCAGCTCTCCCAAGCACTGGTGGTCTCAGCGGGTCCACACAGGGCTGTGCTGGATGGGAAGGGCTCGCAGCCCCCGCATCCTGACCAAGGGGCACTTCAACACACTGTGTTGGAATGGTGGTGGGGGCAACAAGCTCCTCCCTGCTCTAAACCCAAACCTTCCTCCTGACAGCGACCTGTCACAGCTGACAGTGAGCTGGGAGTTGTCTGCTTGAACAGGCGACAGAGGGGATCATCCCGAGGACACGCACAGAGCCGGACAACGCTCCCACTCCATCTGAATTAATTCAGAGCAGCAGTAGGGAAGGTCATGTTAGGGCAGGTCAGAATAACGTGGCCTCAGGGATGCCTACTGGAAATAAAAGTCTGTGTGGTCCCAGTGCTGTGCTTCCTACCCCGCTTCCCACTTCCCCACCTGGGTATCAAAGGGTGAAATGGGGAAGCAGGGTGCTCTGGACAGCCCCTGCCCTCAGGAAGCACCCCTAGGAAAGCCCAGCATCCCGATGGGCTGCAGGGCAGCTGCTGCTGGTCTGCTGGGGATGGATGCCCTGGAGCAGCATGTGCCAGGGCATCTGTGTGTGGGGCAGGACAGACAGCCCCAGGGCTGCCAACACACCCAGTGATGGCCAGACCAGCCTCTGATTAGGAGCAAACCCACACCTTGGTGCTTCACCAGTGGCAGTTGCCTTGCAGAGGTGGTTACGTGTGAATGCTCCACTCGATGGCCAGAGACAAAGAGAAGACCTGCTCTCCCTGCCACTTCTGGGGAGATTTGGAAAAGCTGCTTCTCTTCAAAAGGGCTGCCCAGGGTCCACTTCCCACCTACCCACACCAAACCTCGTGGCACATCAGGGAGTACCATGCCCAAAATCCCCACTGCCCTCACAACCCCCAAAGCTCTCCGCTCCCTCAGGCATGGGCTGTACTTGCAGTGCAGGGAACAAAGAGCTGCCAAAACCCAAACCCCAACTCGTACTGCCAGTGATGATCCCCACAGGGCTGCAGGCCCAGGGGGAATCTCACCTTCCTGCTCCACCACACGCCGAAAGCCACAGCTGGCATTACGGCTCAGACATAATCCAACACCAGCACACAGAACCCTCCAAACTGATCTGAGATGGTTTGCTGACTACATCCGAATTAGAAAGGAGTAGTGAGGAGAAGCTGACTGAGAACCATCCACCTTTATTGACGCTGTCATCAACAGTTTGCCAACCACGCACAATGCTGGGCGAGACTTTTCTCCTTCCTCAAATGTCAAAATCGTTCAGACTGTGATCAGAAGCATTTACTCAACACGGGAGAGCTGCCCCTGGTGCCTGCCAGCCCCGGGATGGCAGCGGGGAGCACAGCCCGGCCTGACCCTGCAGTGCCACTGCACCGAGGGTGGCGATGGGCAGGGCGGGTGCAAGGCACCTGCTGCATCCCTCTGCATCCCTGTGATCCACAGCGACGGCTGGATTCCAAACGGAGGAAGGATGAAGAGGGGAATCCTTCCTGACTCTCCAGGGCAGAGGGAGGGAAAAAATCATAGCCCAGTGAGGCCAGAAAGGTCCGAAATACTCCACAGGGTCTCGCTGCCCCCCAGTGCCAGCCTCTGCTGGGTCTGTCACTCCCCCAGTGTGGAGCCACAGCCAGCTGTGGGCACGCTGGGAGCAGTGTGCGAGATGAGATTTTGCCTGATGGTGAAAACCACCTCAGACTCTCTCATTCACACAGGCAACAGGGGAGCAGGGAAAGGCGGGAGGGGGTGAGCGCATGGGGTTGGCTCTGTTTCCTCCTTTGAAATCCAGAGCAATTGAAGCAGGTGTGTGGTGTGTACAGGGAATGGGATGGGGACACGGAGCCGAGCTGCCCTCCCCACGCCCCATGTACACAGCTCTCACCATCGCCACTGCCCCAAGCCCTTCTCCATCACCCCCCTGCCATGGCAGTGCCCGCAGGCAGCAGGCAGGGATGTGATATCCCTTGATCCAGGGGTGGTTTGCAGATCAGTTTAGGCTCAGCCAGTGAGACAGACCCCCAGCCAAAGCCTTGCTCAGTGCTGGTCTCCAGAGCATCCCTGTGCTGCAGGACCAGGCCTTACTGTCACGTTAAATAAGTGCTGGGACAAGGCTGCAGTCTTGCAAGGGCTGCTCCTCCTGAGCAGCCATGAAATTGCAGAGAAGGTGCCCCCACCTCGGTGGGGCAGGGTATCTCAGGGAGCTGGGTGACATTTTGAGACCTTTGCAGTAAATAAACGAGGCAGCAAGATGATTTCCTGGAAATCATCCTGGATTTCCTTGCCTCTTCTCCTCCAGCTCTGCCACCAGCAGGAGCAGCTGTTCTGTGGGGCTGGGAGCCTTCAGCAACACCAACCTGGAGAGTCTTGCTTGGAGTGAGCTTCCAGGAGGTTTCCACAAGCAGGTCCTCCCCCAGCAGTGGGAGCAGGTGCTGCACAGCCACAGCAGGCCAGAACAGCCAAATGGACAATAACCAAAAGCAAAAACCCCGGCAGAGCATCCTGCAGAAGACCAGCATCATCTCAAACCCAGACACATCACCACCAAGCCCATCGGTGTGGTGCTCTCCAGCTCAAAGAGAAGGCAGGGGCTTGAGGCAATAATTACTGGGCGAAATTCCCTGGCCTGTGTTAGGCAGGAGGTCAGAGCTGATGGCTGCAACTGTCCCTCCTGCCCTTCATATCTACGAACGTTGGAGAACTGGGAAAGAGTGAGAAGCTGTTCCCCAAGCACTGCTCCTCAAGGTTAAAGAGGGGCAGAAGGACGCTGAGCAGAGGATGGAGACAGCTTGGGCACACCGAGGGAGCTGTCAGACGGCTTTCACTGCGGGTTTATGGGCCAGCAGGGCACGGCAGTAGAGAGGAAACAAACCCATAAAGAACACATGGAGCCTTGTCCAGCCCCGGGATGTCCGAGGGGTCAGAGCGAAGCTGTTAGCACAGCCCCAGGGGTAACCCACAGCCCCAGGTTTGCTCCAGGATGCTCTGCACACCTCTCCCTGCACTTCCACATAACAGCTGCATCTCTCCAGTGCTCACCCTCTTAGAAACCCTGGAGATTAATGACCAGAAGAAGAAGGAGTCTATCTGGGAGACACAAGCATTATGTTAAAAGCATGACAGCAATTACGTTAGTATTAGTCACAAAACACTGCACACTTGGAGAGATTTTAAGTTGCACTCCTTGTTTATTTGCTTTGCTTTCCCCCTCCCTGCACTGCTTTGATATTCCTGTGCTCCCTGGAATGGCAGCAGCTGGGACAAGCTGGCCAGGCACTGAGCAGGATGCCAGGTCAAGGAACACCAATGACCACCAATGGAAGATGCTAACACAGTATTTCCCATTCCCCATCTCTCTCAGTGACTATGCAGTTCCTTCCCGTGAAGGTAACAGCCCAACACACCTTCATGAAGGCAGGAAAACAGGAATGCAAATGGCTTTTATGCCTGAGACACAGCCCGTGCCTGCCAGCCTTCCAGGGACACTGGGTGCTGCACTGGTGACATGCAGAGCTCCGATTTCCACCTGCAGCTCCTTGAGCAATGCCTCCTGCCCAGAGACACCCCCTGACAGCTCAACTCCCTCCACACCCCACATCCTCCTGGGACTGTAACACTCACACCCACCCAGTACCAGGATTTTAGGGCCACCAGCCATCTTTGCCCCAGTGGGACTCACAGCCATGCCAGCATGATGCCACGCTGCTGTCCCAGCCCTGCATCAGCTCTGCTCAGCTCTCCAATGCTCAGCTCCCCTGCTCTGCTGGAGACCAGTCCCCTGCTCCACTTGTGCAACACACACCAACCTCCCTGACAGAGTAGGGTGAAGCCACCAGAGAAGAGATGAACTCATTTCAATCAGTTCAGTTCAGTACCATCTCCACAACCACAGCCACCGGGGATGCCCAGGGAAGGTCATACATGGTCATGTAAGCACCCTCTGACAGTCCCACACCCCCCTGACATCCAGCATCCCGTGGTGAACAGATTAAGCTCATCCCCGGCAGTGTCAGCAACATTCACAATGGTATTTGCCTCTTACAAATTTGTCTAATTACTTCTGGAAGCTTTCTGAACTCATCTGGCAGCCAGTTCCACCACTCTCCCTCCTGCCATAGAGGAACCGTAGTGTGTTTGCTTTGCTCCTGCCATCTATTAATTTAATTTGATGCCCCAGCATCTGATTAGCAGAAACAAAGAAAAGTTGTTTCCTACTGACCTCGCAGTGCTCATCCCTGCCAGCACAGCTCCCCCAGCCACCCCTCAGCGGCTTCTGAGCATCGCTTACATTGCCACACCTCGTATGGATGTCCATCACCCTTATCACCTTGCTCTGGCTCCCCTCTCCACCCTGCAGTGGGAATGAGAGCTGTGCACAGTATTTATTTCCCATGCAGACACACGGCAGATTTATGCAGCAATCCATAATTGTGTTTTGGGTTTTGTTCTCTCTTTGTTTCCTAAAACTTCATTACATCCAATCTGCTTTTTTGACTGCTACAGAATACTGAGTCAGTATTTTCATGGAAGTGTTTCTCCTAACTCCAGGACACGGCTCCTCACTGCCAACAGCCAGGTCAGAGCCCAGCACTGCTTACAGATGTGAGGATCATTTCTGCTCCTGTGTGTCATTCAGCCTTACATGCCACTGGATTTCATCTGCTGTTTTATCGGGCAGCTGCTCGCTACCTGATGCCCTTTGCAACTCTCTTTGCACTTGGCTCATTTTCAGCCCGCAGGACAAGCCAGAAGCTCCAGGCTCCTTTGGTGTGGTGTTCTTGGCCTCCTTCCCCACACTGCATACGAACACACCGAACAGCACTGATCCTACAGGGAATTAACAGCACGGGGAAAACTTACTCCATACCTTCTAATCTCTCATTTACCCTATTATCCATCCTCCCTCTTATTCCAAAGAAGGTTAATTCTTTAAAAGCCTGTGCTGAGGGACCGTACCGCAGTGCTCTCAACAACCTAAGCAGGAATATGCCACCCAGAGTACCCATCTCCCCTGCTTGCAAATGCCGTGCAAACCCCTCCTCGCTGTACCCCACTTGCATGCACACACGTCTGTTTGCACTTGCTCCATGTGGCGGATGGGGACATTGCTCCCCTGGTGTCCCCAACCCTGTTCCAAGGCAAAGGCACCTCCAGCACAGCCACACAATTATCAGCAACACAGAAAATTTGCAACAGAAAGGAAGGGAGAGTGACCCAGAGTCTCCAACAATGAGGTTTTGGGGTGCTGCCACCGTGCTGCAAGTGTGAGCCCCTCCAGACCTGCAAGCAGCCCTAGCTGAGAGCAAGAGGGGTGAGACAGCAAGGGAGTGGGGGCTCCCACCACCCCCCCACTCTGCAGCAGGGAGGGACGGTCAGCACCTCCACAGGATCTGCTCTCCACACGGTCGCTTGTTGTTCGCCATCTCCAAGGTGATGGTGACTTTAAGTGGACTCAGCCATCAGGTCTCAGAGCAGCCCCAGATGTCAGGGCAGGAAGCAGGTACTCAGTGGGAGTCAGCCCCTAATGCCTTCGAACAGGCTGCCAGGCTCGTTTCGCGCCTCGCTCTTCTATGCCAGCTAATTACCAGATTGTCAGGGACACTGATGCATGCTCCACTCACGGCAATTCAATTGTCCTCTCTGCTCCGCACGCCTTATCAATATATATGCAGCTATATTTTCCCTGGAATCTCACAGAGGTGCAAAGAGCTGCCTACGGGAGATGGATTTTGTTCCCGGCATGCCGTGCAGGCACATGGCACGGCTGAAAAGCCACCGTCAGTGGGAGCCATTGAGGAGCTCTGCTTGGATTTTTGGGGGCTGTTGCAGGCACGTGAGACAAGATGGAGAAAAGCACCTCGGGGAGAACAGAGGGAGCAGGCAGAACAGCAGAAGGCCTTGGCGAGGGGGTATTTTGAAGCAAAGCAGGCAATTTGTATAGACAGAAGAGGAAAAAAAGGCCTTTACAGCAGCTTGACAGGAGAGTGACTCTGAGGGTGATGGCTTGCAGACCTGTGAGAGGCATGGGGAGGGCACGGGAGGGAAAACACCGAACACAGGCAGGTCAGGCAGGTGAAACGGGGCACGGACAAGCAGGCAGTGCCTGAAGATAAACTGCCGTACGAGAAGGCGGTGGTGAAAAACACCTATGAGTGGAGATTGTGACTGTGTTGTAGAGAGAGGAGGAGGAGGCAGAAACAACAGAAATATTGAGAGGAGCGAGAAAAACAACAACAAACCCAGGACACGGGCATTGGAGAAGGCAGGGCAAGCTGCCGGAGGGGCAGCACGGAAAGAGGACACTTACGAGGCAGATCAGTCGTGGACAGAGAGACTCACCCCTGCACGCCCAGAGCAGTAACCAGCTGGTGTGAAAGCCTTTAGCTGACACTCAGGGACACTCAGGGTATCACCACATCATTCCAGAGATCGCAGCTACACCAAAATTGCCCTCAGCCACTAGAGTGCAGCACGAAGTCAGGGTCAGCGCATGAACTTCGCACGAGTTCAGAGCTCAGTGTGATAAATCAACACATCTGATGTGTTTTCAGGGCGACACTTGGGCTACAGGAAAATTTCACAACCCTCCCTAAAAAGCTCAGTATTTTTAAAGCGCACAGTGACTGATTTTAGTGTCACACTCTGCAGCATGCCAAGTGTGTCCCATAAGAACATAAAACCAGAGCTTTTCGTTTTGCATAATTCTTCCCAGAACTCAAACGCCTGGAAAGCCTTTACATGAAATACATATGTAACAGGAGCAAAAAGTCACCTAAGAAACATTTTTAATTTATGAACTGTCAGACAAAAATGTCTCAGAATTAAAAGATAAGGGACTTTAGAAGATAAAGGACTCCGCATGTGATACTCTCCGCAGCCTGGAAGTATCCATGTGATTCCTTTCTGAAATACAGATTTTCCCACTGCGACAGAACGCAGGAGCGATGGGTTGGGAGGCACAGACAGATGTGCTCCAAGCCAGAAGACAGATGTGCTCCCAGACAGAAGTATGGCAGGAGCTTACAACTGCGGTACTTATTTAAAAGGCAGCAATGCATTATCCCTTGAGGGGAAAAAGAATTTATACAGTTTAAGAAAAGAAAACAGGATGATTAATTAAACTTGCTATTTCTAGAAAGGACCTGCCAGAGCAGATGCGCTCTGGTCCTTCCCTGGGGATGGTTTACAAAAATGGAGCCCTGTGGCTCTTCGTTCCCAAAGCTTTGTGTTATTACCGATGAAGACAACAGCTGCATGTTCACTTCTTCATTTTAAGTTGTTGACTAGCTGGTGGCTCCACGTGGAAGAGCCCTGTGCCACCCTGCAGAGGTAATTGCCCAGAGGGGCTCTGGGTCCTGGGCTGCTGCTGTCCATCTCCAGCCCTGGGCCAGCAGACAGCTTCACTTCAACTGAGAGCAGCAAAGGAGCTTCTTGGTTTCAGCACAAGAGAGGTATTTGCAGAGCAGAAGTTTGAAAGCTGTTTCAGAGAGGAACAATCCTCCTCCGGGACTGCATAGGCAAAGGTGGCACTGGCTGACACCTAACCCTGTGCTGGGGAGCAAGGGCAGCGTGGAACAGTTCTGCTCCCCATCCTCTCTGTGGAGCCACACGAGGAAACAGCATCAGAGCTTACATGGGCAGCAACCACAGTGGGGACAAAACCACCAAGCTGAAAACCTATTAAAAACCCCAAAACAAGTGAAAAACTCCAGCAGACATATTTCCTGTTTGAGGCCACCCTTCCCGGCCTCCCACGGTGACGGGAACGTGGTCCTTTGGAGGTGGCACGAGCAGCAGCTGTTACAAACCAACACCGTACAAATTGTCACTTAAGTGGGATTAGTGCTGCCTCCACCAGCAGCTTCTCAGTTCCCCTCTCTCCCTCACCCTCCCTCTGCTCCAAAAGTGTGGGGGGGAGAGTGACAGATGCAATATTTTACAAAATGAGATAATTATATAGCAGCCACACGGGGAGATTAGATTAGCAAGAGATTTCCATGCAAGGATATTTAATAAGGAGACACAGGAACACAGAAACACAGACAGCAAAAGGTCATCATCATCATCACCACACTGAGATTATGAAACAAAACGCTTATGACCTACACGGGCTTTGATGCTCACTGCAGTAATTCTATTGTTCTTGCAACACAAATAGGATTGTTCTGAACAGGAGATGTATGGCTGCACACAGCCAAGAAGAATTAAAAAATAACACTAGAGTGACTAGAGCAAAGTAATTCAGATGCAGGGCAGAAACTCTATCCTATTTCCAGCCCGCCCTGCAAGATTTGCATGCTGTGTTCCCATGCCAGATACCATGGGAACAGCCAAGAGCTTGGGCTTGAAGCCTTGTTTGCTGGTAGTAAAGCAGCGTGACCCCTTGCTGCAGCAGGAAAGGGCTCATGCCCATGGGCAGCACCATAACCTCTGCCAGTACACCCCGCTTTCTGCCTTGGGCCAGCACATCCCCACCAGGACACGTGCTCCACCACCAATGCAGCGACTCCTTGCACAGGCAAGGCCTTCATTCCTCAATGTCTCGGCCTTTGTTAGACTAATGTAAATCCATCTTTATGGATTACCATCTTATGTCTGTTGAAAAATCCCCTCCGCGTTATCTTAGGCGTGCGGGGGGAGCAGGGAGGGGGCCGGACGAGTCACTCCCGGCAGCGTGGCGGAGCTGACATGACAGCCGAACCGCTCGGAGGGATCTGATACAGACACACAGATAGATCACACAGATGAAGCGATAATTTCACAGCGATTAAGCCACACTCTGTAGGAGCCTTCATTAAAGTCTGCTGGGGAGAAGAAGCGAGCCCTCTTTATTTTTTTATTTTTTTCTGAGACAACAGATATTAACTCTCCGAGCATGTGCCCAGATCTGTTTTAAAGAGGAAACTTCCCCACAGGGGCATCTCAGACCCTCTGCCAGTCTCTGGCTCTTCCGTGACCTGGGGAAGCCTGCAAGGGGACGACCCTGCCAAGAAATGTGGTCCGGCTCCACAAAGCCACCCCTCGGAGCTACAGGCACCAGGAGCAGAAAATGGTCTGGACTGAGATGCTCGGACAGAGATGCTGAACCTCAGACTGAGACACAGATGCAGGACTCAAACCAGCTGATCCCGTTCTCTCTGCTGTGGGTCCCCAGGCATGAAACCTAATTATTTGCTTGCAGCCAGAAGTTTTACTTTTGCTGCCCACACTGTACTGTCCTGGATATAAAAGACTAATTCTTGGTAGCTGCTTAAAAGCAGGCAGAAATAACCCTCCTGCGCGCTGCTGCTGCTCACTAGTGCTGTCTCAGCAAGCTTCACCCCGGGAAAATGTCATTGTTTGATTGACACCACAGAAACACTCATTGCAACGTGTTTTAAACAAAAACATCTGCACTTACTTGTACAGCACAAGTCAGAGTGACAAGTCCTCCCTCCCCTCGGCGAGAACAAAGAACAGGACAAGCAGCTCAGTGCCATGTCCCAGGGAGGCTGGACCTGGGCAAGTGGGGCAGGTCCTGGAGCTGGGCATGGTGATGGCTACTGCCTTGCTTGTGTCTGGGGAAAGGGGATAATCCTCCTCTGGAGGGACAGATGCAAGTGACAGTGGCCCTGCAGTCTGGGAGGAGATGGCTAGGTCAGAGCTGACCCCAGAAATCAGGTGGCTTGATGTACACACACCTCCATCCCAGCTCAGCACGATGGGCTTGGGCTTTCCCACCTTCCCATCCAGGGGCTGACGGGTCCAGCGTGCATCCCACCAGCAGGTCAGTGCCTGGCTGCAGAAAGCAGGCCCATGAGATCAAACCCATCTCTTCTGTCCCAGGGCAGGGACAGACACATTTCATGGGCAGGCACTACCTCCTCTGCATCACCTCATCCTTTGGCATGGCTGAAGCAAGGAAGCCATGGTGGTGGGCAGGGAGCGCTGAGCCGGCAGGATGAACACACGATCTTATGACTGCATCCCAAGAAATCAGAGGCCCAAAATACAGAGACACGGTTAAATGCAGACACGTTCATCTTCTACAAGACAAATTGCTTTCAATAATCTGGAATTATTTCTCTTGAGCTTTTTAAAGACTTCTCAAACACATTAGGACAGCCAGGAGCACAGATGAACTTATTTAGCTTCCTTGATAGAAAAATATTCTCTTCACACAGTTGGTACGACCTACAAGAAACCCAATGGGGAAATCTGTGCCATCTTCAGATGGAGACACATAGAAATGATTAATCTAAAGTTAACTATGATTTATTGTCCTACCCCGGGCAAAAGGCCCCAAACCTAGATAACACCACTGTGTCTAAAGCCAATCCATGGAGTGCAACAGCCTCCAAAAATCAATTGCACTTTCACCAGCTCTGCCTGTCACCGAGTACCTAGTCCTGGCAGGATGGTCTCCTAATAAAAATGATAGGACTTGGGAGTCCAGGAGATAATTCACTGCTATGCTCTTGTCCTCCTGGGTGACCTGGGTGACTCATCTAATCCCCTGGGACGTTGTTCCCCATCTGGGATATGGGGAAAGTGACCTTCCGCTCTCCCAGTACTCCTGTGCCTTCTCTACTGCAGGATCCACGTCTGCATAATTCCCTTCAGATGGGGCTTGGCATTCAATGCCTCATCACAACTTTATGGCTGTACTTTGAAATTTTGTCATTTTTTTCTTTTTAAACTGTGTAAAAAAGCCAAAATTTGGGATTTAGATGGTTTCATCTGAACAACTCAGTAAGCCATTAAAAAAACCCAAACCAAAATAAAACCAAGGCACAGCAATGGTTTAACATGTGTTTTTGGAGAGGTTGTATCACAATCTGATCTGGATCACTTTTTTAGCTACAGGAGAGGGGCAGATGAGGCTGGAGGAAAGACATTCTCCTCTGGCAGCAGAGCTGGACAGACAGACACACGCTGCAGTCCCAGCAGCGCTGGCTCCTGGTCCCCCTCTGCTCCGGCGAGTGTTCAAGCTCTGGTCACACAGATTTGTCACACTCTGACAGCTCTAAAATAAATGAGGAGGACCTTGGGCTGTGGGGTGATGAATGTGCAGCTGGCACAGCAAGATTTCAGTGGTCACCATTCTGTTTAAGCTCAACACAACTATTTTAATTATTACTTGGATGTCAATTTCAGTTGGCCACCTAAGGGCAGGTATTTATCTGCACGCAATGATGCAGGAGAGCATTTCTGTGGGCACCTGCAACAGCTAACGTTTACTCTTCCCCATGCCAGAGATGTTGACTTTCCTTTGGCTAGAGAACGAGCTGGGAGGTTTCCCACGGGCCACTGGCACCTTCTCTGACCTCACCAGGTACCTCAGGCTGGAGCCACAAGATCCAGGGTAAAGGTGTAATTCAAGTTCCTCTAATAAACAAACTGACTGCCCCAAATCCAGCAGCAAGAACCAATTACAGCCTCTCTCCTACAAGAGAGCAAAAAATCCCAGAGCTTAAAATATGAAGGATTTTTCCTTCCAACCTCCTGAATGGGAAGAGGTAGACAAGTGCAGAATTGTACTGATGGTTGTGGCAAAACACTTGCCTGTTTGCAGGAGTGCTTTGATACTCTTACCAGATGAATGCCAGCCAGCAAAACAACTGAAAATGCTAAGGCTGGCAAAACGTAGGAAGCTTTGAAGCGCATGTATCAGAACAGCCTCCACCACCCCGACACCGCCTCGGGCCCTGCAAATCCATTTCTCCCTACAATTGTGTTGAAGCACCAGTTTATCTCCCTTGTTAAGTAACCTGTATCAAAACGATCAGAGGAATATTTTTTTGAAGTTTTTGGTGACCCAGTTCAAAGTAACAATGTGAAATTTGTTCGTCCGAGCTGGGCACATGATGCGAGGAAGCGACGCTTCATCTGCATAGGGACCTATAAATATCCTCATGCAAACCACAGCCAGGCTCTTGTTAATGCCAACACGACCTGAAAATAATGTTAAATACCGAAGGGAATGGGAAATTCAATTACTCTCATTTGATGCAGAGCAGGAGAGTGCCCTTTAGCAGTGTGGTGGTTTATGAACTGCAAGCAGCAGAGAGGTGACAGGGACGGTGGAGGAACCGCATCTCGCTGAGCTGGGACCAGGCACCCAAGGGGCCAGTGTCCCACAGGGACCCTCTTCAGCTAGGATTTGCTTGGGTTCAATACTGCATAGGTGTCAAATAATCACTTCCAGCCTTTGAAAACAGAGAGCCTACAAGCAATTGCCCATCACCGTCCCCAGCTCATCCGAAGGCTTTTGCTCCTCTCACCGGGATCTGAGCTGCGTTTGGAGCCCCACCATCCCCTGCCAAGCTCTCCAGGTTAATGGCAGTTGGGAGCGTGCGGTGAGGAGGGTTCATGCTCGAGAGTGATTCACCATTGGTAATAGCAGGTGTGTTAAGCCTCCCCCAGCACCCTTCCGAGGGTTCATAGGGTGGAATTGCAGCCATCACCGACTGTCAGTGATGCTGAAGAGCTGTCAGAGCTGAGCACCATGCTCCCCCCTCTGCAGAGCTGCCCTCCCTGAGCTGGCTGGGGCTGCCTGACCTGACGGTGTCATTGCAAAGATCAGAAACTGTGATCTAACCGAAAGCACGGCCATGCTAACCCCTGGCAAATGCCCTCCTGGCACTAGGAGAAGAAAGCCAGACTTGCAGGCTCACAGAGCCCCATGTTCGTGTACCTGTGGACACCACCATAGGCAGCACTCCGATGTCAGACAGAGAAGGTATTTCCAAGGGTTTCTAGGACCTCTGAAGCCAGCATTGCTGAGACCCTCCCTGCATCCCCAGCACTGCTGAGGAAGATCAGCTGCACCACCCCAAAACCCACACAGTTCCTTGAGCTCTGTAGGTGCCTCTGAGCAAGGGCTGAACCCTGGTGCTACTCAAAGCAAAGGAGGTCTACAACAGAGTAGGATCAGAGCTTTCCATTTCAGCAGCTGGAGCTCACTGTGAGCCAGGACTCAGTGCTCACACTGGGCTGGCCCATGGATAAGGGACATGGGAGCCCAGCCCCTTCCCTCTTAGGTCCATGGCTGCCAACAAGGCTGTTCAGTAGCACATCTGGCTCAGAGCATCTCAAAAGTGCAGTAACTAGGATCAAATCCCTACACTGCATCCATTAACCTCCACGAGCAGTGGAGGAACAGACCCCCCCGCAGCTTTTAGCATGAGCCAGGTCTGATATCCTCTGCGCTGCTACAGCCCCTGCGATCCTACTCAATTCAGAGGAAGAAGTCAAAGGTACTGTCCCTTCATCCTACAGCAGCTTTGTTTGCTTTTCAAGGCAGATATTATACAGTGGCACAATACAATCAGGAAAAGCAGTGGAGGAACAGCACCAGAGCCGTAACGGCTCACGATAAGAGACAAGCATGCAGCGCAGCGAACATCTCTTTCCCATTAAACCTTTCTGAATGACTCTCATTTCCAATCTTGATGCACCCTATGGAAAAATATGATAGGTTGTTCCTCATCTCTCTAATGTACTTTAAATAGATGATGCTCCAGATGGTATTGACATTGCTAAACAAATTGTGAAACCCACATGCCAAAAATACTGTGGGTAAACATACTAAACCACCCTATGCAACAAAAGAGGCTAAAAGAACTGCAATCATCATCAACTTTAAACGCTACTCACGTCGCGGAACAGGGACTGGGCTTCAATTTTTTTACTTTTAACAAAAATAAGATAGTACAATGCTAATCAGAGATGAGGCTTGTAACACCCTGCAGCCAGGGGAAGAGCCGCCAGCTGCAGAGCCGTCCACCTGTACATCGATGGGATGGGTGCAGCTCAGGCCAGCAAGGACAACGTCAGCCACACTCACTGTGCTTTGTGCCTGGCTGAAAACCCGGTGAGAGACAGTACAGTACAGCTCCTAGCCCAACCCTCCCCCCCGAACAAACCCAATCATCAGTGCAACTCATTTTTCTTGCCCCGTTGATGCTCTCAGCATGGCAACTTGGGGTAGCACAGAGAGAAACAGGCTGCAGGGAGACTTGACGCAGAACAGTGCAGTCCTCCCCAGCACCATTTCCTTTGTGAAAGCAGATCTTGCTAAGAAATACAGTCCAAAAAGAGGGAAATTGAGTTTCAAACCAGAACAGCTGCTTGTAGTTAACTCAAGAAAGAGCCACAGTATGCTCTTTGTGCTGTTAATGCTTGCAATAAAACCCTACTCGGCGTACAAATGGCATTTGGAAAATTATTGGGAAGAACAGCACTTAGCAATGTCCCTGGGGAAGTACCTCTGCAAAGTCCTCCCTGGCAGCGCTCAGACAGACGGGGAAAACACTGGCCCCCTCTCCAGGCACAGGTAGCACAAAGAAGGCTTTGGGCAAAAACTAGTTGCTGCTAAATCCCTTCACTAGCAGGGAATCAGGGTTTGTTCTTGCATGAACAACAACCCCAACCTCAGGAGCAGCTGCTATTAAGCAGCTGAGCCTTTGAACCGAGCAGCGAGCGTGCACGCAGATGGCCCAATGCAGGATGCAGAGGCTGCACGGCCGGCCCCGGAGCGCCCGGCCAGCACGGCTCTCCAGCACCATCCTCAGCAGCCTCACTAATACAGAAGGAAAAAAAGGTAATGAAGAAGTGTTGACACCTTCACCCTGACTCTTCCCCCTAAAAGCACTTCTAAAGTGAGCGATAACACGCATGCCACAGGCACAAAAATGAAGTGCTGGATAGAAAAACACTCATTTAATAAAAGCTGGAGTGGGGACCAAGATATCTTTGTAGGCAATCAAAGTGCTCAGGAGCAAAGGGACTGCGGGCTCCTGGGAGGATATCTGTTGATGGGCAGTGGTTTGTGCTGCTGGGATGCAGAGAACAACAGGCACTCCTCGCTTCTCTGGGAAGCTGGGTGCTGCTCCCCGAAACCGCTCAAGTCAGCTCCGTCAGCCCTGGTGCGGGGAGGGGGACACAGCTCTTTGATTACAGTACCAGTGGTGACAATGAAGGTCAGAGGCTACCACCACACCATTTCCGTGTCACTAACGGTGATTCATGTTTTAAGGGGCTGCTCCCAACCTTGGCTCCAGCAGTTTCAGCCCAGCAAGGGCACTGGGATTTATGCTGTATGCTGTAGCATGGCTCGGCTGGCCTTTGTTGCTGTTGCTGTTGATTTGTTTTGCCACAGCTGCAGAGAGGAGTGGAGCCTCTGGAACAGTTGCCTTGCCGTGGGTTGCAGTAGGACAGCCCAGGGCTGTTGGTACCCTCCTCCCACGCTGCGCTCGGGGGTCATTCAGGGGGCTGCCGGGCTTCCCCAGCAGCAGGGAGGAGTTGGATCTGGCAGCAGCTCCCTCCCCAAGCACTGCTGCTGCTCCCCCCCCCGTGAAAGCCGGCTGCTGGCTCACACAGATGTCACTGCGCCGTTTGTGCTTGAGTCACGGAGAGCAGAACCATTAATGACAGTTTATATTCCACTTCTACAAACCATGGGTTCTTCCCTTCAGGAGGACGCAGAGGGCTTTGCACAGGCTGGTGTCCCCCGGGCCCAACTGCGATGCTGCGGGGCTGGTGCAGTGGGTGCATCTCCAGGGACCTCCAGAAAGCGTGAAGGAGACCTGCATAGGCCACGTCTTGTCACCCTGGCACACAGCACTAGCAGAGCTCTGGTCTCACAAGCTGCTGGCTGTGCCTATGAGCCCTGATGAAAACTCCCACCCGACCCGCAGCCAGGATGTCTCTGTCCCCAAGGTGGGTTACACACAGTTTATGAATCCAGCTGGTCTTTTATCCCACACTGACAGTTAACAGCAATAAACACAGCCCACTTGATTTCCTCCCCTTTGCCTCTGCGCCAAGTGAAGCCTGCTCTTCTCTGTGCCCTCATCACAAAAAGTCAGGATGAAAGAGGGATGCTCTTTATCTGCCATCCCTGCATCTCGGCACCACGCTGAAAGAGCCCTCGGTCAGCAGCAGGACAGCACGTTCCTCCACTGTCACTCCCAATTTAAACCCTCTGCATTGTGGTCATTTCCATCTCTGAAATACCACCAGGCAAATGGGCTTTAATTAAGGGCAGACCACATGGGTGTGTGCTCCCACTCCGGAGGGACGGGAGAGTGCAGGATTGTAACCAGATGTTCGGGAGGGGGGAATGCCCTTGGAAAAGGGCTCAGTAGACAGTATGTTTGGGACAAGGCTGTGTTTAACAGGTGCCCCCCTGGCTATGGAGGTCAATCAGCTTCTCACCACGAAACGAGGCTGAGTGTATTAAGGAAAGCAACACTTGCAAGTGAGAGCCTGGATGCTTTAATCGTGGCAGCTGAGCAGCAGCTGGACTTGGCTGAACACAAGAGCATGAGGGGAAACAGAAAATGCAATTTGTGGAAAGCAACAGGCCTATGACCTTGAGGTGCACAGAAGAGGTGTGGAAAGAAGCAGGGGCACAGAGCCTGGCCAGGACCTTTCTGATCACATGCTCTGATCATGTTTTTCCTTTTCCCTTACACCAATGGCTCCATATCTTTGGGTGCAAAGGCAGGCAGGGACATCACAGGGACATCAGATTGGGTTTTTCTCTCCCAAAACTGTAGGTAGCATCAATATGCCCAGGGAAGATTTGCAGCAGCAAGTCCAGTCCAGGAGGCTGCATCTAGCACAGGGAAGGTCTGCTCTCTCCTGCAGCCCTGAGTTCCAGATCTGCCCCAGGAGATCTACCAGCCTCCAGCAACAGCATCTCCTCGCTCCCACACCCGGATCCACAGACATCTATGATCCATAGCCATGATCCCATCCTCCCTGTAAGCCTGACCACGCTTTTCCCCTGAGCTGCAGCCAGTGCTGGGCCATGCAGGTAAAAACCACCAAAACCACTTCCCCTCACCAGTCTGAAATCTGCTTCCTTCCCTTTTCTCTGCCCAACCTTTGCTCTTGTAGCAAACTAAATTCTCGGAAAATAATTAAATCAATTAAATTCTCATTGAAAATTACATTCCCACACTGCTGTTCCCTGTACCTTTCTGTCCTTACTGCTCAGCTTCCCCAGCAGCAGATCCCAGCCCCAGCTCGCTGACCCATTCCCACCACCACTGCTCGTGTTGTCCTGCCACACTCCTGCCCTTGTGCTGCCCAGTTCCAGCTCAGCCCTGCAGAAGGCTAAAGAAGAGACTAGTTTTAAAAAAACAAGGGTATCCAAGAAACGAATAACCAGAGTGAGAAGATGGTAAGAGTGGGGAGAGACAGGCTAAGTTTGGGGAAAAAGAGGAGGATTTATCTGCCTGTCCTGGTTGTGTGGTTCACAGCCAGCTGGGAGAGTCCTAAAACCTTACAGTAAAAAAAACCAAAACAAAACAAAGCAAAACCCCCTCTCCAACTAAAAAAAACCCCTCAGACTCTGTTGTTCACTCAGGCTGAGATTCTGAGATTCTTCTAGAAACTTTTTGACAACCGAGTGATTCAGGACCTGGATTAACGTGCCCAGCAGAGCTCTACTTCAGTCTGAGAACCAGGCACGCTTGCACAGCTCCAGTTAAACTGCCAAACAGCTGAGGCATCAAAATCATCACCAGCTCCTAAAAATCCCCAAATACCGGCTCCCCTTAGAGGCTGCAACCTGTCAGGCAGCTGCCGGCTCTGAGGATGGTGAGGCACCTTCCAAAAGAGAACACCCCTGCACACACAGGTTTGGGATGGGCGGGGGACCAGCTTGCTCGTGGCTTGCTGTCTGGCAGACATGCTGGCTCCCACCTCACCTGAGAACCATGTCCCACCTTGTCCTCAGAGCCAGGTCCCCCTCTGGCCACCCACCTCGCAGTGAGTCCCCACCACCACGTGCAGTGATGAGAAGGATCAGGCTTCCCACAGGCAGCCAACAGAGAACGGGGAGCGCTATAAAAAGCCCGAGATTCCCATTATTTCCTCTTCCATGACAGTTCCTCCTGCAAAGTGCTGGCTGGGGTTCAGGAATCTGTCACGGCAAACAGCGGGCTGGAAATACACTTCCTAATTGCTGTATGTTAACAGACAGGCACATAACCAGCGTGCCAGGTTTGGGCTGTAGGAGGTTTCCTCCAGGCCCACCCAAGCTGGTGGCATCCCTCCTGCCTCCCCAGCGCTGGGGCTTCGCTCTGCCAAGTGACAACCCCTCGGCTATGAGATGACCTGAGAACCTCAACTTTCACAAGGAAAATACTTTGCTAGCACTCTCAGCTGTGGCACGAAGCTTAAAAATACAACTCACACAACTTCAGAATTCAGTGAGGTGGGCAGGGTTGTATCTGGAAAGTTAACAGGTTTCATTTGCTGTTGTTTTGGGACTGTTTCATGGTCAAAGAGACCTAGCCAAGCTGAGCACGGCAGGCCAGGCAATTACTTCAGGCAGCTTCCCAGCAGGAAAGATGGTGAAGACAGCCCACTCAAGTAATTTTGGCCAAATTATGGGCAAATCTTAACAGCCCACCCACCCACTCACAGGTATTCATGGCAGGCCAGGGTCCTCCAAACTTGCTGCTCCATTTATCCTTTACAGACAGGGAACAAAAGGACCAAACAAACCACTTGTGGGTAGTTTGTTCAAGGTCACGGGGGCTGTTGCACAGCCAGGACGTGTAGATGTATGTCCCAGGACAGGGCATCACCCACAGGGCCACCATCTCCTGTCCCGTCCCCTGCAGTGTGGGTGGACAGTGGCTCAGCCCCGCTGCTGAGCCTCCCACGGAAGGAGGGATGGGGCAGGATGGGGCATGCAGGGCACGAGCTGCTAACACAAACAGATCATTTTTCTAAAACAGCTTGGTTTTCAACAGAAGAGAGCATCATTTAAAATAAGCAAATAAAAACAGCAGCAGCTGGTTTAATGAAATATATAGTGACTTATTTTCAGATTAGCTATAGATGCCAAGCTCGGATAGGAACGCTGAGCGCTGTGCCCTGCAATTACTGCAGCCAGCCTCGCACAGAGGTCTCCGGCGGGCAGCGACTGCGTGGTGCGGACCAGCGGTCCATCAGCCCACAGCAAATCCGAAGAGACAGCAATGGTTTTGTTCTTATTTTTAAGATGCTAATGAATTTTACCCTTTCCAATCCCACGCACGGTTTGAGGCTTCAGACAGTGCGGGAGAGAGGGAGCACAGCACCCAATGCTCCCTTCCCATCATAAATAAACAAATGAAGCCTAAGCATCCCAGGGCTTTGAGATGGGTCCCACCTCTGCCTGACCCCCAGAACAAGACGCATTCCATCGCACTCATGAGCATCGTCCACATTGGGGTTTGTGGTTTGTCAGCCTCTGGGCTCTGCTGAGCCCAATAGCTTGGGCAGCATGTCAGCAGTCTTGCATTCCTCCCCACCTCAAGCAACAACATTTCTTCCAGAGCAAGTACCCGGAGGAGTGCAGGCCTGTCCACCTCGGGTGGTGGGACAGGGAGATACCTCTGGTAGGAGCCAGAGTTATTGGCACCCACCTGTTCCCAGCAGCTCACTTAGGCTCACCATGCACACCCATTGACTCAGAAGCAGGATGAGAAATAAAACACAAATAATGAATAAATAAAGGACTATAAATAGACATAAAGGGCCCTCTCACACAAAGCAGACCCCTGGGGAAATGGAAGGCTGCCACCTCCAGCAGCCCCAAGGGTGGCTGAGATGTCCCCACTGCCCCAGCATGGCTGTGCCAGGCAGAGACAGAGTGGGGCTGGGGAGGCAGAGCCGAGCTCAGGGCACGTTCCCCACCCTCTCCTCCCCTGTGCTGTGACCTTCCTGTCACTCCTCATCATCGTCACACTGCTGGACTCCGGGAAGAAACTGCAGCAGATAAACTTTCCGGCATGTAAACAGAACAAGAGGAGCTCGGGGCGAGAGGGGAAGGCAGCCCCTGCTCTGCCAGGCTTCCCAGGGAGCCCGGGGAACCGAGGACACGCCACGGCGGGTTAGCAGAAGGGATGCTCACAGACAGACAGCCCCCATGTCCCACCCACACGTAAGGGAGAGGCCATCGGAGGCGATTCACATCCCAGCACCAGTCCTCCAGCTCCGGAGCACCAACCAAAAGGGACCACGCTTCACCAGGAAAACCAATTCCCAAAGAGTGGAAAGCCACAAAAGAAAAATGAGGAATGCAGTGAAAGAATCGGAGCTGATACAAATAAGACGGTCTAGAAGCCAGCAAAACAAACAGTATCCATTGTTTCTGCAGCAAGCTGGAACAATAACATTTGCTCGCCCAGCCTCACTCGTCGCCCCTCTCACTATTGTACCTCCGCAGAGCTCCGGCGAGGCAGGGAGGCAGGCTGCTATTGTAACTGGAGTGGGCTGAATGCTATTCACAAAATCCAGCAAATTGGGGCTATTTTGGGATTTACTAGGCATTTGCAAACAACTCCAGTTGGTATTTGAAAACATGCACTGAGTATCACAAGCCAACAGAAATGACAGCCCGTGGGCTGCTATCCAAGAAGCATCCGATAGCACCGGACTGCCTTTGAGCTTCCGAACCGGCCCCGCAGCCGGAGCACCCAAGGGGCATCAGACAGAGGGGAGCAAGGCTGCCAGGTCACAGTCGTGGGTTCAGAGCCATGCAAAAGCTCCGGGGTGGCAGAAGGGAACCTCAGCTCTCCTGACTGGGACAATACGACCCTTTCCATCTGCACCTTTCCCTCTGTCCCTCTCCTGGGATGTGCAGAGCCTGGGCTCCGAGTTCTCACGTGCTCGATCCATATCCTGACTCAGACACTGACTATGCCTTAGTTTCCCCTTCTGTAAAAACATTGTTCTGCTGATCTGGCCAGTACTACATGCTCCACAAATTAATTAGGGCCTGACTGAATGCCCAGAAGGTCCATGTGAAACCTTCACCTCAACTTTCACAGACTTTGAGTTGGGTGTTGAAGCATGGCAGCAGTACTGGGACAGAGACAGGGCTCCCACGGATGGAGCCTGCCTTCAGGTACTCCAGAGGAATAGTCATCTATTTCCCACCCATTTTGTTTAAAAAGAGTAGCTTTAATAGGCAAATTCCAGTTATTTCTGGAAGGAAGAATGCCTGTAAAGGCCAGCTGTGATGAAACCTTGGAACAAAATTGGAGAAAAGTCAGAAAGAAAATACACTGGGAAAAACAACCCTGCAGAGTCTCCTGAGGAAGGGCTTGACAAGCACCATGTCCCTCCGAGACACCACTGTGCCCAATGCCAGCACCCCGAGGGGCAGGGGCCAGGCACCCCACCAGCCTCTGCCTGACCTGCTGCCTCTGCACTATTCTGGCTGGGGCTTCCCTGAGCAAACACAGAAACCTGAACTCATTTCTGCTGTGACCTGGGTGCTGCTCTGAGCACCGCGAGGAGCAAATCCAGCATCCAAATCCTGTGTGATGCTGCCAACAGCAGAGTGCCAGCAAGAGTTTCCAGGGTGAATAACGCAGTTCACCAAAGCAGTTCATCTGCTCCCCTGGAGTACAAGGGTTGAACCAGCCCCTTCGGTATCCTCGGGATGTAGCTGATTCCCAGGAAAGTCATGCAGGCAGCAGCTGGTGGGACCACAGTAATGGGAGTCACTTGCAGCAGGAAGAAGGAAAGCTTTCCCCAAGGAAAGCTGCAGCTGGGAGAGCCCCAGTTGGGATGCCCACCCCAGGGGTGGCAGGGTGGGTGCTGTTATGAAAAGGGATCTTCTGTCACTCTTGGGACCTGGGGGATAACTAGAAGGGACAAGCTCCCAGGCCAGCACAACAAGGGCAAGGGCTGTTTCGGTCCCTCGCTGCCCCTGATGCCCCACCACAAGAGATGCATGATGGCGAGGAGCAAACAGTGGGGCCAGGCCTCTCCTGGGGAAGGACACAGCATCCCACTCCTCTGCTGACACCAAAACGCCACTCCCCAGGTGAGCACAGCCAGAAGGGGGACACACACAGTGTGCATGCACACAGCAAAGGGCGCTGCTTTGAAGGGGAATTTAATGTGCCCCTGTCTGAGTGCAGGAAGGCGCAGGGCAGACTCGCCCAGGACCGGCGTTGCCAGCCACTCCATTCACTTGGCTGTTTCCCTCCGCACAGCGTGCCACAGACTGCCTGATGTGGGGAGAACAAATTATTCATGAAAAACACAATTGTTAAGCCATACGGCAGTGCATGCAGAGCAAGAGGCAGACGGCAGAGGAACTCGGACCCAGCATCGCCAGCGAGGCTGCTCTGCCTGGCAAACCGATCAGCGAAACGCATTAGCTGGAAGAGATGGAAGATTAAAAATGTCACCCGGAGTACAGCATCTCCTATAACACCCTTTCAGGTTACAATCCGAGGAGCTGCCTGACATGTCAAGTCAAACGCACCAAATGCGAGTGCCTCAGAAGGGTAAACTTGTCACTTGGACATGGTCTACCTGCAGATCCAGGTCTGTTTACAGATGCAAGAATGCTTCTCCAAGGCATGCTGGGGCAGTCACCACCAGCCAGCTGCACAGGGCTATCAGGAGACTGCCCAGGGCAGCTGTGGGCAGTTGTGGAGGCCATGCAGAGCTTGGAGCTATTTTGAGTCCAGCCACTGACCCTGGATTCTACAAGGCTGGGAGATGAATCTGGCTCTCAAGGGTGGACCCAAGCAGATGGTTCCTCTGTCATCATGGTCAGCATCTTGTGGAAGGGTGCGAGCTAGGTCAGAGCATACCTGCTCCTCAGTGCCTTCCCACCAGGGAGGACCACTGGTTTCTCATACCCTGCCGAGTCCATCAACCCCCTGCAGGGTTGGTCCCAGCATTTCAGCATCACACATGAGCCTGTGCAGTGCTTCGGCTGACCCAGCACTCCTTTGACAGCCAGAGCTCCCATGGTGACAGCCTAAATGCTTCCCCAGCAGCAGTGAGGGTACAGCCCCACGCACCCACAACATGGCTGGTGCTGCAGGGTTGAGCAAACACCACCCTGGGTGTGCAGACGATGCCGTGCCGCTTGCGGGCTGTCAGTCAGACGGAGTAAAACCTCCACACACCATCCATCAGCTGGAAGAGCTCCCAGCCACCAAACAGACGTGCAATTAGCAGGCACAAGGCTGGAATTCCTGATTGATTTCAGGGCACCCAGAGGTCTGAGAGATGGAGCATAGAAACGCTATCTAAACCAAGAGGAACAGACCAGCGCCAGCAGAATAAATGCTGGAATGGGGAAAGAAACTGTGTTCCTTGCTGTGCTCTTTGAAGGACAAATGGTAGAGTAACTCCAAAACCATGGTGTTGCAGTGCAGAGACCACGGAAAGCAGCTTAGGTTAAGCAATGCTTGCAGCTTGGAAATTTATTGTCCTTTTCAGATATTTCCAAGGCCTTTTGCAGCAGGACTGGAAATTTTCACAGTCACTTCTGAATTTATCCTCACAGTAGAGGACAGGGGAGAGCTTTATCCTCCAGGGTCCCTTCATATATTTAGAAACACATCCAAGTTTGCCTGGGAGGCAGCAGCTGAGCCAGGACCCAAGCCATGGCTCCCCACAGCATCAAATGGGGTTATCCCCACTCTCTGCTTAATGGAGTTATCCCCCCGTTATCCCTACGGCCACCAGCTCTGAGCAATGTGCTGATTCCAAACCACAGCCAGTGCTGTGAGATTGCCACTGCCGGCACAGGAACAGCCTCCCCTCTCTCAATGGTCAGCAGCAGAGCAGCATCTGCAGCATCCTCGGGTTCAGAAGAGCTCCCGGACACTGTCATACAATCAATCAACCCAACAAACAACTCACTGAACTGCAGCAAGGGACATCCACGGAACAGCAGATTGCAAATACCATAAATCACTGCGTAACGACTGGGGAAGAGGGGCTGGGACCCACACCACTTAATACTAAGCAGGCAGGAGCTGCTCTCAGGGAGGTTTTCCCTTTGCAGGCTGCCCTGGGGTTGGACCTGCCCCTGCAGAGCAGCACAAGCAGCACAGAACACGCACCAGAAACATTTGCTGTCACTGATTTCACCTTTGGGGTGCAAGGAGTTCACTGCGCCTGGTGGGACACAGCTTCCACTCTCAGACCTGTCTCCCAGCACTGCAATACCATAGACCCAGAGCCTGTGGGGAGGTCCAGGGGGTCAACTGGCATCTTCTCAGCAGACAGAGGTTGTGCAAAACAGGTGTGAACACAATACCGAGGAAGTGTTAAGACAAAACAAGCCCTGCAGCACACATCACATTGTTCTCCATGCTCCATGGGCAGACACAGTGCTGGAATAACACTGATGCAGCTGCAGAGCTTACTCCTCACTGTCACCAAAAGGTGGAGGTCTCTGGACACCATGCCCAGACCAGGTGCACAGTCACTAACTCCTCAAAAGATTTTGGGGTTCCAGCTGGCCATCACCAGTATCTGGCAGCATGGAGTATCTCAATCTTAATGGTCTAATATTAGGAATATGATGGGATAAAGGTTGGACTTGATGACCCCGGAGGTCCCTTCCAACCATAATGATTCTATGATTCTAATGCACATCAGAGAGACTCCCCACTCACTGAAAGGCCCTTTTTATTCCTCTGGTCCATGAGGAGAAAAATACTTCCATGAGGGCTAACATGTGCCTAGCACTCCAGTTTAGTGATCTGCCACAGCTTTGAATGGAGAATGATTCGTTTTTACTAATTTACCTGGAAATCACGTTTAAATTGGACAAACTGAGATAGAGCAGAAAAACCCTGATGGAATTACACAAAGAGAAAACACAGTTTATAAAAGGCACTGACTGGTGAAGGAATCAAAGCTAATCACGCTTCCCCTCCTGCGGCAAGATCTGCCTCTCCCTCTACTACATTTACTTGCACTTATCTCCTAAGTCCTTTAGGGGCCCTGGAGAGATTTACTCTCTTCCCAAAATAACTTCCCTTTCCTCCCCAACCAGGACATAGTGTGTCCCTACATTATAAGCAGCGTGGCTTCACTTGTTTGAAGATGCAAACAGATGTTTGTTGGAACAGATGCCATCTCCTTTGTCTACCACTGACTCCTTGTTTTAGTAAGCAGTGAAATTCTCTCCATCCCTCCTCGGCTGGCCATGAACATGGGGATGTTTAAAAGCTGCTGAGGAAGGACGGTCCCATTCTCTTTCTCCTCTTCTGCTGGCCTCCTCCATACGCTGACTCCTCTGAGAGATGATCCAGTACGTTTGGCTTGAAGAAAACCACCCAAGCAAAACAAATCAAGGGGCATCTCCATTCAATTAAGTGAGTCCAGGCAGCTCAAGTGAGAGAGGGGCTCAGAGCAGGTCACCAGTAGCTAGTGCTCACTGGCAAGTACCAGTGGGTTCAGCTATTTGCAAAATCACAGCTGTGGAGCACACAGAATCATAGAATCATCAAGGTGGGAAGAGACCTTAAATATCATCCAGTCCAACCCCTATCTACATCACCACTCACCCACATCACCCAGCGCCACATCCATACGCTTCTTGAACACCTCCAGGGACAGTGACTCCACCACTTCCCTGGACAACCTATTCCAATACCCAATCACCCTCACAGGGAAGAAATTTTTCCTGATGTCCAATCTGAATCTCCCCTGCTGCAATTTAAAGCCGTTTCCTCTCATCCTTTCACTATGGGCACAGCAGAAGAGACCGACTCCTGTCTCACTCCAACCTCCTTTCTGGGAGTTGTAGAGAGCAACAATGTCCTCTCTGAGCCTCCTCTTCTCCAGACTGAACACCCCCAGCTCCCTCAGTCAGGAGGAGTTTCCATGCTCAGAGGCAGGCAGAAGGATTTGAGAGAGAAAGCTATGAGTGGCTGAACTGCTGGGAGGGAAGAGGCTGCAGTGACAAAGCAAGGCAGAGCTGGAGATCTGGGGAGAGCCTTGAGATGGGGCTGCCCCTGGCTCTGCACCCTAGCCCTGGCCTTCCTCCCCATGGCTGACATCCCCCTTTCTTCTCCACCCTCCCACAGCTCCTCCCCAAACGCCTGCAGCTCAAGAAGCAAAGCCCCACAAGGCCTTGTTCGAGGAGAAGCTGATGATGCTCAGCACTTCCCAGACTCCTGCAGCTCTGGCAGATTTCAGCCATTTGCTCTACAAATCACTGCGTTTTAGGGCTACCGACTTCCAGCCCTTCCCAAGGCAGCAGGGGAGGCCTCCTGAGCAGCCTGGCCCCAGCTCTGCCTCCCCACAGCCAGCCGAAAGCTGCAGCAGCAGCCACTGCCACGCCAGCATCGCCCTCCCCGCAGCGCCGGCCTCCTCCCCTGCTCCCTACCAGGGCTGGCTCTGGAAAGAACAGCACTTGAGAGGCATCACCTGCCTCCAGACATAAGCGAGAGCTCTTCTGAGCACCCTAGTTAGCAGGCACTGCCCCTTGCATGCACTCAGGCAGTTACATTTGTTTTTACCGTGTGGAACACAAATTTATTCAATGTAAATTTGCCCTTTTAGCCAAAAAAAAAAAAAAAAAAAGAGAGACAAAAATAATGGGATTTGCTGACTCTCAGCTGCCCAGCTGAGCTAATGTTTAACTCACACACACATTCACCCGTGCCCCTGCCCCACACTGGGGAGGCTGGAGGAGTGCCAGGCCTGGCACCAGGGAGAGGAGGGGGGCCTGAACCCTGCACCCCCCGAGGCAGCACAGCCACCAGTGCTCCCCACCGTGGCAGCCACATTCATGCTGCTCCAACAACTCCATCTCTTTGCTTTCTAACCCAGCACGGGAAGAAGTCGACAGAGGGAGACACTAAGGGCTGCCACTGGGGACCCCGGGAGGTGTGCAGCACTGGAATGGTCAGGTGTAGGAAAACCCACACTTTAATTATAAAGGATGCTTCCTTCCATATGAGAACACAACCCACATGTGCAAGTACATCTATTTTTAAAGAGGCTATAGACACCCTCCCAGCACTGCTCAGCCCTCAGGCTTGCCACCCCTCAGCCTTCTCTTCCGCAGCACTGTGCCTGGATGAAGCAGAGCCTGGAAGGAGGGCGGCAGAGGAAGCCAGGCATGCACAGGCACTTGCTTAGGAGCAGGAAGGCAGCACCGATGAACACCACGTTGGGCTGTGGGCTCCAGAGGGGCTGGTTTCCGACGTGAGACACAGGCCTGTCAGTCTGGTCCAGCCGCCCAGGAGGCAGCTGACTCTGAGGACTCCAGATCTTCAGGCATCGAGGCTCAGGTCTCAGCTCTCTCAGGAGCTGCCTCTGGCAGATTCTTAGTTATTCTTCTGAATTCACACACTAATTAACTCCCTGATGTCCAGGGTGACACCCTGGACTCGAATGTTCAGGAAAAATATAACAAGCAGCCAAGCGAGCTGTCCAAGCCTGTGAGCTGCTGGCTCGTGGCTCTCCCATTGCACAGAGCAGAAAGGGACACGGGTGACATGTGGGCAACGAGGCCCTCCCTGTCACCCCTTGCATCAACTACAATGCCATGGATCAGCCATGTCTTGCACTCAAACCTCAGCAAACTAACTTCTCCTCACCAGCCTCCATTCCTGCCTGTCCTTCCCAGAGCACTGAATGGCTTTAAGCATCCAGACGTTCTTTTATCTCTCCAAATTCAGTTCTTTTCATGGGTTGGGATCCATCTGAACCCTGCCCAAATGGCAGAGCTGCCTCACCATTAACTGTCTGTCACGGAGCAACCCCTCGCTCCCAGAGCCAGCTGCACGCCACCGCCTTGCTGCCGCGCTCAGCCGTGTGCAGACGCCAGGCACTCCCAAACCAAGCTGCCGATGGACATCAGGCTTCGTTTGTTTATAGCTCAACTGCAGATTTAGGACCACGGAGCTAGCTGTTAGCTGCTTAGCCTGTCCACACCCGTCTGTATTTTGACATTACAAACATGTTTAGCTCCATGAATACTCCCAGAATATTCCTGCTGACAACTCTCCTCTCCTGCCTGCCCATGCTGGACACTCGCACTGCAGCAGCATTTTCCAGCTTTATAGGCTCCTACCAGTTTTGCAGCTGAGCTCTATGTTCCAGGCAGGGAGTTTAAGCTTAATAATACAAGGCTGGCTTTTCTCAGTTGTCTTTTCTAGACTCACGCTGGAAGCCTTCACCCACCTTCCAGGGCACTCTTGCTGCAAACGATGCAAAGGCCCTGGGGACATTTGCCTGATGCTCAGAGTCCCCCAAAGGCTGGAGCTCAGCAGGGCTAAAAGCTACAGAAGCACAGCAAAAAAAGTCCAGTGTGGGTTAGCAAACCTGACAGTGTTGTACATCGCCGAGTGTTGCTTCACACCACACAGCCATGGATGTGCATGTGCAACACGGCTTCCACCCCAAGCCATCTGCTCTCCAGGACAGACACCTCTCGGTGGAAAAACTGCTCTCATTTGTCCTCGTCTCCCACAATGGCAGAGTGTGGGCTTGCCATAACAAGTGTAATCAAAATATTCCCACACATAATAGCTGAAAGCATTATTGAGGGATATTTTTCAAATCTCAGTTAGAAACAAACTATTCTCTAGTCTCAGTTTTGCCTCAGTCTCAGATTGGTGGCGATGTGGCATTTTAATTTCTATAAAAGAAGGATAAATCTCAATATAAAGAGGAAAGAAAAAGGCAGACATGCTGAAAAACAAGAGGATAAAAGGAAGAAAATCTGGCACAACAGACCCAAACAGAACTAGCAGAGCACAAGAAGAAAAAAATAGCACCAGCCATTTTTCTTGGTAATTTACTTAAGAGATTGAGAGCACAGCTCTAAAACTGCAACAAGCATGCAGGAAACCTCCGGGCAGAGCTGCCTGGAGACAAGCAAGGAGCATTCACTCTGCTTGCCCACTGTAGTGGTACCACAGTGCCAGCACGCAGAGCCCTGCCCTGCCTGCACACAGCCCCGCAGGCAGGGTCCGTGCACAGCACACACACACACACGTGTGTGTGCTCCCAACCCAGAGACCTGCCAGCCTGATCAGACAAAGGCAGGCCTGTGACCCTCATCCACTGGGGACATCACTGGGCCTTAACTGGGGAACAGTAAGGTTGGAATTCTGCAAGCCAAACATCCCACTTCAGGGAAGGGGCCTGCCCTCACCCTCCTCCTCTCTTCAAATACATTTTTGAGTTAAATGGATGAATGCATTAAGCTAACAATTTAAATCTCCAGCAGCCACCCAGAGGCAGAGGGAAGATGGGGACTCAGAGGCACAGCTCCCCCTCCATCCCTTCCTTCTCCCACAGTGCCTGCGCAGCAGGGAACCCCAGCCCCAGGTGAGACTCCGCGTGCCATAGTCTCAGCACTACAGCAGAGAAATGACAAACCCTCTCCCTGCTTTCACAAACCTAAGTTACTGATTTAAAAGCCACCTCCACACTGAAACCTTTCCGACTGAACACAGCTCCGATGCAGAAGTGCCAGGCTGGTCACCCGGAAAAGCAGGAGGCTCCAGCCATGCTGTTGTGCAGTACAGCACGGAGCGATCCCATGGAGCATCCCTGTAACACAGCGGGATCACAGGGGAGGGCGATAACAGGGTGCCCTCCTTCCCCTCCTGATAGGTGCCAGGTACTGTCAGCTTGCCAGTGTGATAGCCTAGAGGGTAAATAAGTTATTTTATTTGACATCTAGATTTTGTGGCCACGGACTGCTGGGTTAGGAGCCAAGGTTAATCATTTTAGGGGTGCAGAAACTGCCTCCCAGGTGAGGAGCACTACACAAAACCACCCCACAAAACATGTCAAGGGATGCAGAGAAGCGTGGTCACTGCCTCTGAGATGGTCCAAGACAGCAGGAGTGGTTTCACTCCACCTGACCGTGATCAGAACATACTGTGTGCTCTCATTAGAGGGGAAGTGGATCAAGAAATCCGTCCTGGCAAAGGCCAAGCACAGAATCTCTGGGACGTGGCACTCAGAAGCGACCCAGGCACGAGGCCAGCAAATGACTGCGTTTCCTTTGGCAGCTGGCAAAAGACCTGCTGCCATCTCCATGCCCCCAACAGGAGTGTCAGGTTGCTAATATGAGTGAGGACTGGAACTGGTAGCGTGCAAGTGAATTGTGCAACGTTAACAACTTTTAGGGTGGATTTACTAAAATGCAAAACATTCTTGGCATTAAAGCCTCACCCCTTTCAGAGACCTCTGAGCTCCGGGCTCTTGGCTCTGACCATTCCCAACAGGCTGGCATTGAAAAGCTGATGTGTAAAACTCTTTTGGTTTCTACCAAAATCTCCAGGGTTGTTTCCCCTCCTGTCTGTCTGCCTCTGATGACAGATTATTATACTTTGCATAGCTCTTTGTGACGTTTGGGTGATTTGAACATAATCAGGCTTAAACGCGGGCAATCAAAGAGAACACACATTTCATAGACACACTGATTTCCACCCGCTGACTGCCAAATTGGCACAACTTACTACTTTTGTCCCAGAAGATGGAAATAGAGGGGTCAAGATCTTTTAATAGGCAGAATGGGTACAAGGCACAAAAAGCTACAGCCTGTTTAAGAAACTTTCATTTTTAAATTAAGAGAAAAAGTGCTGAAAATATGCAAACATATCTCTTATTCTCATCTCTCCTGTTCACTTTCCCATGATTGAGAAAAATATATTTTATACCTGGAATGTTGATAGAGTTGAAAAGGTGGAACAGCTATCGGGCTCAGCTACTAAGGCAGGTGTAATCAAAGATACTCCTCCTCCCTGCCAATCATACTTCATAGATATAAAGCAGTTTAGAGCTTGGTAAAGTAGGAGATACCTGCTTGGGAGGTTCTCTAGAGAGAGTTATGGCCAGGTGGTCTCAGTCTGTGGTGTGCTTTAGAAGCACGAATGGGCAAGTTTTAATGCATCGTTCAGGAAAAGCAGAGAATGCTGTAGTGGAAGTGGCCTGGAGTCCCACCAACTTTCACATCCTGCAAGCAGTCTAAAGAAATACCCAACTCTCACCATCTTAGCCTGAGAGACTGCAACTACAGATCTTACAAAAATCCATGAGAGTGGAAATAATTTTCCTGGCCTCACTAATTATTGCCTTAAGTCTTCCCAAAGCAAGAAGCAGAACAGCCTTGGTCATTTATCATCTCCTCAGCTCAATTTACACATGTTCACATTGATCTTGAAAGCCTCCATCCCTCAAGTAAACCCACCGTTACAATGGCAACACCACACAGCAAGGAGTGTCACAACTGCAGAATCAGAGCTACAGTTCTCACTCATAGCAAGCTTCCCTTCTTTTTTTGGTGTCTTGCTAAATTTCTTGCTCTGACAGCATCTTTGAGCAACAAGTTCTACCAGTTAGCTACGAGCTCTATTAGAAAGTGTTTCCCTTAACTTGCAGTAGACCTGTTGCCTTTTAATTACACCAGTGCCCTCTGCTTTTGCTTCCAGAGCAGGGGCTAACGAGACCAGGCAAATGGTCTCTTTCAGCACATCAATAGTTCTACCTTATTGTCTCTTTGATTTTCAGAACTCAATAATCTTAATCTGTTTTGTCTACATTTTAAAACTGGAAGAAGAGTGATCTGGGGAATCAGTCTAATTTCAAGCCTTACTGAAACACTGGAACAAACATTAAGAGAAAAGCCTAAAAGGATAATGGAATTGAACAACGAGCACTGATATAATGAGGCAAACTTGATTGCTTTCTTTTATAAAATTACAAAATCTGTGATCAGAGGAAAGAGGTAGACACCACATTCGGATTTTTGTGGAGCTTTGATACAGCACCTCAAAACCCCTTGTTCTCAAGAAATAATTACTATTGTTTTCAGTAAGAGTGCTGTTCCTTTAGCTGAAGGACCAGAAACAAAGAACACTGGGTCACTGTTTAGAGCAGAATCCTATTAATTAACCCTTTATAAATAATTAGTGGAGGTTATGAGCATGCCACGGAAATGAGCAGTATGTGTTACAGATGGTTAGCAATACCTCAGCAGACTCGGTTCCAGATGATAATAAGATATGGCTGTGGGCGACCCACTGACCCCTCTGCTGTGAGACAGCAATGAATCACCCATCCTCGTGTCACAACAACAACAACAACCACAATACCAAACTGCATCCAGGCAAAGGAGCAAATCAGAGCAGGGTGCAACGGATGCATTCCTGTGATGAGCTATCACTTCTCCAGGACTTTGAGGGAACCAACCACTCATGAGACCAGCGTTTCTGCCACATAAGTTACTTGGCACATCAGAAAGGCTGAAGTTGTAGGAAAAAAAGAAAATCTTACTTTGAAATTTGCTTAAGTAGGTAATGGAGATGGAAAAGGGCTATCTAATGGGACTCACTGCACTTTAATGCTTACAGCGATGGAGGAGTGAATGTAGCAAATCAATTAGGAGATTACAGTAAGGAAAGACAGCAAAGAGCCCACTTCAGCCACAGACTCTGGATGTGCAGAGGAACCTCATCCAGGAGCAGAAAAACTCGTCTTTACCATAAATCGGGTGTGGCAGCTCCTGCTATATTCCAGATTCTGCACAATTCAGTTTCACAACATTTTCTCCTTGTTTGGTTTCTAGGACCCTTCTTCACTACAGCAACAGCTCTGGATTTAGCAAAGCAGTAAAGGAAACCTTAAATAAACCTCCATGCCTAGAGAGCAGATACCCTGCCATGGTCTACAGGAAAATACTCCAAGTCCATTGGATGCCCCACCTGAAAGGCCAGGTGAACCCCACGCTGGTGTGACTGCTAAGTCCTGGAGGCATCTGTCGAATTCACCAGAAAAATCAGCCAGGTTGCATCTTTCACTTCTCTAACAGGTTGTCTACACACATTACTGTCATCAGTTTGGCAGTCCTCCTGCTCCTGCTTGGTTTCCCTGCCCTCCCCAACGTGGCCGCTCTGCCGAGGGCAGTCCAGCACGGTGTAGTTTTACCACTCTGACTCCCCTGTTCCCACCAGGCTCCTCAGAAACAGCGTCTTGACAGCAGTCAGCACAGCCCACCCTGCCAGTGCCGATCAGTGCTCTCTGCTCCTCTAGCTGCATGGCTGGGTTATTTCCTACAACCGTGAAAAAAGCTAGTTTAACAAATCATGTATTATTTTAGCTCTGGCACATGAGATCCGCACAAGACCTATAAAGTTGGAGACATGCTGTTCTCCCAGTGACTTCAAAGTCATCTGTAAGACTCCCCCCCCCAGCTCAGCTTGGCTGGAAGTCAGGAACGGGTGTCCTACATACCACACCCAGCTTGTCTGCTACCCCTCCTGCCCCACCACCAGCCCTCCTTCCTCAGTTGAGAGTGTGAAAGCCCACTTTAGTTCTCTCAGACAAAAAGACCACCTTATATCTGAGTCCTGGCCCCCACTGAGATGGGGTCATTGAGTACTGGCACTGGACTGTGTTCAGTTGCATTTTGAGTACCCACAAGGGTGGAGTCTCCACTGGTTATCTGGCCAACCTGTTCCAGTGTTCAACCACCCGACGCTGGGAGTGCTCAAGCACAGTTACACCATCTCTCTTGGTGACAAGCGAGCAGCAGAGCAGGCAGGAGGCCTTCTCCATAGCCTCAGCACCAGGGAGGAGAGCCCTCTGCTTGCCTGACCCAAGTCCATGGTGACGTTCAGCTCCCTGTTGCAATCCAGGGCTAAAAGGCTGGGCTTGAAGCTATTTGCATAATATTGTTTTCCTGAATGAAAGGAAGCTGAGAAGTTGTCTCTTTGGAGCAGCAACACTGAAATAAGATGGGGCAACATCTAAAACACAGGCTCTGTATGCAGGGCATGCCAGAAATAGAAGTACATGGGTAGAGGGTTACACTGGCTGTTGATTCAAAACCATGTGTTTAATGGGGCAAAGGAGCCAAAGAACAAAGGGAGAAAGAGGCACTGAGCAAGAGATCACCTGAAGGAATGTCTCTAAGACAGAAGACCAGTACCAAAGTACTCACAGGGATTTTAACCACTCCTGCAGCTGCTGGAAGGGCAATATAGCAGGGTCAGGCAGTTCAACACATCTCTAGACTATGCTGAAACCAAACTCTTTTTTGAGATGCACAGGGATAGAATGAGAAGAAGTGGACACAACATGGCAAATTCTAAAAAAAAAAAATTAAATAAATCATGTAAGGTTGGTCAATACTTGAACATGGACCCAGAGTGTAGGAGCTTGGAGATCTTCAAACTCCAACAGACAGGCTCTGACCAGCACATCTAACCAGCCCTGCTTCATGCAGGGGGTTAGACCAGAATCCTGCTATATTACCCAGGATTTGAAGAACATCTTTCCAAGCACTGTTATAACACGAATTTCATGCAACCGTGAACAAAGATGTTGTATCAACAAAACCAGCCTTGATGTGTGATCTTGGAAGAGAGGGGTGCATCATCCGCTCCATCATCAGTTCCTCCTCCTAATAAGGCAACTGACAAGCATCAAAGTATTAACTAAGCAGCTAGAACAGAGCAGCAGCAGTGCAAAGGAGGTTCAGGTCCAGACTGCCAAAAGGCTTTGCCTGCGGAGTTGCTCCAGGAGACCGAGTTGCTCTCGTCCCAATCATCAGTCACAGCAGAAGGCACGAGAAAGGATTGCAGGGACAAACTCCCAGCTCACCAGCTGTTTCAAGCAGTGCAGCAAAGCTTGATTTGTTCTGGTTTTCACCATGTTCCTCTATTCCATGAGATGCAGGAGAAGCTGCTAACCTGCCACCCATCAACTGAGCAACCTCATGTAAAGAACAGGTTCACACACCAAGTCCCGAACCCACACAAGAAGCGCAGTGAAGTGCTTCACAAGGGGGAGTTGGATTTGGGCTATAAAAGCCATCCAAGTCCACAGCAGAGAGAACACACTGGGGACTGAGGACACTTTACAAAACGCCTACATCCTAACAAAGAGGGGGTCCTCTACATCTGGTTCCTGCCAGGGAAATTCATTCTCTGAGGAGCCTGCAAATGATGTTTTTTCTGCTAGGAAATTACCGAGGTTAATTCTTACACTACCTACCCTCACCAGGAAGAGAGAGAAGAAACAAACAGAAGATAAAGCAGAGTGTAAGATTAGAATTTCTTTTGCCCCCCAGGTAGGGGGGTGGTGACCAGCGATCCACGCAGTGCAAGAGCTGGTGGCTCTCTCCCAGCACGCTCCCCCCTTTCCCTCCCAATGTGAATTGCAGCTGCAGTGTGATCACAGACAGCACTTTTACATTTGGACTCAGCGCTGTGGATTAGGTAAATTAGCCAGCAGCTTTCTGCAGCACCGCAGCCAATCAGCCCCAGCTCCCCGCCTCACCGGCCACGGCCATCAGGAGCGAGTCTCATCTAGGAGAAGGTCCGTAGGATTCGGATAGATGGAGGAATTCAAAAGCGAGTGCCTTAGAGTCATCACCCCTTCCCAAGAAAAGGGTATGGCTGAAATCCTGCCATGAAAGATTCATCAGACATTTAAGATGCTGGCTGGCTGGGGCAGAGCTACCCCAGTGGGATGCTTGTTCCACAGCCAGGCAGGAGAATGTGGCTCAGCCAGACTCTAACAGGGTGTCTGGCTGTTTGCCTAATTTTTCCAGGAAACCTCGTGGCAGGAGCTGTAAGATTGTTCTGTGGGCAAGGCAGGATGGACCAGGAGGCCATGCACTCGTTGGGGACTGTGTAACTGTCCCCATGGGCTGACCTTCAGCAGAGCAGTAGAGGAAGGCCTCTTCCCAAGAGCCCTGCTTACAGAGGATCTCAGTAGAAAGGTGACTTCATCTGGTGACCAGAAGGCCAAGGACTCTACAAAGAGTTCTCTGCCTCTTATTCCTTGTCTTCTACTCATCTCTGTACAAAAACATCCAACAGTAAAGGAGCTGTTCAGAGAAGACAAACCTCCCCAATGCATTTATGTACTGATCTTAAATCTCTTCAAGTCTTACACGTTAGTAGCTTTGATTCCTGAAAAAAATTCCCTGATGGAAGGACCATGCCATTGGAACCGGGAGCTCATGAAACAATGAGTAAGCACACATGTACGTGCCTTGCAGCCTCAAGGCCTTCTTCACCTACTCACCATCACACCAGGCACGTCACCCCAACAACCTGCACTCAACATTCCAGAGATCACAACCACGTCACTGCCCAGGGGCTGCTCTCCCCATCTGCAAAATGAGGACAATGACAGCAACCTTCCTAAGAACAACGTATTCCTGGGCAGCCTGCTCCAGCTCACCCTGCTTTGAGCAAGGGTTCAAATGGATAATCTCCAGAGGTTCCTGCCAACCTCAGGGATTTGGTGATTGACTTGTACTGCTGCTCTGGATTGTAGCACCCCAACCACGTGTCACCTGGGATTCACTGGTACAATGTCATGCCTGTGTCCTGCCTGTAGCACCTGTTGGGAACTAAGCACACAGAACATGGCTGATTCTTTTACCCTTGTCAGTACAGAGCCACCAGAAACACAGTGTCACTCCAATCCAAGCTGCAATGTCCTTACCTGCTACACCCTGCATGCACTGCCATCATTTTCAGCCCAGGACTGAAGCAATAGACTCTACCTAATCATCAAGGATGAATTTTAGATAAAATTCAAACTGATTAATGAAGAGGAGGTTAAGCACTTCCAATCAGGGTGGTGAGAAAGGTGCTGGAACAGTAAAATTGAATCCCAGACTATCTATCTCTCCACAATTTTTAAAGGTGGATAAGCCAGGATGATTCCTCCAAGCTGCCACATCCCTGTTACTGTGGATGGATGAGACTGGCTGACGGTCCATGGCACACTGGGGTTCCACCATAAACAAGGTGTTACAGCACACTTCCCTATGGGATACCAAACAACTCATATCATCAATAATGCAGAACAAGAGTTTCCTTTCAAATTATTTCCATTTATATTCCCCATTCTGAAAATGTCATATTCCTACCGGCCAACTGCCAGGACTGTAAATAACACAGTATTGCATGGTGGGAAATCGATAGCTATGGCTGGGTTTTACCTTGCTGGCTGCCCTGAAACAGCAGTACTTTGCAAACCTTGGTGAAGGTGGGCTTTGGAAGAAGAGGAGAGCTCCCTGGTGGGATGTGGCAGCTGGTGGGCAAGCAGAGCGGGGCTCGCTAACTGGTCTCACCAACCACATTTGGGTAAGGCAGCACTGTTGTCCCTACAAGCCCTGCTGCTCTAGAGACCTGAGGGCGACAGAAAATACTACATGACACTGTGCCACCGGGGGCACTGCAGGTATAACTTTCTGCACATTGAAGAGGAAGAAGCCCAGGGCCGACCTGGTGACCAAGCACATGTAAGTAGTGTCCATCTCCATGCTATGCTATCATTGTGCATCAGGTGCCCCCCTCAGACAGACACTGCTCACCTCTCAGGAGCTGCGATGGCACAATGTCCTGCCCTTTCCAGAGCATGAGGAGGACAGGAATTTAACACTGGTCCCTAGAAGACCTGGCTTCCTGCCCACCCATGCTGGGGAGCAAAGATGACATGTTTCTTCCCAGCAGCTCTTCTGCATTCCCAGGAGAACAGGACACAACAGTGTTTGACCCATCTGGGGTGACTCCAGCTCTCTGTGGAGATTAGAGAGCTTTGCATTAACACCAGAGGAGATCCACTTCTCTGTTTCTCCTCTGGGACATTCAACACCCGTGCTTGCACAGGAGAGCAGCCACAGCCTTTCCACTCGTTGCTTTGACACCACTTGCTCACCAGACAGCACTTAAGGCAGACCAAGTGTCTGGAATTGAGCTGAAATCTTCCCATCACCATTGGCTATATCCTGCATCTGAGCTCTGGAAGAATTTACAACCCAGAATTCCAATAGGTTCTCCCTTGCCAAATCTTCTGCAAACAGCCAGGGCTCCACACACTCCCAAGATTTATTGTACAATAGCTTAAGATAGCAACCTTGGGGGGGGGGGGGGGGG
>VZRW01013282.1:135016-235693 GCA_013398125.1 Aegotheles bennettii
AGGGAAGAGGAAAGAGAGTGAAAGGGAGAAGATATTTATGGAAGGAGCAAGGAGGAAAAACTTTCAGTAAAGACAGACATCTACTATGTAAAAGCAAAGATGACAGTTCCCACTGATAATCAGAGGATGGAGAAATACCATTATCAAGGAACATGATGTATGCAAACCAGACTGCCCTACAGCAGAAAGCTACTGAACTTCTGTCTGTTCCCTGTTCCTCCAACTCCTATTAAAACTTTAATGGCAGCAAACTGAAGTCCTCCTCAGAATTCTGTCCCTGCCTCTGCTCCAGACAAGGCCTTAAAGATATGAACAGCACAACAGATTTTGTTGCTATATAGTATTTTTAATCCTCATGTCCTTGGTGACCCTGCACACATAAAAAGAAGGAGGACTCATACGAATTTCAAGGCCTAAAAGAGATTTTCCCCTAGATGAGTCTCCAAGAAAAACTCACACCATATAACTATCCTCTTTGTGAGGAGATACTCAGGCTAAGACACTTCTATACTATTTCTAATCCATGCAAGTAGTCTTAATTCCCCATCCAAGGCCTGGGAGAAACCACAGAACCAAACATAGGCACCCATAGATGAAAAGCAGCAGAAGACTTCTACTGGAAATGTTACCAGAGCCACAATCCATTTGGATTCGTGAAGCATCTTCTCAAATATAGAAAACAAAGACATTCAGAGTCCTAAGGAAAACAGCAAAGGCAGCAGACCACTGTGTAATTAGTCTGAAGACAGCCTTGGTGGTGGAACAACGATAAACACACTGGCCCATTTCACTGGAGTGAACTAAATTTCATCCTTCAACATTTCCAAATCATAGCTGTGTCCCCTGCACCTAGGAGGCATCCAGATTCTGAGCATCCCTCAGTCTGGTCAACTCAGTGAAGTTCTTTCAAATCAGGTCCCACTGGCACTAGGCAAAGAGGCAGAAATTGAAGCAGAAATGATGCACCTTAATTGAAGACCAGGCAGTGCTGACATGGATCTTGCTCAACATCCCCCAACTGCTCTGGTGCTGGATCAAGAAGCCTGTGTCCTCTTTGTTAAGACATATAATAAAGCAAAATTGCTGCCCTAAATATTACTAAAGCACTGGCTGGCATGTTTAATAAACCTTTCCATTTGGGTAAATTAGCACTCATCTGGGCAAGTGCTGAAGTGCTGTTACTTGAAGAAAAAAATTTCAATGCTCAGGGTCTAATTTAAATAATTATCAGTGTATTTCTGCTCTGACTGTTTTGCTGAAATTACCAGGAGACTTGATGCAGTCTGAGTGTAAGTGCCTTTTGTCTGCATGTAATTTATTGACCCCATTTCAGTCAAGTTTTTGGCCCACTCATCACTGTGCTGGAGCACTTCACACCATAGCCAAAACGCACTTTATGGCCAGACACAGTAAAATCAATAACAACTGATCTACTTTTATAGATCTTGAAAGGAATCTTGATAAGTTACCTCCTTGTGTCCTCCACATAAGCTAAATCTCAGATCTCTGATAAGCTTTTGCTGTTCCCTTAGGTGGCTGCAGGGGACCACAGGTATCTATGGGGAAGACCAACATGCTGTCTGGGGATGATGGTGACCCCATCCCTGCAAGTCAAACCAGGCTTCAGGTGCAGACAAAAACCTGTGCAGTACTGGGATGTATGCTGGAATATGAAAATATATCCTCTTAACACCAGTGTGGAGATCAGGCCTTCAGGACAAAGTGCTTCACCCTACAAACTACTGCCATCCCACCGCTGCGCTCCATCAGGGAAGCAGCCTGCAGCCCCAAGCAGCTTGGGTCCCAGGCACAGAACCGCCCTGTGGACACTGACCTAGAGCCACACTCCCAGCAGAAAGCTCCGTACCCAGCACACCCCCTGTAGGATTTTATTTATAACAAGGAAAACAGAGAGAAGACTCTTGAATTCTTTTTCTCTGTTTTTTTTGGTGAAAACCAGCACTGATATTTTTACCTTTTCTCCTGCCCTACCTCCAGGACTCTCAGCAGAAAGCTTCACAAGAAGTCGTGCTCACTCAAAACGCTTCTTTCCCTGGGAGCAGCTCTGGGTGCTGCTGCGAGGGAGGGCACAAGCTCTGCCCTGCAGAGATAAAGGTGATGCTCTCGCCTTGCTCCCCGCACCCCAGGCTGCCTATGCATTCCGCTAGCGATCCTGCCATCTGCACCTCCCGGCTGCCTGACGAGGCAAGCTTCCCTCCAGGGCATCTTCTGCACAGCTCGCAGCCACTAGCTCATCAATCCTTGGCTCTCATCAAAAAGCAAACTTATAAACAGGCCCAGACACTTCTCTCAGGTTTAATGGAGGCAGCTAAGGAGCTGTGATCATTCGATGTTTTCCGATGATAGTGGTGATGCCTGAGGCCAGCAATAATATTACCATGAAATAAATCTGCAGTGATATAATTAGCAGGGATGCTATTACGGCACAGGTTTTAAGGATGCTCAGAACAGAGGGAGCAAAGCAGCTACTCAGAATGGGACTTTGCAGAGATTCTGGGTTTGACTAGAGGCTGGAGGGACAGAAAATACTAATATCAAGGCAATGAAGACTACACCTGCATTAGTCTGTATGCAAAATCAACCTGGTTCCTCAGAGGCCAGAGGTTATGGCAAACAGGGCTCTGTACAAGTCTAGGGTTAAATCCAGCTGACTTTCTTCTCGCCACTCAAGATACTGAGTGGCTTTCAAATATTTATGCAGTGGTCAAAGAAGCCAAGCTCTGCCCAACCTCCCAAGCTGGTTTGGAAGCAGGTGGTTTGCTGCAACCAAACACCCCTCCCCAGTCGCAGATCACTCCTCTGTTTGCATCTCTGCACCACGCTCTGCACAGTGCCGGGGACACAGCGTTCAGACAGCATTTGCAAAGCTTCTTCCAGCACCTGATCTGTGATGTGCTTTGAGGTTCTCTAGACTGGGGCGGTAGGATGGAGCAGGTAGATGCAAAACAACACCACTCTGAAGCCCAAGTCTGGTGGGAGAAGGAGATTGCTGTTTTCTCTGGTCTGCTGCATCAAACGAACAGCTCAGGCAATGGAGAACAACTGTTTCACTGATCCATACCAGAGGTGACAAATATCACTAGGTAAAACTAGGAGGAAAAGATGGAAGGGATTAAAATAAGGGATGCTACTGGTATCTGAAAGGAAGAGCTAAGAAAAGAGTTGGCACCTACCCACTGTTTTCTTTTGCTTGCAGACTTAGCACTAAAAGTAAGAGCATAGACAAAGGATATAACTAGAGCAAAAATATTTAAGGAGCAATGCTCACAGGGGAGAGGAAGAGAAAGAAGAAAGTCAACATGTGCCAGGGTTGATCCTCAGTTTTGACACAAAATCCTCAGGGCAGTTGTTTTAAAGCCACTCAGGGAACGGGATGTTCCCCAGGACTCCCAACTGGGACAGACGCCCTGGAAGGGCTTCTGCCCCCTATGCAGGACACAGAGTCATGAGCTGAAGCTTCTGTGCCAATGTCCACATGGCACATCACTGCTTGGTTATAAAAAGTTATGTGCTAGGGAGGAGTCTGCAGCGAAATCAGGAAATCATCCTTTAACTCAGCTGGGCAGGAGATGTGCCAGAGGAAAACCCTGAAAGCAGGCAGTCTGCCCTCAGCTAAGGCTCAAAGACTCTTTATAATATTTAAGCGTGTTTCCAAATCTGCAGTCAAATACTACACCTTCCCTCTTTTTTGCTACAATAAACTTTATCTTGGAATGTAATCTAGTAATAAAAATGGTTTTAAAGTGATCTGACAAGCACTAGAAACCCCATTTCTTTTGGAGTGACAACTCTATTTACAGCAGCACATACATACACTCTGTTTTACATTCCACGTGCACTCCAGACCCTCAAGATGTGGGATATATCCTTTCCATCCACTTGTAAGAATCAATTTCAGCCATGAAAAGAAGTTCTTCAGCAGGCAGAAGGTAGGAAGAAAGATTGCTTCTAGCGCTGGGGGCTCTGCACATCTCCCAGGACAGGGGTGTGGAGGGACGAGCAGCCTCCCTCTCTGTTTCATGTCTGTCTTGCTGCACTTAGGCAACCCTCCCCGCTCCAGGGGCCACCATTCAGCAAACTTCACATGTCCAGCCTGAACGGGCCAGAGCTGTGGCTTCGGGGAGGTGCAAAGCAGCTGGGCAGCATCACGCAGGGAGAAGATTTAAGGCTGAACTCTTTCAGAAGGGTGCATTTCACATTTTCTGCTAAAAAATTTCACATTCAATGCCCGAACTGGCCAGGAAACAATAGTGCCAAACCCAAGCAGAGCAGAGAAGGAGCTTTGAGCCCCAGGGAGATGTTATTGTAGTAATCACGCATGAAGGACACCTTGTAGCTAAAGTCCCAGAACTTAATTAGGATGCAGGGCTCTTATTCCCTGGTGTATCAAAAACAAAGTATGATCTCTCCAGGCCTCAGTTTCCCCATGCGTAAAGCTGGAGCTGTCAAATGTATCTATCCTAAGGGAATTAATCACTCGCTGGAATGTGCGTGGGAAGCCAAACTACCATCGCCTTGAAGTTCGCTTATCTGTTCCCTGCTCATCCAAGGGCAGGGCTGCTTACCTCTTCTTCCCCAGCATGGTTTCCTACTGCCCCCCAATGCTGCAAGGCTCAACATCTTCTCCTGCAATCTTATCTGACTTCCTCAAGCACAGGCTCATCAGCGGGGACTTCTCCATGTGTGCGAGTGGAGAGTGAGGCAGGGCTGGGATGAGCAGTGGGAAGGGCGCAGACGGGCGCTCGCTCCCGATGTAATTAGCTGATATAAAAGCTGTGCCATCTACTGGCGCCAGCACGAAACACCGCTCCCAGCACAAGTCCAGTGAAGTTGAAGTTGCTACAGCAGTTCCCTGTGTAGAGCTGGGGTGGGATTTCAGCTCACACCTCTTACAAGTAGCAGCACACAAAGGCACACGTGGGATGGCTGAAGATGACCACTCATTCTGCAGCCCTGAAGGCAGGTGATGGTCCCAGCCAGGCAGCACCGCCGGCGCTCACCGCATCCCAGACCGGAAGGGTGGTTCAGTCTTTATAACCCCTCACTTGCTAAGGAATTACCAGCTTTACTTAAAAGAATTTTCTTTCAATGGTTATGCCTGCAGAACAAAACCTCCACCATTTAAAATCAGCTTTAATTCCCATTGTTATGTTTAACATTTTGGGAAGACATTTTGGCAGGCACAAACACCGACCTACAGCCACCAGCCCTGTGCAGAAACCTGGAGTTGCTGCTTCCATCAAACCCATACGGGGACTTCCAATAGCCTTTACCACCACGCTCCATGGTCACTTTCAAGGACACAGCATATCTGAAACAGCAGAGGAGGGACAGAAAGCCAGGACATAAAGCAGAAACACCAGCCAGGAAAATGGGGACTCTGGCTGGTGCAGGCAAGCAGAGATGCAGAGACCAGGCTGGTTCTGGATGAGCTCCCGTGCCCTCGCAGGTGCTGCTGCAGCCCAGCTCTGTGCCCTCAGAGCCACTCTTGCTGCCAGCTCCCCAGCTAACCCAGTTCCAGCTCTGCACGTCCCAGTTCAGCTGCTCCATGAGCACCACCAGGCAGGCACACGGTTAAATATTTTTGCTCGCATCTGTTTGATCTTGCTTTCACTTCCAATGGTGCCTGTGAAGGCTGACAGATTTCTCATCACATGGCTGTATTAAGCTGCTTTTTAATTGCATTTGGAGGGACCTAAAGGCCAGCAGGCAGACAGGCACTTTTATTTTTCCAAGGAATGTTATTTTTATTATAGCAGCAGGAAAGGTTTGCATTAATCCCCTGCAAGCAGACAGCTTCCGTGCAGGATGCTGGCTGCATGGATGGCTGGGCCAGAGCACCAGGACGATTCAGGCACTGTCCGCTGGAATACCACGGGCACCCAACCACCACTCCTCCTTACAGAGCAGATCACAGGCTCTGGCACTAAACTGGCATTAAATTGATACAATCTCTTTAATGTTATCTCCAGCTCTTTATCGCAATTGTGTGTGCAATTTACATTCTTGTCGCTTTTTTTTTATTAACATTTGCTAGATCCTTATCACAGATATTTTACACATTGTTATAGTGTCACTCAAACATTTAATGGACATCAGCTGCTCCGAGAATATATAATAGCTCCTTGCTACGGGGTAGGGCTGGATGCTGATGGGTTTCAGGCTCGTGCTGTCAAAGCTGCAGCAGACGCAAAGCAAAGCTACGTGGAACAGAAAGCACGGTCCCTGCTAGACACCATGCCACAGGACAGAGAGCTCGTGTGCAACAGCACAGCACCACTGCCCAGCTCACCCTCACGTGAGCCTGCTGCTCCTCACCTCCAGCTCTCCCTGCTATTCAAGTCACAGGACTCGTGCAGAGACTCACTGAGATGAACTGTGCCAAAGCTGATTTGCGTTCCGTGGGCTGCAGAAAGGAGACTTGCCAAATGCACTTTCTTTAGGAAAAGAAGGCAGGATTTGAAGCCAGCTTTTGAGACAAAAAAGCTTAATGCAAGTCCATTAACCTGCAGGTCCAAGCCTCCAGTCCCTCCATCATTAGTCTCTTTAACTTCACTACTTGTCCATAAACAGAGCTATACAAATAATTGATTTTTAGTTCAACTAGGGGATGAAACCCTTAAAAAAAAATAATCCTCATTCTATCTGAATTGAATTCAGAACGATTCCGTTTTTCTTCCCAGGTCAATTATTTCCATTCAATGTAAGAGCCTTCCATCCCAGATGATGCATTTCAAACACTCGGGGGAAAAAAAATGAAACAAGAGAATAAATTGGTGGGAGGCTTTTCTGTCCAAGATCTTGGGCTTCAGAGAGCTCTTCAAGGATGTACAGCAGCACAGAGGGCTGGGGCTGAACTCCCAGGGACGGAAAGCAGATCCATAAACACAGAGGTACATGTTCCCCACAAAACTACAGGCAACCCCAGGGAAATAAAATCCCCTCTCCCACCGTGCACAGATTACAAAGCCATAGGACAGGGTGCAGGAGCAACTTTAGCTACCAAACTGCCATGGAAATGCATTTTCTCACGCCAAAACTAACCAAGGAAATTCAAATAAATCCCTTTTTCAGTGACATGGTTTCTTTTATTTTGCTATCATTGCAAACATTTCTTCCCAACCGTGTTTAAAGGTTGTTTTATAAAGAATTAAATGGCAATTCTCTTCCCTAGCACCAATTCCCTCAGAGACCCCCTCCTCTATTGCATCACTCACCATTTCTATACCTATATCTATCTATAGAGATAGACCACTAAGTCTTACTCATCATCTTTTTACCCTTTCAACCACCCCCAAACGCATCCCCTTAGCACACAAAATAAGGCAGTTCCACCAGGCCTTGGGAACTTGAGAGGGTGAGGACCAAGCTGATGGATCTGAGGTTTGAGACAGCTGAAACTCCAACTGCTGCAAATCCCTTGGCAACACTAATGGCTTTAGTTATTTCCACCTCGGCTAAGAGTGCTGCTCCTGCACTGGAGAAACCAGGAAAAACTGAAAAACAACAGCTAACTGCTGCCAAATACACAACACAGTCCTAGGAAAGGAAGTAAAACACCCTTGAAGGACTATTTCATCCTTCTCTTCACTTGGTCTCTGAGGTCTCTGGGTTCCTCACACCATAGGAAGCAGAGTGCAGAAACACAAGGCATGCACAGCAATTAAACCCTCAAAGAAAGGTTGATTCCCTTTACAGGGAGTTCAGAGTTTCCCTCCCTGCGTGTGCAAACCAGCCTGGCAGTGCTCAGGAGAAGCAAGGGCAAGCTTTGCTCAGGCTAAAAGCCCAGCTAAAGCTCCCAGTGCTGCAGCATGACCTGAGACTACCAGCCTCAGCCCTGGACACAATGCAGGGACCAGCAGCACGCTGCAGCTCCCCTCAGTGTGCCTGCCAAAGGGAAGATGCTCTGGGGCACAGAGGAGTCCAGAAGCCTAAAATAACTCTCTGGGCAAAGGTATCAGGTACAGAGCTAAGCGGTACAGACCTGGAGGTGTGAGAACCAGTGTGAGTTCACCTTCTGGCTGATAGCTAGCTGCTAGGGTAAGGGACCAGAGGAGTATTTCAGTTTTTGGGAAGGGGAAAGTCAGGAAACTATTTATTTGCACAGGAAAAATAAGAAAACTCCAGTCTGGGTTGGAAACTGTACCTTAGTGTCTCTTGAGACATCAGCTCATTTACAGAGCTGGTTTGGCCTCCTGTTTTGCACCAGGCCCTCAGAGGGCATCTTGGAAAACCTTTGAGGTCTCCTCTCTGAACTGCAACCATCTAAACTTCTTAAAGTAAATATTCAGAATCAACAGCCTCCATCTGCCAAGGGCAAGAGAGGACAAAGGTTTCTTCATCTGTTCTTTGCCAACAGCCAGACAAGCCCATGGTGCCCGAAGGCTGACAGCCTGCACATAGGGCTAGGGACTGGCTATGGAGACTTGCTGAACATTTTATCAAGTCAGGACCATCACTTTGCATTCCCTCATCCCTGATTCCAGGTGCATTTGCAGTACTGAGTCCGTCCCTGGCAGGGGTGCCCCCAAACGGGATGGTCCCAGCAGCCCCCCAACCTCTGGTGTGTGGCAGTGCTGGGGAGGCAGCTGCAGCAGCCCCTGCATCCACACAGACCTCTGCAGCTGCAGAGTGCACCAAGCAGCTTACAGAGTTGTAAAGCCCATCGGGCTGGGCTGCTGCCAAGCGATCACAGGAGAAGAAAGGGAAACGTTCAACATAATCTGCATGAAGGTGCAGGAAGCCCTAAATCGCGTTAGCGCTATTAAGGAAGCTGGTTACATCGCTGGGCAAACTGGCCCAATACAGTTTTGATAGACTTGTTACAAACATCTGATTGTCCCTGATTAGATTAGACAATAAACCCCCATCCTGGTGCGCCGGCATTGTTTGGCTCCCCTCTGCAATCTGTAAATTAGAATTCCAGACCTGGGAGATTGGATTCAAATTGGATTACTGGAGCAGGTCCAGCACAAGACAATCGTGAGGCAGGAGAAGACACACACACACACACACACACACAAATAAATAAATAAATAACTGCATGGGGACAGTCAGCCAGGATTTGATTAGGAGTGAATTAAAAATAGAATTAAAAACAAAAACCACCAACCAGCAATTAGCAAAGAAGCGGGAAGAGGGATGGATTTGTCACCATGAATTAGCAAAGCACAGAGATCACACTTCTACATGCTTTGTACTCAGCACGTGCAAGGTTGATATTGGTTGTGGTCCATCCTCCACAAATGCAAGAGCTCCTGTCTGTGGCCACACGGCTGGAACGGGGCAGGTGTGCATGAGGCAACGAAGCCCCACATCCCACCAGAACCACCGGCTGCATCTGAGCTCACCTGAACTATGCTTATTCCCTCTTTCCTGCCCCATTTTGCTGCCTAGGCAAGACAGATAAGATGTCCCTTAGCTTGGACACTGCTCTGGGACCCAGCAGGCCAGGGTGTGACCACTGGTGGCCTTCTGGCCTGCCCAGAAGTCCCCCAGCAGGTAAAATCCAGGGCTGTATTGCACTGCAGCAGGAAAAGTCAGGGGGGCCACTTGTGCAGCACTGCACACTGCCACCCAACCCGAACCCCTGAGGCACAGAGATCAGGTCTCCCTCTGCTCTCCTGGGACCCCTCCAGTTAAACCCACCAACGACATGGCCAATGTGTGCCTGGAAGAACTTGCTGCAGACAGTTCAGAAGGGCAGTGAGACAGCAATGGGACCTTGTGCTGCCAGTGTGAGCCCAGGGGTGCTCCTGCTGAATGCTGACCCCCTTCGCTGCCTGCCCTGAAGACCACATGCCACCAAGACCAGAGGACAGCAACACCCCCAACAGCAGAGGAGGGCAGAGAAAGCTGTCGTGCCCACACTGCCCATTTCCTACCAGCCCATGCCGTGCTGAGAGAGGAGGGAGGGGTTGATGCTCCAAACTGGGCTGAGAGATGCTCTGCCACATGCCAATTTTTGCAGCTCTTTAGACAAATGAAACCTTTTATTGTCCCTATCAGGGAGCAGAAGAGCTGATAAAGACTCTGTTTGCCACATACCTGCAAGGGAAATCTGAGGGCTATCAGAATTGTTAAAGGGATAAACCTGTCCAATTAAATCCTCTCTGCACTCTTGATATATGCTTCTGCCAGACGTAAATGGAGCTTGGAACTTGTCCCAGCTGAACAGTAATGCCCTGAGCATCCAACCAGGACTAAAAGCACAGCCGGCCTGAGCTCCTGCCATGCCCCTGCTGGGTAGCTCTCACCCCTGAGAAGCCAGCTTGGTAAGTACTTGGTGGTAATGCACCAAACCTCACCTCGCCCTCCATCAGAGAATCCCAAAGCATGGCCTAGTACTAACCACGCCATCACATCAGAAAGAATATGCAAGGAAAAAATGCCAGTAAGTGGGAAAACCCAAAGCTGAAGGTGGGGGGTGGAAATCGGAGACAAAACTGAGAAGTTTGCTTAAGGCAGTAAGAAAACCCAAGCCTTACTCATCTCCAGATCAACCATCTTCACCATGCAGGGCAAATCCCAGCTCTTCCAGCCACCTTCCCTAGGATCTGAAGCAAATGAAGATAAGAATGCCCCAGACTCCTAGAGCCATGTTCATCCAGGCTTTGTAGCCACAAGAACGCCAGCCAGACACCCCTGCAGGATGCCTTCAAAACACCAAAAATCCCCACTCTTGTCCTTTGTATTCATTTTTCTACCCAAAGAAAGTGTCTAATGTTAAGTGTAGGTTTTCCTATCTGAAAGCCTTCAGTGAAATATATTGTGAGCTCCTACACCTTAGCTGAAGGAACAGGAGCCTTGAACCCTCCTGCCAATCTTCTCCTGTCCCCCAAATGCTCATCCCACACCGGAGCTAAATACATAGCAACAAAAAATGCAGTTACACCCCACAACAACAGAAAAAACAAACCCCACAGACTCTGAGCTACGGGTAAGTGCTGTTAGTTCTTTCATCACCAGAGTCACGCAAGGTGCACCAAACCTACAATGTATACACAACATCTATGTAAAATATACACACACACGTAATACACACATATTATAAATTCTCTGAGACATTAAATGTCATTTTGCTGCACTCAATGTGTTGTATTTGACAATTACTGCATACAGCTGAGCTCCATCAGAAATGTAACAAATTTGCCTTAGGCCAGAAGATTTTGGTGGTGATGTACAATATGTTACATTAAAAAAACTCTTCGGAAAAAAATACTGGCCCAACCATGCCCCCAGCATCCCACGGGGCAACAGCAGCGCCTGCAGACATTCATAGTGTATTTTATGGATAGGGAGATATCTTTTTAGAGACTGGGAAGACCACCAGCACAGACAGCAATCTTTAGGCTGGTCACGGTGTACAAATAACTCATTCCATCAGGGCATAACCCACTCAGTAAACTGTGGGATGTGCCACTCACAGGAGACAAAGCAAATTGTCTGTGGTTAAATATGTGAAGGATGAAACAGTCAGCATCCAAAAGCAGCCTTAGCAGGAGCTATATAAAAAGCAGAAACAAGCCTAAAACATACCCTAGCATCTAAAATTTCCATCTCTCAGCCTCCTCCTCTATCAAATCACAAATCCCTACTCCCCCAGTCTGAGGAGCTTTGGGAAAAAGAAACAGATCCAGGGTGTCTGTAGACCTGAAGGAGAGGGGGGAGCATCCTCCTAGATCCTGCACCACAAGCAGTGACCTCCTCTTGTTCCCCCACCGCCTCTTTACTGCTGAGATGCTTTTGTGACCATAGAAGAATTACCTGAGGCATTGGGCTTGCACAGCAGAAATGATGCAGCAACCCCTCAGCCACTTGCACCAATGCTTTCTGAAGCCTTTCATGGCCTCAGCAGCCCCCTCCAATCCCTCTGTGGCTTTGATCCACACTGGTTGGCACTGCCAGCCCAGGTGAGGAAGTGGGGTTGGGGCTGCCAAGATCTTTTGAGGCCACAAGCTGCAGACAGGGCTGGGGTATTCAGGGATGTGCCATGGGAGAAAGGAGCAGAGCCTGGGTCTGCAGGCTGAGCACAAAGTGGCAATGGCAAACAGTCCAGGGAAGGGAAGAAGAGATGCCCTCATGTTCTGGGCACATGGAGGAGGCAAGGGACTGTATTTGATGGCAAGGGGGACTCTTTCCAGTGCCTTTTATCCTTGCTGCTTCCTTTCCTTTTGTTATGGTTTGAGGGGGCACAGGCTCAATTTATGGCATCAATATGAGGAGCTAGAGAGAAGGTGGTGTTTAGGACCCCGAGGAGCCCAGGGGGTAGAACAGAGAGGGGTCAGGATTCCCTCCCATTTCTTGCCATACTCTATAAAAGCCAGGAGGATGGGAAGTCCACCCCTTACTGCTCCCTTCTTCCTTGCTGTTTCAGTGTGCTTGGAGGTCTTGGAGACAGGCTCCTTCTCTTTGCTGTCAGCTCACCACGTGCTCTGCAGGATCCAAACCCATCAGGTGTTGGGAAGAGCTTTGAACCCTTTTCCTGAGTTCGCTCTGCCACGAGGGACTTTTGGACACTTACATCAGCAATCATTGAGATTGGGTTTTGTATATACATATATATACACACATATATATTCTTTCTCCCACGTGTCACTATCCTTTCCCTGTTCTGTTGAACCTGTGCTAGTTTTAACATCCAACCTTTAAGTTTCTTCCTTAATCCCCTTTTATCTTCCCTTGTGAGGATGAAGAGGAGTAACAGAGAGCAATTCCGTTCTCTGGGTTTTGGTTTGCCTTGACCACTAAACCGAGACACCTTTCTACAGAGAACCAGCTCATCTCCAAACTCAGCAAACACAGCCACTGAGGCTCTAAAAGAAGGGAAGGTCTCACCACTACAGGTGAAGTTACAGGCTACACTGAGAGAAGAAAAGAAAGGGGAAGAGAGAAAAATGCCCCTCAGAGGTTTGGGAATCCAGAACCGGCAGTTGCCCTGTGCCCACCCCCAGGAGACGGCTTTGCCCTGACAGCTCAGTGCTCCACCAACAGCAAACTCCAACAGCTGGTCTCCTAAACAAGCTCACTAAAGAAGCCCTACCCTGTAGGTACGCAACTCTGGGCACATACAAAGGCAAGGAGGGGTCCAAACACACAGAGATCAAAGAAGAAATAAGAAATAAGTAAAAAAAAAGTTGCCTGCTTGGCAAACAACCAACCTGTTGAATTCTAGTCTCAGATGACATTGATCCCTGAGCCAGTCAGCTGTGATTCCCAGAACAAGGAAAACACAACGGGGATTTGTAGTCATTTGGCAACACGTCACCTCATTCCCTCCACACGTGAAGGAAGAGGTCCTTCTTAGCCCTAACAGGGGCAAGCTCACGAGCATGGACAAGAGCAACCCCTTAAACTTTTACCCAGGTGGGAACAGACCTCCCGTTTCCTTACACCTCACCTGTAGTGAGATCCCTAGAACTTCCCCACAATGCAATATGCTGTGTAGATTTGTCATCTCCTCCAGGTGCTACTCCACCTTAGCAATATCTTTTACTTCTATTTCAAAGGAGAGTACCTGTACTTTTGGTATTGAAGACCATCTCCTCTACCTCCCCTGCTGCTAAAGCTTGGGAATAAAAGGCAGCTGGAACTACAGAGCCCAGAGGAGACTGTGAGGGCTGGCTTGAAGGAATGAAATCATCACGGAGAAAGGGCACTGGGGGAGGCTGGGGAAAAGGGCAGTTAGTCACAGTAAAATTTCACATCAAATAGAGGCTGCTGCATGGGACACAGGGTGTAAGTCCCACAGAAGCCAGCTGTAGATGCTCTTCCCTAGTGCCAGCTGGAACAGGTGGGAATCGCAAAAAGATCTTCCTAGGAATATTTCTGTCCAATGATGAGACTGTCATCAGATATGATGGTCTGGAACAGAAAGGGAGGGACAGCTTCCAAATAACCAGCCCCTTGTAGATGACTGCTATTTTAGGAAGCAATTACCCCTCTTTGCCACACACCCCTGGCTCCAGCACTCCTCTGAAAAGCACATGTGAAATCTAAGAGTGTCCTGCTAGTGCCAGACCTGTGCCACATCAGGGCCAGACAGCCCAGCCTGGTTTCCCTGTGCTTGATTTCTGCTTTTTAGAAATGCAACACACAAGGTAAGAAACTATGTATTATTGATAAGTGCTCTGCACACAGTTTAATAAAGACACATTAACATTTTCACGTAGAAACAGGAAAACAGGCTCTTTGATGGCTGGACTGAATCACCACCTAATCAGAATGGCAGTTGAAGTGTGTGTCTGTTGTCTGTGCCCTATGTCTAGCTGGCACCTTCCTGCAAAGCCTCACCAAAGCAGAGGCAATATCCCTTCTCTCTCCTGCAGCCATGGAGGCAGTGAGGCATCTTTCCAGTGCAGTGAGTACATGAGTGACGTGGCAATTCATACTCCAAGGAGAGGATCCACTTCTCCCTCCTCACCTGCCCTCGCTGATACACGGAGTCCCACCTGACTCAGATGCTGAAAAATACATTTCAAGAAGTCATCATCAGTCTCGTGAGTCATGAGAGAAGAGGAGGAAATGAGTGCAGGAGAGATGATTCAGCTAAGGGGAGAGTTGAGACAAGAAAACACAGGCTGGAGAGTAGAAGCTGTGGGAGCTTCACTGCTTTGAAGGAGCTTACCACAACATGGAAGAAATTCAGAAAATCCAATTTCTCCTCCTCCCATCAACTTCCCCACTTCCAGGTTTTGTTGACAGTACCACCGATCCAAGATGCCAAGAATTTACATGCAAGCTGGATGTAAGAGACTGCTCCATCCAGTGACCACGCTCTGAATGAGTCCTCTCAAAGGGACTAATTCAGGTCAACAGATCATTGTGCCCACTACAATAAAACAGCACCAAGTGCTCATTATCTAACCAGTACTGCCAGAATCACTCCTCTGCATTGGGTCCAGCATCAGGCAAGCCCTTAACAGCACCCCAACCAGTCCTGCCCAAAAACCCAACAAAAAGAAGCCAAACTGGAAGACGAACAAGGTTATTTGTACCACAGACAGCAGTCCTACCCCTGACCTAGCACCAGAAGGCACACAAACTCTCCACAAGTCTGTGTGAGGCAGAGCAAAGGGTAAGAAAAACCACAGTGCCTCACCAGCTGAAATTCAAATGGCACAGTGGAAACCACCCAGCACAGTCCTGCCGTGTAACCCAGTCTATTACCCTGCCCATCACAGAAGCCACACATTGTCCAGGTGTGTATCAAGTCTGCAACTAACTTCTGTCATCCGTGTCTTCCTCCAGCTGCTGCCTCGTTACAGCCATTGCCAGGTTTTACCAGGCCAGCACCATGAGCAGGTTACCTCACTCCACTACAGATAAAATGAGTTCACTTTAAAAGGAGTACTACAAAATAGGACAAGAGATTGGAAACACAGGCAGGCATCCACGAGGGCAACTCACACACAGGGTCAATCACAGGAGCCAAGTGCCAGGCAGCAGCACAAACATTTCAGTGCATCCTCCGCTAAACAGGAAAAACACAACTTGTCTGAAACGCATCCATAAGCTGTTGCAGGGACAACACAGGACCTTTGCTCCTGTTCATCACGCTCACAGTTAAATAACTGGGTCAAATTTGCTGCCAGGCTTTTGCTGTCACTTGTATTCTTGTGGCAGCACTTTCAGGTGTTTACATGATGCTGGGAGGAGATAAAAAGTAAGAAGGTGCCTACAGTAGATCCTCACATGATACGTTCTTGCCTCACACCGCAGACGTTCTCCACGGGAATCTGTACAACTGAGGATGCAGTTCCCAGAAAAGGCCACACAACCACAGAAATTACTTTGAAGCTGAGATCATAATGCTATGCCAGCATAAACCATCTTCTTTAGACTGAATGTATCAGACAAAGGATCAGCACATAGGTCCATCACCTTACCTTTAAAGCACGGACTTTCTTGGCCAAGAGGCTCTCGATGTCCCCTGCGACCTTCTCCACCAATTTCCTCGGCACATTCTCTTTGACTTCAAACAGGTTTCTGTTCTCATTGTAGATCTAAGAAGGGAAACAGGAGAAAGAAAGACAGTCAATATTAGAGAGAAGTACAGCAGTCTTCCCACAGAAAAGCTGATCCTCTAACACAGAAGAATTTTGGCAACATGGATTAGGTAACAATATCAGCTTTGGAAATGAGGGGAACAAGGAAAGAAAGGCTTTGCAACCAGAAAAAAAAAATGCATTTGACCTGCTGCTCACACCACTGGCTTTATAGCTGCCTTCATGCTTGCAGGCTATGAGCATCCTCACTGTTGCTCAGGAGCTGAGCTGCCCACCACGCTGCCCACCCCTCCATGGAGCCAAACCAGCAGCACAGGCAGAACCACCACGCTTCCTCCTGTGCTCTCCCCCAGCCAAACACACCCCTAAAGCCCTCTGACAGTTCACATGCCCTCTTCCTAAGGACACCTGCTGGGGTTTGCATATGGAGGACCAACTGCCTGCCTGCCTCGAGCCCCAGTGTGCAGCCCACAGGGCTCCTTAGGTGTGGAGCCTGGCAGCAGAGGTGCAGGCAGGGCAGCCCCGGGCACAGGCAGCAGTGGGTGCCAGGAATGGGAGCAAGAGGATCACATAAAGTAGGACAAAACCTCATCCCTAAGCAAGCCATAGTGAAGTGGCGCCCTCAGGACATCAGGATTTCTACAATCGGTCCAGAAGTTGGCCAGGCTGTGGCAGGGAGAGGCACAGATCTATACTGGGATTATCCTGAAAGCCAGATGCAGTTACCTGGATTTGAATGTTTGCACCCAAAGTGGGCAGCTGTGACCCATGGGCCTGCCCTTCCAAGCCACTGCTGAGGACAATGCCGGCCCCAAGGGAAGTGCTGGTGGCATCAGTGCTACCCCAACAAGAAGGGCTCAGTCCCACCACAGACTTGGCAACCACCAACCTCTCTGTTACCTCCTCAGATCATTTTCTGACCTGTTAACTCAGCCTGTCTGCACACTCAGGTGCAACCATCACAGGGGAAAAGAGAAGAGCTTTTCAGAGTCATTCGAGATTAGGAAAAAAATAAAAATATCCTCATGCCTTATCTTTTCTTAAGTAAGATACATGAAGAAAAGCACACAGCAAACAGGATTCTGCTTCAGGGCTACTTGCGAATACCTACAACTCCAGACATGAAGACATCCAGCAGCAGAAATCCCTCCAAGGAGAGCTGGACCTCCCCAGGGAGGTAGCTGGCTCCATGCTTAACTGTGTTTTCCATGCTAAGCATGTCTGTCACCTACCCGAGCTTGCATGATCCTTGGGAGCTGAATCACTGCTTCCCATGGGACACAAAAAGTCTCTGCTGAAGCTTCATTGGAGGTGAAATACTCCCTGTAACTGCTGGTTTGTTGCAGACCTGACCATTATGACAAGGGAAGAGACCAGGTGGTGCAGAAACCGTTTCTCACGGAACATCTGTCCTAATCTGCCCTGGGTCTCGGGGCAGCACCCGAACACAAACAGTAAACAAACAGCTTCTACAAGACAAACATCTACAGCAGAAACCCCCACGCATTTCACCCCATGCCAGCAGCACGAAGGCAGGACTAAGGAGAGGCCTGGCCATGGACACCCACCCAGGCTGAGGCCACCACAGCTGCTTCTCTTGGTAGACCCAGCAAAAATAAAGGTACAGGCAGGCAGGTGCCCAGGATCCAGACAGCAGCACATCACACAGATCAGGAACAGGATGAAACCCTCCTGGTATGTTGGAAAACTCTTTACTCCACCCTTTTTCTTTTCCAGAGGTCAATAAGCAGGAGCAGGAGGTGACTCTGCTTGCTGAAAGGCAGCTGGCGATGAATTCAAGAGCCTGAGCAGAGACCCCCCCACCACAGCCTCCCCTTTCCTCTTGTGGAGGAACTAAGCAGAGCAGTTCCTGAGGTTGGAGCCACAGGATTATGCTCAGAGACTGAGCAAAAGGCTGCTCTTTTGGCTTTGCAGGGTCCCTCCAGACCTACAGGGTTAATCTGCAGGCTTCAACTTTGCTTTCTGCAGCTTTCACTGGGATCCCTGCTCTGACTGAGCTCCTTTCTTCAGTGCCACCAGGACGTTCCCAACAGCACGCCTTGTGTCCACATACACCACTGCTCCATCCTAGCTCTACTCCAGGCAACTGTTTATGGTTTTTCCCCCCAGAAAAGCTCCAAGGGGTTCAGGTAACCCGCCCTGCCTGCCAGGATGGTACCCACCCATAAGGCTCAGGCCTGCTCATTTCTGAAGTTTCTGGAGAAAACAGCATTTCCGTGAGTTTTACTGGTTACTGACCTGTAAGAGCACAGCCCATGAGCCAAGAGCAGAGGTACAGCCAGCCAAACATCTGCAATCCTTGTGCAACTCCCTGGTTCCTAAGAAATACGTGGAGCACAGCTCCAGTGCCTGCACCAAGGCTCTGCCCTCACAGGCTCCAGACCTGCCACTCTTCAAGGAAGGGTAACTCCAAGCATTAAGTTTTCGGCCAACCTGATTCCAAGGGCTTCACCCAAATAATTTTGGTCCCCAAACCACCCATACTTCACATCAATTCAGCAACTCCTGAACAGGCCTACAGGAAAGCTGGAGAGGGACTTTTGATAAGGGCATGGAGTGATAGGTTTCAAACTGAAAGAGGGGAGATTTAGATTGGATCTGAGGAAGAAATTCTTTGCTATGAGGGTGATGAGACCATGGCCCAGGGTGCCCAGAGAAGCTGTGGATGCCCCGTCCCTGGCAGTGTTGAAGGCCAGGCTGGATGGGGCTTGGAGCAACCTGGTCTGGTGGGAGGTGTCCCTGCCCATGGCAGGGGGGTGGGACTGGGTGAGCTTTAAGGTCCCTTCCGACCCAAACCGATCTGTGATTCTGTGATTATAGGTGATTGTTATGTAAGTGCAGTGACTGCAAAGAGGATGCTTCAATAAGAGAACACATTTTAGAGGCATCCTCAGGCTGGAGCAGAAATTATTTCTAGGTGTTCTTCACATCAGTGCCCCATCACACCTCAAGCTTCAGCCCCGAAAAGCAAGGACTGTCAACAACAAAACATTCTGTGCTAGAGAAAAATGCCCCATACCACCAGAGAACGGGTTAAAACGAGGAAAGCTCAACACAAAGCAATATTCTCTCATACTCTTTTTTCCCATTGGTAAGTACCAGCATAACAAAATAATGTGTTTGGGAGGCGCGCGCTACCTCCAGCTGAGCAGCAGCAATTAGAAAGGCAAAGAGGAGCAATCTTCAAGGAGAAAGCTTTGGGTAAGGAGGGCGTCCTGACTTCAGTATTTCCCTATTATGAAACAGAAAATTGTCTCCTATTGGTTACAGACAGAAACGGTGCCTGTCCACAAGGGAGGAAAAAATAGAAAAAGAAACCAGGAGATGTTCCTCCAGCCCTCTGCAGCTGCAGAGCTCCGCAGTCTTCTTGGCTGAACAGTTCATCGGCGTTAATTAGAACAATCCAGCACGAATTAACAGTGACCATACGAGCACAAGAACCTACCAGACAGGCAGGGGGATGAATGGTAGTGCTCCAGGCAATTAAGATAGCTTCGCACGCTCCATTGTAGCATTTTGCTTTGGGTTGTTCAGAGCTTGGATGGGTTTTACTTATCTAAGGTGACATTTCCCATATTGGGTTTTTCCTTAAGCTGAATGAGAGGGCGAATTTTCTGGCCAAAGACATCCCAAACATTCCTTAGCGATGGCAAAAGCTCTTAGTTTTATCCAGATCAGAAAGCCATTCTCATTGAAATTCTCCTGTGATCCAGTGCTCTGGGACCTGGGTTTGAAATTTGTAACAGCGGTGACCTCGGAGTCAAGAAACTGCTGTTTCTGATTCTGTGTGGGTACCACCACATGCAGCCATACCAGCACCTCAGGGGAAGGGGGGTGCAGGTTGCATGCTCTCGGCAGACTGTGTTTTGCCTTTCAATCCCTTTGTGAACACAGCCCATCCCCTCACAGCCTGCACACCCCCCCCACGGGCAGGGGAGGGCGAGTGGGCAGCAATGCAGGAACACCAGAGTGCAGCCCAGTTCTGCCATGCTCCAGCCACACTGGAACAAGAAGTAACGCCCCTGCTTTAGCCAAGCTCAACGTGGTTGGCAAATTTGAAGTTATGGGACAGGAGAGGGGCTGCACAGAGCCCCTGAATTACCTATGGAGGTGTTAGCCCTCAGGCAGCACAGAGGAGGAAGGTGTTATATTCAGGGAATGGAGGTTCAGACCAAATTATAAACTGCAAATCTCAATAAGAAGCCAGGGAAGGGCTGAAGCTGGATGCAGTAGCCAGAAGATCCAGGCATGACAGCAGGAAGAGTTCAGCAGCAGATGCTGAGAGCGAATTAACAAGTGGCAAGAGCAGGAGGAAATACTAACACAGGCAAAACAACAGAAAGGACTGAGTTGATACAAAAAAAATAAATCATTATAATGGTGGCAGGTGGGGGGGCAGAAAATCAAACTGCTCAAGACAACTTGCAACATGAAAAATGTAATCCCAAATACTTCTAAGCATAGCGCAGATATAAACAGCTGAGAAGAGGCACGGAAGTGCTAAGCAGCCTTGCTAAAAAGCAGAGCTGGTAACACAACCAATCACCACTACACGTTCACAGCAGCAACTGTATAACCAGAGAGGCAGATCTGACACTGCCTCAGAACATCCATTCTCTAAATTCACTTGTTTGCCTTGCTCCCAATGCAGAGCAAATGATGCTCATCCCTGCTATTAATTCCCTCTGTGCCTATACATCCAGGGGGCTGTCAGGGTTCAGAGAAAGCATTTGCTGCTCCCCAGTCCCCTGTGAGCACACCCAGCACCGTGAAACTGGGCAGCCCGAGAAGGAACAGAAAAGGGGGCAGAAATACTCCTATGAGTGCAGAAAGCCCCACTTGATGAGCTGCCACAAGAGAACCCAGCACCTTCCTGTAGGGCAAGGCAGCTGATGATAAAACATAGAGGAAAATAAACTCTGGGGGAGCTCCCTGTACAGTACCATTAGCACGTCTGCCTTTGGACACCACTGGAAAGTCAAAATTATGTCCTTAGCCCCAGCCTTGCTATTTCCCATGGGTGTCAGCCTCCCCTGTGCAGCGTCAGGGACAGCCTACAGCCTCCTTGCCCAGGACAAGAGGGAGGACACTGATGGAGGGGCTGGGATGGTGGGGTACTCATGATCCAAACCAGACTCCTTCTCCTTCCCTCTCCCCAGCTCCATTTCACATGCCTCAAGAAGTCGCCCTTCCCCAAAAGCGAGCTACTGGCATGGCAGCACTCTGCTCTGTTTGCATAGCATCATCTCCATGCCAAGACTCCCCCCCCTCCCCCCACTTAACAACAACAACAAACAAAAAACTGAACCCTAACATGGCAGCTGGTAACTCCAGCAGCTCCCAGCCCCGATGTGCCAGGATACAGGCTGTACCCACAGCTCAAACTCCAAGAGGGTCTTCCTCAGGGCCAAGGCCTGCAGCTCCACCGGGAGCAGAGGCATCTGGTCTGGGTAACAGTCACCTTCCAGAAATTATTATTTCTTTTTCCTCCTGTATGAACCCAATACACCTGGTTTGGACAGCTGCAGTCCAAACCCCAGTGTTTAATCACAGTGCAAAGCTGGTGTGTTTGCAAAAGAGCAAAGTACTACGTGCAGCAACAGAGCGGGCTGCCCTCCTGCTCCCAGAGCTTCGCACCTCAGGGCAGGGATGCTCCAGGTGAGGAAGGCCAAAGACCAAACTGCATCTCCACAGGCACGACAGCCCCACTCTCTGCACAGCTGAGATAACTCCTTGTGCCCCAGAGGTGGGACTGGGCCATGTCGTGCCCTACAAAGGTCATACGCCAGGAAAAGAAGAGGTTTTTCTCACTTGGCATTATTATGCAGAGCAGGAGGGACCTCTGTTCAGGGGGGATACTTCAAGCTCCCACAAGCAGACCTGTGCTGATCAGCTTCGTACAGTGACCCAGATACAGCCTCTGCAAAGGGAATTAGCTGGTACAACAAGTACTGCAGCAGGACACCCGCCCTTAGAGGCACCGCTTGCTCAGACACTGGTCTAGTGCCTCTCCTGGAGCTTCAGGATCTGCTGGGTCTCCAGCAGACAAGTGGCAGTCTGGCTCATTTTAAATCTCATCTCACCTACAGTGAGCCATTCCCCCATGGCTCGGGGTATCATTGGAGAAGAACAGGGAAAACCCTCCAGCAGACTTGCTCATGCCTTGGGCACACAGAGCAGACTCCTCTGATGAAGAGGGTGCCTAGAGAAGAATTAACCAGCAACATAAATGACCGTCAAGAGCACTGTGAGATGCTCCAGGCTGAGCAAGGAGCACTGCGGCTGGGTAAGAGGGAGGAAAAGGAGTGCAAAACCCCAAAGATCCTTCTGGAAGATGGAGACTGCTTAGGGCCACAGGCAGAGAGCAGAGACAGACAATTCCCATCTCGCCCCTCGTCCGTGCTGCACCTACAGTTGTTAAATTTCATCGTCTGGTGCTTATAGTTCTTGCAATGATGGTAATCATCATGGTGTCTGTATTACACTAGGAGGATGCCAGCCTCGGCGCAGCGTCAGGGATAATCAAGCAGGCAGTGATAAGAGTGAGAGTGGCCTCGCTGACAGCCTGCCAGGACGAGCCGTGCTGCCTGTGCCACGCTGCACAGAGCAGATCACACACCACTGCAGGGACGAGGGGGACAGGGACCAGCAGAGGGCACAGCCATGGCCAGCTGGTGCAGCAGCCATCCCCTGGAAGGTATCAGATCTCAGTTTTCTCTGTCAAGGAGTAGGGGGGTGGGGGAGGAGGCAAAGGGAAGCAGCCACAGGTGAGCAGCGGTGCCACAGGTGAGCAGCGGTGCCACAGTCCAGCGAGGACTTTGCAAATCTACCCCACGCCAACTCACAGAGCCACTACCATGGACTCCACCAGCCCTGGGGACATGGCCCTGTGGGCACAGTCCCCAGCCCAGGGCCCGATGTGCTGCTCCTGCAGAGCCTGACGTGTCCCTTGCCACAAGCCCTGCCTCACGCTCAGCAAGAGCCACTGCTCCTGCAGCCTGCGGATGCGCTCGAGCGCGCGCAGGAGGCAAACAGCTTGACATTTACTAACCCCATCTCCCCCCTCCTCACACAGTGCCATTTCCCTGCTGTGCTCCTGCCTTCCACCTACCCAATAACAAGCAAGCACCCTCCGAGCAGCTCTCCTGCAGGAGCAGGACAGGGAAACGTGTGGTTTACCTGCTCCTCAGGGACAGTCAGCTATAATTTAAGCAAAAAAATAATAGAACTCAGGTCTCACTCCTTCACTAAAGAGCCTGCTAAAAGGTAGCAGTACCACAGAAGACACAGGGGATGAGAGGAAGGCAGCCCACTCCACCAGGGATGGAGAGGTGGAGCTGCCTCAGCACTGTCTCCCATCCTCTATGGCACTGGCACCAGCTGGACTTCTGCTCGCTCAACGCAGGATCACAAGCCGAGACTCCAGGCCTGCCAGCCCTGAAGAAGACCTGAGACTGCTATGCATAATTTAGCAACTAGACAGGGATAAAGGGCTATGCACTGTTAGCCTGGATTATGGAAAACCTCTCCTGGCCTGGAAAGCTGCTTTTAGTCTTCAGCAGTCCAAACCCTTGTACAGGGAGCTCTCAGAGCGACTGACCTGCCTGGGTGTCTGCAGAGTGAATCTTCTGCAAGGCAATTCAGTACCACACAACTTCAAAACCTCCTTTCAGATAAAGTACTGCAAAAACACATCACTGCATAGTTGAAAACGTAAGGTCTCAACCAGGATGGAAGCTCTGCCCAGGCTGCAGACTCACAGCCATCTGGATGACATGGGCCTTGCTGCCAGGTGAGGGCACAAGCCCACCAGAGCCTGCTATGCTGATGTATGAGGAGGAGAGTGCAGCTACAGCATCTCGGACAAATGCCCAAATACATTCAGAGATCACACAATCTCTAAAAATACACCCTTGTGCAGTAAACAAACCAAATACCCCAACCTGATCCTTGACTCTGGCTGCTCCCTTGGTTACATGGGATATAACAAGAGCTTAGTAAGGAAAACACAGTATTTTTAAATGGTACTTCAGCTGCTTTAGGGTTTAACCAGTTTAAGTCATGTCCATACAGAAGAACTGTACTTCAGATCAGCATCATTAAAATTGCACCTGGAGTACCTGGGGAGGTACTGCACCTAGGAGCATCCTAGGAGGGATGCTGACACAGATAGAGATGTACTGTTCTGCTACATTTCAGCTTTGTACTATTTCTATCAGAATCACTGCCTCCGCACAATGGATCATACTGGGTTTACCCCAGTGTCTCTAAAAGAATGAAATTATGCTGTGGAGAAGCAAGGGATTGGTCAGATCAAAAGCTGCAACTCCTTCCACGTGAAGGTCTTCCAGAAACATGCCTGATTTGTATCGGTCCAACAGAACTCAATTTCCCACTGGTTTACCTATAAGCAAGGATTAAAAATCAATTTTGGGATGGATCATCACTCTAAGCAAAAGAGGTTAAAGTGCTCTCCCAGGCAGACAGGCTGAAGCATCACACTGGACCCACCAGGACAAGCACAGGGCTTGGGAGGGACAGTGAAGGAGTGTTTGGAGGAGAGGGGGAATGGAGCAAGAAGCCCAGGTAGGGAGGGTGGGTTATGTGGGATTGATGGCTTCAGAGAGCACATGAACAAGATGAAGGGGAGAAGAAGATGAAGATGGTTAGGAAAAGATAAAGCAAGAAACTTCTCTGCTTCTCAGATCACCCCTGGGCTCCATGTGGGTGCAGTTCTGCATTTCTTGCAGCTGTTGGACGCTTTAAAACTTTGTTCTCCTTTATTAATGGGATCTCACTGGACTCAGTTTCCCTGGCAGCGAGGAGGATGAGGAAGGGACCACCACTGCCCTGAAAGAAGATGGAAAGCATTTCACCCAGCCCGGTGGCGCAGCACCGCAGTGGCAGTGCCTGGTGCAGGGTGCTGCACCCAGGCAAATGATGTTCCCCACTCCCCCAAGCACAGGTGGCTCCCTGCTTGCTCTGCACTGAGCAATGCAAGGCTCTCCCATCCTCAGAGACTTGACTTTAAATAAATAACCAGGCCTCTTTCCCAAAACAGCTTTATCTCCTGTGCCAGAAAAGCTGCTGCTTCTTGTAGGAAGGGCTGTGGAAAACGGCTGTGCTGTGCAGCCTCTAACACTAAAGCTCCCAGACATATTTTGCAGGCTTTCCTTCTAACTACACAAGAAAAAGAGTAACAAATACTGCCTTTTATTCTTATTGATGGCTACCACTGGCCAAATTCAGCTCTCAGCTGCAGTGATGCAAATTTGGGATAACTCCAGTGACATGGAATTAAACTAAATCTCTTATTAAAGCCAGAGCGATTGAAATCTAGGCCAGCATAAGTCAGCACTGTCAACAGTTACCCCTACAGTTTTCTGCAGAGTAATGATCTATTTTCAAGAAATTGAACTTTTAGAAATAGCAACTTTGCAATTCTCTCGATTTATCTTCTGATGTAGGTTTTGGGGCTTTCTCTAATCTTCAGGGATTCATGTTTATAAGCTTTTCTCCCTAATCTCAAGCACTGGAAGCATTTCTGTAAATGCAGAGACTCGTGGAAAGCAAGGCTGGAATAGACCCACTTGTCCAACCCACCCCTTCTAGCTCATGCAGGATCTACCAGACCTGTGCTGCTCTAAAGTCCTGCTCTTGCTCACTGGTGGTGGTGAGCCCAGGCTTCCCTGGCTGATGTCCTCCAGTATTTTCCTAGCCAGCTCGTTAGAAAGGCACTACTTCTATCTAATATAAAGTCATCTCTGTTGTGGCATATGCTCGAAAATCTTTATTTACTTTGTTCCCAGAGGACTGGAGAATACATTTGTAGGCAGCTTTCTTCCACACATTTTCAGACTCATCCTTTCTCCTCCTAGAGCTTCCTGTTCCTGGAGCCAGTGGGGTCCAGAAACCGAGACTTTAACAAAAATACACTACATACCTGGAGATTTTAATAAAAAGGTGAACTCTGCAAAGTCCTATCAGCTGAGGTGTTCCACTTAAGTCTCACCTCCAAAGCCTCACCAGCAAGACTTGGGCAGCAGCATCAAACCCTACAGCTGAGAATCCCAGCCCGGGTTTGTTTTCAGCAGAGTCTTGGAGGGGCACAGGGACAGGACAGGAGGGCACCCACAGAGATCCCATGGGATTCTTTTCTTAAGGCAACCTCCAGAGATCCCACATCCAAATGGAGAGACTCCACTAAAAGATTCAGAAACCCCTGCAGCATCACAGAGAACAGGGTTAGGAGGGACCTCATCAGCTCATGTAGTCCCAGCCTGCTCAGATACCCCAGTGGTGTCATTTCTAACATAACTATCACAGTTATCTCATTCCTAACATGTTCCTCTGACTGGATGTCTTAAAGACATCCAGTAATGGACATTCCTGTGCTTCACAAGACAGAATTCTGATGCTTCATGACCCTATTTGAAAACTTTTATGATGCCTACACTGAAAATCCCTTGCTGCAACTTAAGAGTGTTCATGGTGGAAAGACCCAGGATAAATGAAAAACAGGCAATTCTGCCTCATGCTGCTGTGCACCATTGTACATCCGAAGATTTGTCCTACTTTAGTTTCTACTCTTGTAAGCTAAAACCCCTCAAATTCATTGGTTCTTTCCCTGCAAGTTGATGCTTTTCATATCGAAGTGCCTTGGGTTCAAACTACAATTATGGCAACAATTAGGAAGTGCCATTGGCAGATATTTCAACAGGGTGCTGCTCAAAACAGTCCCCAGAATATCCAAGCATCAGTCAAAGCTGGGCACTTTTGACCAGATGCCCAAAACTGGAACTTTTGGGGAAGAGAAAATACAGCTCAGGAGTGAGGTGGGGTGGGAAACACATCAAAACCAAAGCTTAAGTCTTGAGCATTACAAGACACACATTTTTGATGGAAGGACAGAGAGACAGTACATGAGTGCTCAAACAGGAATTGCAAGAGCAGATTTGAGGAATTCTGAGATCCCTGTTCCTGATTTGATCACTGATGAGAGTGGGGCTGCAGCCTGCTGCAAAATAACAGAGCAGGAGGTGAAGGTTAGCAGTGGCAACAATGGGGGGCTTCCACAGCATCCACCTGTGCTGTGTCCCACCCTTTCCTGTCCCTCCACCTTCCTCATCTTCTCAACCTCCAAAATATGTGATTATGCCAATGAAAAACTTGCATTCATCAGTCAGACATGTCTGCTAAACCCAGCGTGCTGCTGCAGCCCCCCACTCCAGGCTATTTTCGCACAGGATCTGCCAGCACGCAGTCTCCCAGCACCGTGCAGGTGCAGCAGTCACATCCCAGCCCCGACAGCCAGCTGAGGAGCCCTTCAAATTAAAGAGAAAATACAGTGGGGACTTCTTAGCAGAGCAGTAAATCACCCTCCCCCCTGCACCAGCCTTCTTCTCAGTCAGCTGCTCATTTAGCTGTGGCTGTGACAAACAAGCACGGCACAGGCTTGCCTTGCTGACATCGTGGGAAGGACCAGACCTGGACTCCTCCTTGGTGGGGAGCAGAGGGTGAGTGTCCCATGGATGCACCCTTCACAGACCCCATGAGGTTTCCAACACAGGTGCTCACTTGTTGGGCTGCAGGCAAAAGTTGCTCCCTGCTGCACCATCTCCACTGCTTGCTTGATCAGCATTTTTGGGGGTTAACTACGGTCAGTTCTCCTCCATCAGCCCTGAATGGTGCAGCAGTGACGCAGGGCTCTCCCATCCTTTCCCTGGTATCAGCCAGAGCAAGTCAGCTTCAGCTCTTGGAATGGTAGGCCTCGACATGAGAGGACCAAGTCAAAGGCAAACACTCACCCTTTGCTAGATAAAGCTGATCCATACAGCCAGTGTAGGTGACATTCACCAGGAGATGTGTCACAGGCTTGGGACAGAGAACAAAGGATAGCCTGCTTCTTTCCTGGGCACAGCCAGACACACAGTCTTTGCAGCAGCAGGTATTTACAGGCTGCGAGCTTTTGTTGCCCAGGCAGCCAAAGAGGAGGCAGCAGGATCATCTGCAATCCTAGCATCCACTCCTAGAAGCCACGGAACTCTGCCTGTGTACGCTACCAAGATTGTTGGAGTGCTGACCCAGAGAAGAACTCAGTCCCCAGGTCCCTGCTGCACCCCAGGAATAGCAGGGCGCAGGGAAGCACCCATAGTGTGAAAACCAGAAATGGGCCAGGGGGAGCCAGCACCTCCAGAGCAGCCAGCAGCATTCACTCCATCTACCCAAACACATCACACAAAGCTGCACGCGCACTGGCAGCCCCACTTGGCTTGCCCTCTCCTTCTTCAGTTCTTTCCTGCTGTCCAAGGGCTCTTGTCCCTGCCACCCCAGCCCTTTCCCACACACACAGGCACATGCTCACACACACCCTGCCAAGCTCCAGACCCATCTGCTCTCACAGGAGCAGCCCCCCCAGCTCTGCTGCTGACACAAAGCGCTATCTCAGCTCCACACCTGCACTCTCCCTGCATTTGAATTGAGCTTTAGGCACAAGTGAGGAGCAAATGTCTGGCACTTACGGCCAAGAGATGGGACTTGGTCTGTATTCCCTCTCTGCCACACACACAGTACTGACCTGCCTGCGTGATGATGGGCAAATCATCTTCCTGTGCCTGCATGGTCTCAGTGACCTCCCACTTGGAAAGATGTGTGTGGAAAGTGTTGTGGAAGCCTTAAAGGAAAGGTAGCACACGAACAGAGAGCATTCACGTTCCCCCAGCAGCCTCTAGGAACTGACTGGTGCATTAAAGCTATTACAGACCGAAACAAAACTCTTGTACAGCTCAAGCCAGACCCCCACAGCACTGACAGATTTTTTTCAGTGCTTTCCATCAGCATTAGGAAGCACATATGTGGCCTGTCATTACACATCCAGAGCAATGGCCCTGTCACTTGGATCTAAGATAACGTAACTAGGGGAGAGCAAGGACCAAGGATGGATTCAGACCTACTCGGTGTAAGACAAGGTTACACCAGGCACTGTGTAGGGTGAAGTATGTCTCCTGCTGTTCCAGCATAAAGTTAATCAGGGACAGAAATTAATCCCTCCTGACAGCATGTTGCCAATTTCTGATTTCATCTCCATTTGCTTGTAGCTTATCATCAAGGGAACGGGAAACTTGTAGCATGGACAAGCCTGCCACACGCCTCCTCCTCTGGTAAAGGCTCGTACGCACCAGGCACAGGTTCACACACGCTCAAAGCAGGGTGTCCATGCTCCACGTGCACGCAGGTACCCTCACATCCTTACACATTCACACGCTGCTACACAGGTAGGCACTCTGTAAAGTTACGCACACGCTTCAGGCAAAATATATGCCCAGCCATCAGCTTTATGCAAGACAGTGGGAGGGAAGGGGGGGAAACAAGCACAAGAAGAAAGAAATCCTCTCCCCAGAGGGACAGTGCCGGAAGAGCAAAGTGGCATTTACAAATCATAAGCATTTCCCTTCCCCACTCTGCTCCTTTGCCCAGAATGTTAATTAGCATTACTCCAAACAGCAGCAGCAAAAGCTGAAACCCAAGCAGCTCTGATTGCTTTAGAGGAAACCTGGTTGGGAATTCTTTCAGACAAGACATTTAAACTCAAATGGTGAGACACCTGATGGCGATGCAGCAGGTGCTTTTTAATGCCACCATATAACTTTCCTCTTAAAATGAAGGAGCAAGTTCTAAAGAGGAAGCCATAATTTCCCTGGGCTGTAGGATTCTGCCTCATGTTCCAGATGTTAGGGTTTTATTCTGCAGCTTCTTCTCCCAAGCCCAGTGGATCCCGAATTGAGCCCCACAGCGTGACAGCAGCACCCTGCTCACTTCTGTGGTCCTGAAGCACATCACTGGTCTCCAGGCTGGGCAACCCTGCAGGCTGCTTTGCAGAGGACTATGGCTGATCACGGAACAAAAAAGCAGGTTTGCAATTATATTCATAAATAATAGCACTGTCTTGGTTTTGTATCACAAATAAGACTGAGATGATTATATAGACCCCATATATCTCTGTGTGTTTGGATGATCTATATGCTTCTTAAAGTATTACCAAATTTTAGTCACAAAAATTGTAGCAGGAAACATGCTTCACATTCGCTTCTCCTTTTAGTGCCGTTCCCTTTCCTACCATTTATAAGTCTCCTCATCCACCTTATCAAAACTACTGCCATCACCAGAACAACCCTTTGCCTCGAGTGATTGATGCAGTGTTCCCAGCACACTCAGTTCCATCGCTTTCACAGCCAGGAGGAACCTGTACCTGATCTCCTGAACCACACACGTGACAGGGCTGCTGGCGTGAGTTCCTGCTGAAATGAGAAACTCAACAACATCCCATGGTCTGAAACAACTAGTCTTACACGTGGGGACAGCAGTTTTCAGTCCCAAACCCACACACAGCTCCATACCCAAGCTATGTGCCCAGACTCGGCGGTGATGGGCTCATCCTGAGCACCCACACAAACCAGCAGTGAGTGTGCTGTCATCTCAAAGGAATCTTAATACAGCCCATACCAAAATCAAAACAACAACCAACCCATCGCAGTCTCCTCTCCGAAAATAGAGCATGCACAGTGTAGGAGCACCCTCCTCAATAACCTTACAGGAGCATTCAGCCCCATTACCTTAGAAACTGAAGAGCTGTTGTGAAGCAAGTGCAAGAGTAATTGGAGGGGGGAAAAAAGAGAAGTGGGCCCTCAGCCATAAAACCCCTAGGAAAGCTAAAGCCCCTGCCCAGCCACTTGCTGTGTTCATGGGAGAATTGCTCTCCTCTCTCCCTCCAGCAGACCCAGATGCTGATCAGACACACCCCCCCATCACCAGTCCCTGCAACCCAGTCTCCCAGTTCCAGCAAATGGGCGAATCCCCAGCCAAGCAGGCACTACTGCTCCTGTCTCCTGCTAGTGAAGGGTTCTGCCCACCTTCCGCCTTGTTTCTCCAGGTCTGCCATTAGGCTGAGGAATTTCACAAGTAAGTGGCTTTGCATGGGGCTTACTCAACAGGACATAATTGACTCTTGTTGCAAAGAATTAAGTGCTCTCAAGACAGATGTCCATTTTTAATGCCTTTATTCTTACTAATGAATTAAGCCCAGATAACACCCAGTAGCTCCCAGATGAGACTGATTGTCAAGCGGATGAGGATTTTATCAATAGATTCCCACCCTCCCCTTTTTTTTTAATGCTCAACTCAGAAAAATCATAATAAGAAAGATACAAGCTGCCAGAAATGCCTTTTCCTCCTTGAAAAAGCATAGAGTAATCTCTCCAGGAGATCCCTTTCCCAGCTATGTTAGTTATTACTGCCTCTGCATGGTTTCTAGTTATGTGTGCATTTGAAGAAAAAGAGGAAAAAAACCACCCGAGTTCACAAAACTCCTTTATCTCAACCTCAGGATGCTTCGGTGAACATTTTGAATGAAATGACCCATAAAGTGATTAACAGTTTATTAACTTGAAGGGCAAGTCACAACACCACCACAGAAAAGCAGCACAGTATTTCTAGACACGCTGGGGAGCTTGCTTAAGGACACTAATGTTCTCACTGCTGATTTCCACCCCCCCTCCTTTTTTAAATAAAGCCATGCTTCCATTTTGTCCTACTCCTTTCACCTCCCCACAAGCCCACTCCTCTTCCAATTGATGGACCAGTATCCAAACCTGCCACAGACATTGCTTCCTAAAGATTGCTCTCCTAAATTGCAGAAAACACGTGCTCTCTATCTCAACTTGCTCCAAAAATCCCTCACACACAGCCTGGAAATGTCAAGCACTGTGGCTCCTAGATTTCAAATGCTTTTTCAGATCTTCCAGTGCTCTGCTGCTCAAGGTCCCTCTTCTTATCTCTGCACTCTGCTCGTGGTACAGAAAGGGGTCCACCATCCTTCACCACTCCTTTTATAAGCAGTACAGGACCTCCAGAGGAAGGAGACCACAGTTCCTATGGGGGAGACCATCCTGGTTATGCAGGACCTCCAGTCCACACCTTCAGTTGCAGTTCCCCACACGAGATGGGGACCTGATTCACAGAGCTGGTTTGAGGCACATATGACCTTCTGACCAGGCTCATCTCATTTCTGGAGAAAGGAAGAAAGGCAGAGAATGAGGATTGCCCCTGAAGCATTTCATACACAGAAGTTCTGCAGCAGGCAGGGAGGAAAAGGGCAGGATAAGGCAGAGCAGCTGGGAAGCTGGGCTGATCTGCTCAGGAATTCAGCACAGTCTGCACAGCCGGGCTGGACAGATGCTGGGCTTGAGCTGAGGAGTTCCACATAGCAGATGGTCAAGGAGCTGTGATTTGCAGGTAATCTAATAATCAAGTAGTCACATCAGTGAGGATATGAGCCATGGGGTCAGAGGGGCTGGCACAATTCCTCCATTTTGGTACAAGTCATTGGACAGTATAAAGCAAGGACATTTACTGTCTAAGCTCTCAGCTACAGCCACCAGCAGCTTCCTTCAGAAAAAAAATTTAAAAATCACTGTAGGGCACAGCCAAGAGCTGAAGCTACATTGGCACCCACCATTACCCCACTCTCCACAAGCAGACCACCAAGTCAACGTGAAACTGCTGCTGCCACGGGCACCATCACCTCCTCCCCTCTTACCACAGCCTGGTGCTGACAGGAGCCCAGCTCTGCAGCAAGTCTGCTCAAGTCACTGATCCAAACAAACTGATCCCATCAACATTTCCAGCTGGGAATAAACCATATCAAACTCTGAACATGTTATGCCAGCATCAACCCCTCAGAATGACAGGGTTGACTTCTTCACCCTATGCCGCTGCACCAGATACAGAAGACCTGTGTGGTACCAGCAAGGAAGGAGGAGACAAAAGTCCAAGGACAAAGTCCCCCAATGAAAGTTAAAAAATACATTTCTGGAAGTGATGAAACGCCAGCACTCACTCTCCACAGCCCCCAACAAGAAGAAACCCTGCTCAGATATTTGTTTATTAACTGTCACAAAATGATGTAATGCATATAGTGTAATTATGCTTAAGTGCTTTCCGTGGTAAATGTCATTTCAGTTATCACTTTTTAAATGAAATTTTTATTGAGTGCACAATAATAATTTAGCCAGTAAACAGGCAACTTACAAGAAAAGAGTGGAAGTGCAGGGGGAGGCGGGAAAGCCTCGAGTGTGACAATGAAATGCACTGGGGTACATGGAGCTGTTACTTCTGAAAGCTCAGAAAGAATTATAAAAAAGCCATAAATTACAAGGTTGCAAAATGCAATAAATTACAGCCTCTACAAAAGGCAGATAATGGAAATGAGAAAGGATAGAGGGAAGGGGGAGGAATCTACATAATTTGTCACCACTGACCCCAGACATCTGCACAGCCCGCGAAGAGCACTGGAAATATTTGGGTGGTTCAGCCTCCTCACAGCCAACCAGGCCAGCACGGGGGTCAGCTTTAGGGACACTTCTCTACTGGCACGAACACAGGAGTATTTGCCACAGAAGCAGCATTCTCCATAAAATGTGCAGTCCTCCTCACATCAAACATACCTTGGGGACACCGGGGTACTCCAGGCAGAAGAGCAACATCCCACACTTTGTAGCAGCTAAAGCCCATCAGTCTGCCAAGCCACAGGGTGCAAGCAAGTGCTGCCACACCGCACGGGAGAGGTACGAACGTGCTTAATCCAGCCATTAAACATGGGCTTTTAAAGATATGACCATTCCTCCTCCCCTTTTCCCTTTGTAGAAAAGCTCCTGGGGGCCTTGGTGGACACCAAGTTGACCATGAGGCAGCAAGGTGCCCTTGCAACACAGAAAGCAAACAGCATCCAGGCTTGCCTTAGCAAGAGACAGCAGGTCAAGGGAGGTGACACTTGCCCTCTGGTGAGGTCACCCCTGGAGCACTGGGTGCAGATCTGGGAGCCCTAGTGCAAGAGAAAGATGGAGCTACTGGAGAGAGCCCAGAAAAGGGCCACTACAATGGTTAAGGTACTGGAGCATCTCCCTTACGAGGAAAGGCTGAGAGAGTTGGGACTGCTCAGACTGGAAAAGAGCAGACTGAGGGAGATCTTACCAGTGTCTATAAATACCTGAATGGAAGGTGTAAAAATGACAGATCCGGGCTCTTTTCAGTGGTGCCCAGTGACAGAGCAAGAAGCAATGGACACAAACTGAAGCACAAGAGGAAAACCATAAGAAAACTACTTTTTTTTTCTTCCACTGTGAGGGCAACTGAGTACTGGAACAGGTTGTCCCGGTAGGTTGTGGGGTCTCCCTGCTTGGAGATATTCAAAAGCCATCTGGACATGATCCTGAGCAAGGTCACCTCTGGGTGACCCTGCCTGAGCAGGGGTGTTGGACCACCACTGGTGTCCACCATTCTGCCGTCTGCAATTCAACCACCTGCCCAAATCCATATGGCTGACCCCAGCTTTAGCACAAGAGGGTGAAACTTGTACTGCCACCAAGGCTACACGGAGCTGCTGACCCAAAGATGGCATCGAGGACAGGCAACCTTCTGTGCACAAGGCAAGAGCTGGCAGCCAGGAGACAGCCCCCTGCTAGGAGAAAACACACTCACATGAGAAACGCTCCTCAGCAGCAACACGTGCCAGCAATGCCAAAGCTGTTTGGAGGAAAATGACAACCAGCTTCCGGGGAACCAGGGGTGAGATGGTGTCAGGTGGTGGGAGGCACAGCTCCCTGTTGATTTCACGGCCGGCTGGGTCCCTGGGAACCAACACCCTTGGGGTTTCAGGATTTTCAAACCAAAGCCGCTAGAGTAAAACCAACAAACAAAACACAGGCAGCCAAGTTCTGAGAGTGGAGATGAGCAGGATCTTAATCTCTGGAAAATTAAATCAGAAGAAAATGGAACAGGCGCAGATTTTGGCTGACAGAGAGCATCCTCCTTTCAGGAGCGTGTATGCCAGGTTTATTTGATTAAAACTTTTCAGGATGGAGAGATACGGATGAGAAGGGAGTGTTTTCATTACTAAAGTGGGAGTGAGGAGGAGGAGAAGGTGGCCTATAGTTGCTATAGGACCATTTTTACTACCAATGGTAGCAAACAGTCCTGGTGGATGGGAGTATAAATGATTTCACAGGTTATTTCACTCCCTGGGGACAGAATTTTTTTGCAGGAACTAGAGGCAGGCTTCCCAGTGTCCATCTGGCACCGCAATCTCTGAAATAGTCTGGCAGTTGCTTTTACTGCCTCCAGACCTCAGGGAAGAGAAATCCAGCCTCGGTGCTGACTGGGAGCCTTAGATGAGGTTTTACTACTGCAGTGGCAAGGCCTGGATGTTCCTCAGCCAATGCTGAAGGGCTAGGACAGGCTGGACATTGCCAATGGCCCCTCGAGGGCCTTCTTGAAATGAGTTTGGCAGGGCTCAGTTTAACTCCCAATCTGTTCACTCTTCTCCCTCTGTCTAATCCAAGTCCCACCTCCAAACACCACCAGAAGAAATGCCTGGGCAGCATCATGAGCATCAGCTGAAGGAAGAAACCAGCTTCTCAGCCCATGAAGGCAGATGGGCAGGGGAAATGGGCAAAGCCTGCCTCACTTGTGCTTATGCCTCCATTATAGGAAAGGGGCTGAAGAAAGCTGGGCAGCAGAGCCAGCTGTGAAAGGCAGGTTGTGCCACAGCGAGCCAGCAGGGCACAGGCAGGCATGGCATGGCAGAGCTGGCAGCAAGCACTGCAGCCCCAGTGGCACACCAGCACTGGGGAACCAGGCAGCCAGTCTGCTCCAAGCGAGGGCTGAGATCTCTCCACATTTCCCTCTATCCCATGCCCCAGAAGGGGCCCAGCCTCCTATGCTGATGGGCTCTGGCACGGGTTGCTAACCAGGGCACAGTGCGGGGCAGGGACTGGCAGGCACTGGGCTCCAGAACTTTTTCCCAGCAGGAGCCAAGTGCCAGCACTTCCCCTGAATTAAAAAAAATAAATAAAAATTAAAAGTGTCTCTGTTTCAGGTGAACTGGGGGGAAAAGGCTTCAAAGGTTTCCAAACAAACAAAGCAGAAGGTTAAAGGGAATGCAGTTTCCAAGGGAAGAACAGTTAACCCCAGGGCCTGAGCAGTCCTGCCACCCTCTCCCCCATGCCCAGTTCCCTGGCCTCACATCCCACTGCAGCATTGTAATGACCATCTGCCTACACCAGCTCCTCTGTCTACAGGTTCCCTGTTCAGCCCTGTCTCAGGAGCTCTCTGTCACCCACACCCCTCCTCTTGCCGTGCTGTGGGCACTCTGCTCCTCTTTTCTAGCCCCACTTCCAGAGGAGACCAGCTAACAAGTACAGTGCTTTTAGAGCCTCCTGAGCTCGCTAAGCTCATCAGCTCTGTGATGCCAAGTGGAACAGAGTCACTGAACTTTACCGGAGATGCCCAGAGGTGCTGCCAGCCCCAGCAGCTCAGGCCAGCCTTCCCTACAGACAAGCCCCTATGTTGATGCTGGTGGCCACCAGGTCAGGATGCTCTGCTGCTCACAAGCCACGTTCACCCACGCATGGGGCAGCAGCAGCAGTGGCCCACCCACCAGTGACTGCCTTGGGGCAAGCAGGAACCAAAATGCAAGCCAGGATTCTTCCAACAAGATCACAGTTCAAAGTATTCCCAGTCCCTTCAAGCCCCCACATCTCCATGCTGTCCTTGCCTTCACCCTCATGCACTAAGCAACATGAAATATTCTACAATTCTCCTCATGGCAATCGATTCCAGAGCTGCTGAAGGTCACCATTTTCTCCCACATCTAATGGGCCAGCACAAAGCAAATCCTATCCTTGTGCTTCTTTTTCTCCTGCCCTGCTCTCTGCCCCCATGGCACAAAGATCCCTCCCCACACGTGGCCAGGAAACTGTACCCCTATTGTAAAAGTCTGCTCTGTAACCCCTCAGCCTCTAGTCTACATGGGCAACAGCTAGAAAAGAAATTTACCATCTCATTTCAGGATTCTGCCAGCAGCTACAACGTGGAGATGAGGGACGCTGGTCCTTGTTGCAGCCTTTAAGTCCTTTGACTCACTTTGGCCAGGCTCATCTGCCTGACTTTGCTGCCAGCATCACACTGCCCTTACCTGAAGCACTCTGGCACCCACAGGGACAGATTTCCAAGGGTCTGGTACCTGGAGTAGGATTTTTACGAGGTTTCCACATGGGTGATGAATGCTAAATAAGGACCTGGGCACAGGAGGCAGGAAAACCCATCCCATGCCTAGTAACCCTAAATCTGGTCCCTAATTCTTCATGCCTCTGACCACAACTCATTGCCACAGTGCTGTACCAGCTAGAAACAGTGGCCTTTTGGTCTTCTTGGTCACCCTTCAGAGCTGCTAAATTCCTCCCACATCTCCTTCCTTTCCTGCTCTTGTCTAGCTCCCCCTGAAACATCAAGGAGACAGAATCATCCTACCAGCTCTTGATTTTGAGAGACAGTGAGTGATAGCCCAAAAGCAATCAAAACTGAGGGCAGGGAGCAGGAAAGCAGGAGAGTGGGAGTCAGATGAAATCAGGGGTGCACACTTCCAAACAGCCCCTGCTGGGACAGGCTGTCACCCCTCAGAGCTTCAGGAACCAGGGGGTACAGGCTGGGGCTGCTGGATGTCCCCATGAAAGTAAGCAGAAATCAATGATGTGCTACTTGAGCCCTTGAGATAATCCTATCTAATCAAACAGACTTGGAGAAAACAGCACCTCATGGGCCATAAAACACCAGAGGCTTATTCCCCTCATAAATACTGAGCTGACACCACCACTGCAACGGCCCCTCTGGCTCTTCCTTCCTCCTCGCCCATCCTTCCACTTGAACGCTTGGCTGCTGACAGCTCCTAATGACTCGGATGCAGTCCCTGACTGCCTGATCAGGGTTACATTTAACCAATGGGTTCTCTCATCCAGCCTGACCCCAGAACACCCTCAGCAGAGCCGTGCCCATGCCCAGCACATCACGGAAACAGGTCCGTTCAGCAGCAGCCCTCAGCTGGTGGGGTACAACTCCACAGCATCAAACAAGTCTTGGGCAGCCTGAGGGAGACCCTGGCTCTGCTCGAGCCCACAGCAGAGCCCCTTTCACAGCAGACAGGCTGATGTTTCACTTTCATTGCAATCTTCAGGGTCAAAATGGTGGCCTGCACCCTGCCCCTACCCCTTCTCTCATCAAAACTTCCTCTCCAAGAGCTCTCAGGCGTTCCCCCAGGTGCACACCATGACAAGGCAGCATTCTCACACCTTCTAGTGTAGGGTAAGGACAAAGCACACGTGAGCCTTGCAAACATGACAAGCATCAGATGGAGCTTTAGCAGGACCCCTCATAGAACAGAATATTTGGCACTTTTCCTCCAATACTGGGTCTTCGATCGCTGTCCCAATTATTGCTTTAACACTGTGTGCTAAGGTAACTCCTAGCAAGCCCTGGATGCTTGGCACACACACCCAAAGGTGACCAGTGACATGCATGTTGCACAGCCACATGATGTTCTGGCAGAGGAGGTGGCCTGACACTCCCCTGCCTGCTGCCATCCCACATAACCAAGGTCACTGCCAGCACCTGCAACATTTGCAAGATGTTGCAAATAATAGGAAGCCACTGAGTTCCAAGACGTTTCTGCAGACAAGCTCACCAAGGAAGGTGACATGTCCTACAGCTGAGGGAAACGTTGATGGTCCCCCCCACCCATGAACAAAGAAGTTCCTCACTAGAGGCTTGGCAGATCAGGTAAAGAGGGGGCTACCTCCAGAGCTGCCTGAAAGCAATCCTTCCCCTATTTTGAAGCGGGAGAGGACTACTGGTGGGACTGTGCCCATATGGACATTTCTGGGACACCACCCTGTCTGGAATACCCTTGTGTAGGGTTTAGTTTTCTTCCCTGCACAACCGCCTTCACTATATACAAATTCCTGAGAGCCTCCCAGCGTGTGCCAGTCTTTGAGGAAAGCTCTCCACACGAAGGAGAAATCCATCTGCTTCCTGGAAAAGCAGAATGCAGCAGGTGTCTGGGACCTTCCCCTCCTCCTGCAGTGTCACGGGGGCTACCCCTGCTCCCCCAGCACCCCTTGTGCCCCAGGGGGCTGCGGCAGGGCCCTTTCTCCCTCCCCTCCAAGAGGCCAAGGAGGGTGGGAATAGCAAAGCCAAAGGGAAAAGCAAAACAACAAAGCCCTGTATAATCTGCACATTTCACCATTTGGCGGAGGGGATTTTTTAATCATTTAATAGTTTTAATCCTTTATCAGATGCTCATCTAAGAGGATTTTGCTGCACATACAAGACTTGGTACAGATTCATTTGCAGTAAATACAGTCATTTAGCAAGTTTATTTCCCGTCTGGGCATTGAGTGGGGCAAGTTGGCTGCTGCTTGACAAAGGTGGCAAGACCTTGCTGGAATTCCTCCATGCTGTATTTCTCCTGATTTTTGCAAGCCAGCATCTCAGTGACTGGAGAAAAATTATATTGGTCATCGTCCCACCTTACAGTCTTGCAGATAGTGGGGGCACACCTCTGAACAGCCCCCAGCCCTGTGCCACAGGTATGAGGGCATCTTCTCCTGCTGATGTGCAGCAGCTCACCCTGCCCTACTGAGTCAGCATCACTGGAGCCTTCCTGGCTATTTCTACACCAGTAACTAAACAGGACCACAGCACAGCCTGCAGCACTGCCCCACCACCATCCGCACTGGAGCAGAGAGTTACAGCCCAGACCCAGCGTATTTTGGGAGAGACACCGCCCAGGTAAGGTTACCTTGCTTTGGGGAGGAGAGGTCAGCCATGAGGACATGGCCCACGTCATGTCACTCATCCTCAGAGTCACAGAATGGGCACTGGCTTATTTTACTTCTTAAGACAGACAGAATGTCTAATGCAACCCACAAGTTCAAGGCAGCAGAGGATGCAGGCTGACAGGGCAGGCTGCTGCAGCTCAGGGCAATCGGGTTTTGTCCAGTCCTACTGCATCACTGACCCAACCACCTCCTCTCCTGCCACGTGGCTGAGGGTCTGTCGAGGCCAGCTCAGCAGAGCCCTGCTCACAGTGCCCTGCAACTGCAACACATGCCATGAAGGGCTGCAATATTTCATTGTGTCTGCAAGGGACACCCAGGAACACAGCTGAGGCACAACTGCCCCACCAGAAACATTCCTTGAATCCCTCTAGCTGGCCTCTGGTGGGATAAAAGCCATTCCCTTTCCCATAGCATACACCTTATCATGGAATGGTTTGGGTTGGAAGAGACCTTAAAGACCACTTCATTCCAATCCCCTTGCCATGGGCAGGGACACCTCCCACCAGACCAGGTGGCTCCAAGCCCCATCCAACCTGGCCTTCAACACTGCCAGGCAGGGGCAGCCACAGCTTCTCTGGGCAACCTGGGCCAGGGTCTCACCACCCTCATAGCAAAGAATTTCTTCCCAGTAATAGAAGCAAATAATGGAAAGCATCTGCTTTCCCAAAGACAAAAGAAAACACAACTGAGACTAAAATGTCCTCTCTTGTCCACAAAATCTGTGACAACAGTAGCTGCCCACTAACACCTGTGTTCACTCCAGCCCAACACCAGAGAGCAAACCATGCAGTTGAAACCTCCAATTCTCAAGTTGTTGTGGGGGGGAGAGAATGAGAATAAACGTTAGAGTGAATGTGCACTGTTCTGAGGCTCTCTTAATTTACAGGTGGCCAAAATACATCATCTATATCCTAAGAGCTACATGCTCTGTATGCATGCAAGCCAACTGTTGAGGTGCAGCAAAGGTTTCCCAACTTGAATACAATTCATAGGACATAATGATACTTCTTTAGATGGCTTAAAGCTACAGCAAGAGCCTGCTGCAGGACTGATCATTTCTCACATTGTGCACTTTCTGTGTTTGCTTTAGGCCAAATACTTAGAAATGCCCTGTAGGAACTGAAGATGGATCCCCCAAATGCCAACTCCATGAATTAACCAATGGGTCACTCCACTGCCAGCCTTTTCCCTCTCGTCTCACAGACTCCGATCTTCATCTAGAGAATGGAAGGGAAAGCTTCCCCTTCCCCACAGCTGTCAGGGAGTGCACAAATCCCTCTTCCCCATCTTTAAGGTCAGTACAAAAGACCCCTTGAAAAGGAAAGAGCACAGAGTCTTTCCCTGACACTTCATACCTTCTTAGGGCAAAAACCGAGAGCCACACTTCTGCATTCACAGCCAAGGGAAGAGGACAAGCAGCAGCACTGCCAGCACAACACTGTTTTTCTGGATTGTAACATCTTGCCACCTGAGCATCTCAGCCAGACAAGGGGTAAGCGCTGGGGGGCGAGGGGGTTGCCCTCAGCCTCCATGGAGCTGCCAACAAACCAAGTCACACTGATGCATGGCTTTTGGATGGAAGTTTTAATCAGAACACCGGAGTGATCTTGGCTGGATTTACACCAGGATCTTCCACGCAGCAAGCTACTTTCCTTTCTCTGGGATGCCACTGATGCAATCCTGGTCAGTTTTTTAGACAAAAGCAACTTCTTGGCTCCCCAGTGTGCATCTCCTTCTGTAAGCACTATGGGGCAGAGAGCAGACCTCTGCGGGCAAGCAGAGCGCACCACGGGTGCTCCAGCCAGGCATAAATTCTACTGGAGCATAAGTAAGCCATAAAAATATCGTGCCCAGTTCAAGCCATGGTTAATTCAAACAAGTCCACCAGTTTTTGACAGCTCAGTTTGAATGCTCTGGTGCTTGAAATGCAAAATACAACATAGTCCATTACCCTGTGTCAGCAGAGAATTATATCTTGGGTTTTGTAGTTTATTCAACAAATCCAATAGACTGCTCCCATCCTATTCCCTCTGCCTTTAAGACAACCCAAGAATCTATTTACTTTCCTCTTTCCACATGGATAGCAGTAGTGATAGGTGCTTAGGGAGAGAGAGTGCCCACTAACATTTATTTATGGTCCGGCAATGGCTGCAGTGTGCCGAGTGCTGCCTGTGCACAGCGAGATGCACTCCTTGCCCTGCATCCTTACAGTTCATAACACTTCCTTAACCTTTATCTTTGGGAGCCAATGAAAAGATCTCCTGGGGCAAACTGCCTTCTGCACCTCTGCAGAGTACCTCGTGCTGGCCCCTTCCAAAGCCCAGGCACCAACCCAGACTGGTGCAATCCAATTTTGGCAATTGCTATGCCCTGATTTGTGGATGGCAAATCTAAGGTATGAAAAGGTGAAGGGCTTCAGTTCTGACAAGCAAAACAAGTCTTTAGCCTTTAAAGCACTCTTTCTTCTACAACCACACGGCCAACATTGTTTTGGGTCTCAAAACCTACATCTGGCAGCATCCAGGCAGGAGCTGCCTTGGGAACTCATTCGGAATCACAACCAAGGCAGTGTTCTGCTCATTCACAAAGCTGCCCAGCTTCAAACTGCTCAAAGGCCCAAACAACCCTCAGCCACTGGATGTCTTGAATCCACAGCCAGATCCAGACCAAAATTTAGCAAACAGCTGCTGCTTGGTATGATGGACAGACCAATCCCCAGCCCAGGATGCAGCCCTGCTCATACACAAGTATGCAGGTCCAGGAGGCAGACTCAGAATCTGCAGTTTAGGGCTTTTGCCTCCCTGAATAGATATCTATCATGCATTCAGGTAGCAATGTGTATGTGCCACCTCCAGGGAATTTATTTCCCCCCCATTTGCCAGGATAAATAGCATACCAAGCATGAAGGGGGGAGGAGACAAGGCTGATTTAAGTGATTTCACTTTGCAATTTTCTGTGTTCTTTTTAAGTCGCTTATGCATTTCAGTGCTCAATATTCAGCTCTTTCCCTAATTAGAAAATCGCTAATCTGCTCTGAAAAATGTAAAAGTGAGTCTTGCTTACGTGCACTGCTTGGAATATGCAAGTGTGTTGGGTTTTGTGTTGCTTTCAAGCTCTTTGCCAGTCTCCAGCTGGCATCACTTGCTCCTGTTGATCCCTCCCCCCAGTCTATGTTCAACCCTTGTATGCAGAGCAGTGCCACGCACACCTCACATCTCCAAAAAATTATTTCTGCTCTATTCTCAGTGCACACATTAAATCTTTGGCAACCCTTTAAGCAACACCCTCATCCCTTCCTCTGCCTAGGAGATACCTCCCAACCAGAACAGGACAGCCTCTCCACACCACATCCCAAACACCAGCAGCCCAGAAACCCTGGGCAGGGACAAGGGAGACCTGTGAAGGTGGACACTCAAGAAAAGTGAATTTTGAAGTCAGACCAGCCAATTGCTAAGGGTTCAATAGCAGCACTGAATTAGCCTGATGTTACACCCACAAGACTATGTCTGTGCCAGGGAGCCATGAGAGTGGGGCTGCTCTATGTAGGGGACAAGCCAGAACTGTGGGTGACCACAGGGCAGTCCTCACCAACCCAGCACAGTTCCAACCAAGTCTGAGGAGGGTTGCTTGGTGGCATGTCCCATGCACAGCCCCAGGCAAGGTGGGGTGACAAGTCAGGGTCCATCCACCTTTCCCAGTCAAGAGCAGGAAGAGATAGAGACAGAGCTGTAGAGACTACCTGCAATATAGATCCAAAGTCCATTCAGGAGATGGGGTTAGAGGCCAAGCTACCTGCAATGTTGCTTCAAGGTCCATCCAAGAGACCCAGCCAGAGGAAGCGTTGCAGCAAGGACCTGCAATGTGGGCCTGAGGTCCACCCAGTGAGCCAGCACAGGGGGCAAGCACACCTCCAACATGGCTCAGGAAAGCAGAGGGACCTGAGCTCAAATGAAGCTCCTGAGGCTGGGCCAGTGGGTATGGGTTCCAGGTGAGACTGGTTGAGGCAGTCAAGGCCCATTAGCACACTGGAGCCCTCCCAGCTGGTCATCATCCATCATCTCCCCACCCTGAGTGCTGCTGCTGGAGATCCCAGCCTGGGTGAGCAGCAATGGACAGCTGGATAATTCAGCCTACTGTGGATGGAGAGCAGCCTGGACTGAGCCGCTCCCGGCCCCATGCATCAGGAATTCAATGCCTGCTCTGAGGTATAAATCCAATTGTTCTGAAGGTCAGCAGCTGGTGGCCTTAGACAGCAGTGTCTAGCCTGGGTGATTCATCACTACCCTTTTGTGGAAGAAATCCCATTAAGCAGGTACCAGTGTAAGCCCAGAGGGTGGAGGGGGTGGTCATTAACAGCTCACCCCAAGCAGCCAGCACAGAGATCAGGCTCCTCTGCAACAGGATGGTGCCCAGGAATGTGCCTGCTCCTTCTGGGCAGAACAGGCAGCACCCCCACGAGAACACACAACCTTACACGCAAACCCACAAGGCTGCTCAGCCAGCAGTTGACACTGTACTAAGAAAAGAACAACCACCCACACACTGCACAGCCAGCAATCAGGGGGAAAAAGCAATGAGGAGCAGCTGGCCTGCAGTGCTCCATGCCTCACCCCTAACCAGGCACCCACCACCTCAGAGGAGCACCTCAGAAGCCTCCTGGCTAGCAATGCACCACAGACATTGCCTGTTTTAAGGACCATCACCCTTTTTCCCCCTCTGCCTTTGTTATTTTAGGGACTTAATCTTTAATCAGTAGCTCGCCAGGAAAAATCTCTTGCCTACATATCTACACAGCACAGAAGTGGAATGAAAGGCAGGCAGGTGCTGTCCTTGCCAAGACACCTGGATGCTGCTCAGCCAAGACAGCCTTCTCCTCACCCTGTGCACCACTTCCCCAACTGGTCTGTCACACTTGGTTACCTGCACATTAACAGGAGCAACTGCTTACCCTGCTCCAGCGCCCTGGTGGCAGTAGCAGCTCTTAGGCTGCACATCTTCAGCTTTTTTAAAATCAGCTTCTCAGTGCTCTTGGACCCAAACCTTGCCCCAGGCTGCAAGAGCCATCCCAATGCCCTCTCTCACACCTTCCTCCTCCAGCTTTGACCAAGGCAGTGTTGCATCATCTCGCTGTTTCGGGAAGAGCTCTGTATGCAGCCATGATGTGCCCATCGCTGAACCTCTGTGGCCACCTGCTAAAGCCATGCCAACTGCCACATACCAAACACACCCATCTTCTTGTTGCAGGCATGTGCTGGCCACATCTGGCCCACAGGAACAGAACCAAAGCAAGAAGTAGTTGTGTAGATATAACCAGCAATAGCTCATCTAAATTTCTCCGAGCCCTCACACCACACCATACCATTTTCCCGAGGTGCTATTTGCTCACGAGCTTCTCACAACCAACTGCTTTGCTGGGAAGGAGAGTACAACTTAAACAGTATTAAATACTCACCCATCCTGCCTTTGTTCCCAAAGGTTCTCCGTCAACATTTTGGGGAAAAGACTGGGAAAGTTAATCCAAGGCCGACACACACATCTTGCAGCTACCTGGACAGTTTTCTCTGACTCCTCCTCTGACCCGACAGCTCGCAGGAGAGGAAGGGAACACAGCTGCTATCATAAACCTTCCCAGCCAAACCACCTCGCTTCATTATAGTTTGTCACCTGCTCAGGGAAATCACTTGTCACAAAAATTTTCTTTTCCACTTAATGACTTCAAACTCAATTTGCAGATTGGCTCAGCGGAGGAGCGCCGAGGAGCCTTTCAGCTGCAGCCACACTTGCCCTGGTCCCGAGCCGAGGGCTGGACGATGCTGAGGGCATCTTCTGCCCGGGATGCAGAGCTGGCATATGCTTGGTATAATGAAAGACCTGACTCAGCAGAACACACCAACCCCGCTGATTGCAAGCCCACACTTCCTGTTTAATAAGGATGAAATTTGTTGAACTAGGGCTGATGAGATCCTGAGCTAAGCGAGGGCTAGGTCAGGAACCGGCGGTGATGACAAGTGATCTGGAGGGCAAGGCAGAGACCACTCCACTTGGCCACACTCCCAGCATTTAGACAATGAAGGGCATAGTCTGGTGGTGGTGGGGCCAGGATCAGCCCTGAACCGCAGAGTCTCCTTCACAGGAAGCAAAGGGAGCTTATTGCCAGAGCCTGATATTGTGACCTGCGCAGCAGTCCACTGCTGATGGAGCACAGGTCCAGCTTGTGCTGCCACCACGAATTCAGATTGGTACAAGACAGCATCAGTGGGCAGGACAGGCCAATGCCCCTGGTCTTTAATTGTAGAAATAATGCAAATGCTGCTCTGGAGAAGAGTCAGAAAGAAAAAAAACCACATTGTGTAATGAGCCAAGGAAACAGGCACAGGGAAGTTAAGTGTCTGTCCTACGGCCACCAAACAAGTATTGGAGCCAGAACCAAGTTGGAGCACTCCGTGCCCTTCTCACCACCCCACACTGCCTTGTCAACATTTTATGCTATAAACACAGAGTCAAAGTCTCCCTACCATGGATCTAAAGAACTGCCTCAGTTGGCCTGGAATGAGCTGTTAAAATTTTGCACGTGAATGCTGTTAAACACAAGCGTAAGGTAAGCGAACATGGAATCCCAATTCCCAGTGGTATTAACAGGCCCCATATTACAATGGAGCAGAAGCAAAATCATTGCTAAGAAGCAAAGCCACGATTTATCTAGTCTGCACCATTCCAAAGTAGCTGCACACAGTGCATTAAGTTAAACATACATCTTGTTTCTTCAGCAGTCCAACAATGACAGTCACACTTCTTCTGAAAGCAGAATATATTGAACAGGCAACTAATGGATCAGCTTGAGAATCCTCCCACACAGGCACTTCCTTCTCTACAGCTGGGACAGCCACCCTGACTGGCACCATCCCACTCCTGCAGGTCCTCCGGAGGATGGATGGAGTGCGGGGCTGCTCCTAGGATCCACACGCTGCCCTGCTCTGGGTGAGGCCTCAGGTGGGTGCTCCCAGGTAGCAGGCTGAGCGTGCCCCCCTGCTCTATTTGGCTCAGCAGACTGAGCGTTTTGTCAGGAAAGAGCAGCTCAAATTAGCACATTAGCAGAACTGCCAAGAATTGAAAGCCTGATGCAACCAGCTAAACACTTGAGATCTGCTCCAGTGGCTGCTGGAGTGTAAACCCTGCAGAAGCCAGAGATAAGGTGGTGTGCTGCCTCAGCAGCAGAGCCTGCCTCCAGACAGCAATCCTGCCCCACATCAACCCAGCCATCCTGCCCCACGTGAACCCAAACACAAAGGCACTGCTATGCAAAAGCATCAGCCCAGGTCCTGACACCAACCCCATACTGCAAACACACTAAAAAGGTGCTGCATTAACAGAGAGAGCACCAAGTCCTGCTCCAGGGTTTGCTGCACCTCAGTTGTCCCCCTCTGCACAGCACAGAGCTGTCCCCAATGCTGGGGAGCACCCTCGAGCACTGCGTCACCTCTTGTGCCCAACCTCAGAGGTGGTCTCCAGGAGCTAGACCATCACACATCCTCCTCCTCATCTTCACGCCCCACCCAGACACCCAGTGAAGATTTAAGAGAAAAGGGAATTTTAGAAACACTTCATCACCGAAAGTTAAAAATTCAGCCAACTGCAAGGCAAGCAGAGGGGACAGTGTTTGCAGCAACGTATGGCTGCAAATTGACATTCCTGCTCTAGAGGAAGATCTGGTGCTCTGGTGGTTTCAATGTGTTCTTTATACCCCTGTAGCAGAGACTTATTTCAGCTCCTCTCTCCACAATGGGTTTTTAACTTAGTGGTAACCCCACTACATTAGTTACACAAGCAACCTGTCCCCTTCTAATTGGTTTGTAAGACAGCAGGTCTTCCTTTTTAATGGCTGATTAATTACCACACTGCCCAATGCAAGGCTGTGATTCACTTGTCTCTGTAGAGATTTAGCAGGGAAGCCTGGGGCTTCCATGTAAAAGAAGGGATTGACACCAGAAAAAAAGGTCAGCTTGTGATCCAGCCAAAATTAAACCAGCCAGAGCCTCTCATGGTCACCCTCCCACCACCTCCACCACAAAAAAGTTAGGGGCAATAAAGATGCTCCCATTTTCAAGGCACAATTCAATGTTCATCAGGAAGATAGGGCTCATTTAGTTTTAAATTTTTCATTTACCTCCAGGTTAAATCCAGGCAGGGAGCCTGATGTTGAAATGAATTGAAACAACTGTTTTAACACAATCCAGCTTCCTTCACAAAACTCTTCCATCTTCCACCCACGGCAAAAAGAGGGACCAAACTGGACAAGAATAGGGAGATTAAATAGAAACAAAAGTCCGAGTCAGCACACGGCTGGGTTACCACGGGCACGGCTTTCTGTCCTTGTCAGTTTGCTGTTTGTTGTCTGCAATGCTTTTAAGGCGGCTGCAGCTTGCAGCCAGCGTAATCCTGATTTTCTAAGGGTTTGGGTTTTTTTCTCTCTCATCTTCCTTTTTTCACATTGCCAGCAATTGATTTAATTTAACATTTTCATTCCTCTGCCCGCTGTAAATAACCACTTGGCAGTTGAATTTCTCAAGTAGAACAGGCAGCGGCTGCTTACTCTCTTCCTGGCAGTTAGGGGGGAATCTGGCAAGCACTAAAGCAAGAAGCTGTTTCAAGTAGCTTTGAAATGTGCAGGAGATCACACGGGTGGCACTTGGAGTGGCAGAAGTCACAATATGGAAAGGCCGAGAACTTATTTTTGAGATGTCTAGTGAATTTGGTGGCTGAGAGACTAAACTCACAGGTCAGAGATGAGTATTTCACTCCCAGTTCATGGCCATCTATAGCCATGGATGCCAGCCAAGAGGGTAGCAGGCTGCTGCTGCTGGTTGTTGGCAGTAATCTGGCAGCATGTTACTGCACTTAAACCAGCACTCAAGGTGCAACCCAAAGAGTAGACAACCCAACCTGGCACCTCCATGTGCTCTGCAAACCACACGTGCTCACCACCATGCTCTGCTGTGCACATCAGCAGGCTGAGATGCTGCATTGGTGCTTGCCAAGCCAGCCCTGCCTTCCTCCACCAAGTGTTGGTGCTGGATTCCTGTGATGTTCAGCTGGACAAGATACCTGTGACCTGCAGCAACCTCTGCCCTGAATCAGTACCCTCTCCTCTCCCACTGGCTGGGCAAAGTATCTCCACTCTGCCAGGAGATCTCAAGACCTGAGGTGCAAAGAACTCCAGTTTACCACCCAGTTTAGCAGGCACAAATTTCTGCTCTGGCTCATAATCCCAAGAAATCCCTGACCTTGCTGGAGTCAAATTTAGGGCCAGAGCAAACCTCAGGGTAAGTCTGCCTTCACATTGGAGTGATAGAGGAGTCACAGAATCAATGACAACTGACATCAGATGAACTCCCCGGGTTCAGCTCAGTCATGCCAGCATAGTATCCGTGTAAATCCTTTAGGCTTCAAGGGGTTTACTTGTGTTTTACATGAACTTACAGAAGGGGAAGAGAGGGAGAGGTGCTGTCCCACAGTTGCCAGGCTGTCCCCAAACACAGGAGTTCCCGGACAAGGCTTTGCTGCCACCCACGAGAGGCTGAGCTGAGCACTCTGCAGCCACAGTGATCAAGCAAGGGAATGGGTATTTACCCCCGTGAGTGGCTGTGTGCATAGCTAAGCGAGCACCAAGTATTAATAATTACTAATTTGTAAGGGTTGCTTTTTAGCTTTTGTTCAGAAAAAGTCAGCATATTCTGAGCAGAGCCATTAACAATACCAACAAGCAGAGCTCATACCACAGGCTACGTGGCCTAATTCCACCCTGCTTTTCTGATGCTGCAAAAAAGCTGCAGTAAAAGATATCGGCAGTGACAGGATCCTGGCAACACACTGGCCCCCACTTCACATCTCCACCCTGAGATGCTCCTCAGCAAGAGCTGCTCGCTCCTTCTCAGCTCCCTGCCCCGTCAACCCATGACTGGAACTACAGTGAACGTCTTTGAAAATGCCCCCGCCGAACTCGTCGAGGCAGAGCGGAGCAGGCATGACAAAATCAGAGCTGGCAGCTCTGCAGAGCAAAGCCCAACAAACACTAGGGTTCACCTTCCCCTTCCCAACCCACTGCGAGCAGGAGGGCTCAGAGACGAGGACGGCACAGCCGAGCGAATGCCAGGCAGTCATGGACTAAAGGAGGGGATGGCAGGGGACAGAGATGGGCAGCAGCTGCCTGGTTGACACAGGGAGGCAGCTGGTCTCCTTCCTCCCAAAAAGCACTCACAAAGGGCGCAGGCACACGATGGTTGCAAGCAGAGGCTGTTCAGGAGTCCCTTGAGGGACAGATTCAGCCTAATCCATAACTACACAGCAAGGTAACACACTTGTTCACCCCTCAAAAATACATTGGGCCACCAAGGGGTGCAGAAGGAGCTCAACCACTGTCCTGGCCAGGTGCTGGACACCCCTGGAGGGCCGGCATCACCCTCTGGCTGCCACCAGCCCCTGCTTGCAGAAGGGGAAGTATGAAAGGGGCAACCCTGAACTCACAATTCAGAGCCCACTGTGCTGCACGGGAAGACAGGCAGGGCTAATCCCTGGCTCACAACCTGCAATGCTAAGTGCATTAGAGGCTGTTTTTCTGTTCTTCTTTTTTATTATGTTTATTTTAGCAACTTTGCTTCACCCCTTCTTTTCCCCCAGCAGACAAGCAGCAGAGGAGAGCAAGCATGGATAACTCTCAGCCCATTTTGTTTGATTTCTCTGTGGCGTTTCTCTGTTTGCTTTGGAGAGGAGGGGGTTGTTGGAGCATGTGTATTGCTTTGCAATTACAAATTAGCTTTTTAAATTAAGTGTGCTGCAAGAGGCCTGATATGCCATGTGTGAGCACACTACTTGGCCTCTGATGAGAGCCAAAAGTGGAAAAAAAACCCACCCTATGAACAACTGCTCTGCTGCTGCTCCGAGCCTGGTCTGAGCGGGGAGCTCTGGGCAAGTGTCTGTGTAGGGCAAGGAGTGGTCATGGTCACGGGCTCCTTCTGGGAGTTTGGTTCCCACAGCCAGCAAGGAAGGTGTTTTTTCTCAGAGTAAATGGAAGCACTTGACAGCAGGAACCAGGTCAAAGCACAGCTCTGCTCAGGCTTCAGGGAGGCTCTGAGTGGGGAGGAGGAGATAAGGAAAAGGCATCCTCCTCTCCCATTGAATGGTGCCAGCTTTCCCTGGACCTCCAAATCAGGATCCCGGCACTCCCTGTACAGGGGAGCTCCCGTAGAGCTGAATTTTACATGCACCAGAGTACAAGGGTTGGATACTGAAAAGACCTGCCATTTCCCATCTCTCTTCCATGGAAATTCTCCATGGCTATAGCAGCAAAGCCAGGTCCCACACACATCTCTCAGGGCTTTCGGCACCGTGGGTCACCACCACGCTGAGAATTTGCAGGTCTGCTCTGGATCTGACTCCTCTAAGGCAGCTGCTGATGGGAAATGCAGCTCCAAGAGCAGTTCTGCAAAGGTGATTCGATATGCTTTCATTCTGCCCACGGATTCAGGGAACCAGTAATTGCGTGTGAAGACTGGAACCACCTCTTCCCCGATGTCTGTTATTAGCAAGCCGAGCGAGTACCTTACTGTTGACAAATATTCAACTGCAGATGTGTGGTAGCCATGTCCCAGCCTCTCTTCTTTCATCACCTGCAATTGTTGCAGCAGCTAGTCAAATGAGCATAAATGGTACGAGTTCTCAGCAAACGCTATCAGATATTCAGCACAAAAGGAAAAGTTGACAAATGATCAAATGCAGTTGCATCTACAGCCTGCTGCTCACAGCCAACTGACAAAGAGAACACAAACGGTGACATCTCCTCTCTGAATTAAAAGGCAGTTCGAGAGCAGCCATTCAGCTCAACAGCTGTAACAATAACAAAAAAACATACCCCCAAACCCAACAAAACTAAAAAACCCTCGTTTGTTACTCCCAGAGCTCAGTAAACTTCAGTGCAGAAGCCGCTCCTCAGAGCTGGAGGAACACAGAGAGCTTGCTCAGATCCCCACTGTGAAACTTTCAGTACCACTTTGGTGTTTCCCTACAGCTGGTGCTTTTTAGACACATGTGAGCTTTTATGTTTTATTTTGACTTAGGACATGGGCAAAAAACTACTTGAAGCACCTTATGAAGAGTTCCCAAGTCCTCCTTCCCAGGTCCTGACCACTTTGTCCCGTCCTTTCCCCTTTCATTTCACAGGTCTCTGCCCGACTCATCCAACCACTAAGGAACATGTTCTGTAACACTAACCTGCCACCCATGGCCTTGTGTTGCTGATGTGCTCTCCTCCATCCTGGTATTTTCTGGTATTTTCCACCACACCCTCATCATCTGCTCAGAAGAGCTGGGTGCATTCTCAAGACTTCTGTCAACCATCCCCTGTCCTTTTTACTGCTGCCATAACTGTTTCTTAGAGCTGCTAAATCATGAACCTCAAAACGTCTAGACATCATGATTTGTGTTTAAGAAAATAAAACTCATGTTTTATAAAACACTGGGAGAGTTCTCCCCTCTGTCCTTCATTAAGCCTTTTTGTTTCACATGACATGTCCCTCATGCAGACTGGAGCAGCAGCAGCGTGCAAGTTCAATGTAAGAAGAATAAAAAGCTACCTCGAGATTCACAGCATATTAAAATTAACAGCCACTGCAGTCAAACACTGTATCTCTCTCCAATCTCATTACAAACAGCTTGTAACATAAAACAGGATCCACTTCACAATATTTCATAGAAAGATCCACAAGGAAATACAGAAAAGACAAATATATGTCAGAGTTTGCTTGAGCAAAGACTGAATACGAGGGGAAGGAGAGAAGCCAGATGGCCGGGGAGAAGCTGGCCACACACTGCTCTGTGCACGGAGCAGACTGCAGCCACCTCACTGCCTCTGCCCACGAGAGCACTGCTTGGCCATGAGGGCAATGCCTGGGGACCTCGGGGCTGGGCTTTCTCCTCTGAATTCAAGCACAAAATAGTGAAAAATGAAGGCAAAATACATGAAGACACTAAGTCTGGAGCAAACCAAGCAGGCCACGTGCTCTTGTCTTCCGCAAACAGTCATGCAATCAGTGCCCTAGTTTGTCCTGGTCGTCTGTGGTTTATTGAGCTCCTGAGGGTTTCTTGACCTCATTTCCCGAGACACAACCCACGGCTCTGCTTTCCCAGGCACCTCACTTCAACGAGTCCCCAGCAATCCTTCTACATGTTCAACGTGTACCCACCAACCCCAGCTTCTCACATTGCTCAGCCAGCCATGTTAACCCCATCACCCAAAAAGAGCTTATTTTCATGAAACATAGTAAAAGGCAGAGCTAGGGAGGCTGCAGAGCCAGGCACCTGGAGAAAAGCTGCAGATTGGGGGTACCCTGCATCAGAGCCCCCCTGTCCTGTGCCTGTAAGCAGTTCTCTACCATGCTCTCCTTCCCACCCAAGTGCAATCTTTCACCCCAGCAAGCTGCAGTCATGTTTTCTTTGGTAGTGATTCCTTTGAGAAAGAAAGAGTGGTTTCACCTCAAAGCACACCCAGGCGGCTCGTCCCATCCTTCCAGGCCAATTGAGTTCACTAGACATTCAGCAGCCCAATGTTTCTTGGAGAAAAAGTGGTGCTGTCAAGAATTGCAACAAGGGAAATTGCTCTGGTAGAAAAACCTGGTAGCATGTGTAGCCTGGGAGACCACAAAGCCAAGCTGAGAATAAGAGGGAGCTCACCAAGAAAAGCTTTTACCCCCTGCTTTGCCACTAGAAATCCCTTCTAGCAGAAAACCTGTTAGCAAGAGATCCAGCTCACAGGAAGATGGAAACTTGGGGAACAGATACAGGAGGAAGCACAGGGTATGTGGCTCAATCTGTTCCCAGAAAACGTTTTGCGAAGATGGTTACAACCATGCACTAAGGGCAGAGATTTTCTCCATGCAGAACTGGACTGAGGACACCAGCCCCTGGGACAGCCCCTTCACTGCACCAGACCTCTGCAGGCAGATGCACCCCAGAGAACAGCCAGACATACGTTATTTCCCACAGCCATTCCCTAAAAAATCACCATCCCCTCTATTCCTCCGCAGCCGTGTCTCCTCCCTGCAGTCAGTTGCCTTGAGAAACACACGGAGCTCAAAACCCCCCTAGTGCAGCCTCCAGCATCATCAAGTGCTCCAGCACAGAAAGGGCACAGGCAGAAAAGCAGCATCCATCAGGCTGGCAGACACAGCATCATTTTGCAGGTAGCTGGAAGTGGCTGACTTGGATTCGCTCTCTCCCAGGAAATGATTGTGATTGTCAGAGGAGATTGGTATATGATTATTAACAACAACACCACAAGGAAAAATAGAAGGCAATCAGCTGAGCGGGGCCGGGAGAGGAAGCGGGGAGGGTTTGCAGCACTGGGTTCTGCTCAAGGCCCGGCAGGCTACGAGTACCCTGCTACATGCACTGGGCTGCAAAGCAGCTTCACTGTGCTTTTCCAATGGGCAAATTCCCCAGATGCCACGCAGAGCAAGTTAATAAACAGCAGAAGCAGTGAGGAATAAAGAAGCTCAGGCAATGGAGATGAGGTTTTAACAGGCCGTCTCCAGAGAGCAAGTGGCAGAAAGTGAGAACTGGTGAAAGTTGCTTAAGAGAAGTGTTCTTACACCAAAAGTGGACCTAGGAGAGCACATTAGATGGTCAAAAGGAGCTCAAAGCTAGATTTCAGGGCACCATCCATTGCTTTCACAAAAAGAAAACACACATGTAGTGTCATTAGGCCTTCAAAAGCCAGAAAGGCTGCGTTTGCAGTTTTCAGACTGGGGTTTCCAGTGCATGAGACAATGCATGGTTCATGGTTGTGAGCGTAGAGACCAGAGACAGAGGTGCTTTGGCTTCTCTGCTGATCTGGGCACTCAGGCAGCTCTGCAGCTTCGAGGCTGCAACCACTCAGCCTTTCATCATCTGCTTATCTCCCAAAGGCATGGACAGGTCTCTGGCTGCAGGGGCATCACAGCAGTACACCAACCTGTAACACACCTCTGCTTCTTTCCTCGGCTCCAAAACCATCCCTACCCTGCTTACAGAGGTCCCAGATTAAATCACTTGCCCAAGATCAGATGGGGGGCTGTAGCACAGGGTGGCAATGCACAGCATGCATCGTCTCATCTCAGTGCCTTCACCCCAGAAACATCCCCCCACATGTCCTCTTTTCCCAGCTAATCACCTCCATATGACTTGTCATCAGCACTAGAATTTTGATTTTAAGCTGTATTTGAGAAAGAACATACTCCAATAATGGCAGATGAGCCTGAGACAATGCAAAATAAACCCCTCTCTGAACGGATGCAAACCTCTCCCCTCCACTCCTCTAAAAGTGGAGGGATGGCTGCAAGGGAGGAGGAGGAGGAAGAGGAAGGCAGCAGCTTGCTCTGAGCTGCCTTACAGCTTCCCTGGGGAAGGAGGCAGGCTGCCAGGCAGAGGGGGGTGCAGGTCTTCAGCCTGTAACTGTGCAAACACTAATGCTGCAAAAGCTAATTTTACAGAGTTCCACTCTGCGGACTCCTCTTTGTCCCAGGATTCCTCAGTCTGGGAGATTAGCAGTTTAGAGATGGAGAAAAAGAAGTTATTTTAAAATTCAGCATAAACTCACTTGGACTCAATGAGCAAGTCAGTTTGGGAGGGTGGGGATGGGTACAGGAGGGAGGGCTCAAATAAATGAGAAATAATTGAAAGACTAGGAAGAAGAAAGAACATATCTGCTACCCTAGAAAACTCAATATTCGCTTTCATTTTTATTCTCATCTTCATGCCTCTTTGCAGCTTACTTTCTATCCTTCTCGAGCTTTCCCTGATCTCCAAACAATATTCCTGTTCCTGGCTGTGTTTAACTCCCTATCCACCAACCTCCAACTGTACTGGATGATCGCTACCATGCCACAGGCTCTGCCATAGTTTTCTTGAGCCCATTGCTGGGATGAAGCTATCCAGCCTTCACAAGAAATCCCTGCAGTGAACACATCATCTTCTGCAGGTTCCTCCAGTCCCTATCACCAACTCCATCAGTACCTACCAGAGCTCACAGACACTACATCCTCACATTTCCATCTCCGGTGTATTTATCCACCCAACACATTGGAGAGGGATGGAGGGAACTGCTGGGAGTGGGAGCAAGGTAGGTTGAAAACCCCAGCTCCCTGAAGGAAGCCACATGTGATGCCCCATGCTTGTGTTCTCCAGACACAAGAGCAAAAGTTTAGGACTACAGCACACTTGGAGCTTGAATCCTCATCACAAATGAGTAAGGTAGGTGCCGACAGCAGCTCCCACCCATCCAGCCTGCACGAGCAAGGCTATATCCACACATTCACACGCTTGGAGCAAGGGAAAGACAACAGAGAAATGGCTTCAGCAGGAGTTCATTACACTTGTTTATCTTCATTTTGTCTGTAACAGATGAACAGCGTAATGGCTTTGGCTTTCCTGGATGCAACAAACCCAGAAACATCCTAATGAAAAATAAATGTATTTACAGGGAGACGTCAAAACAGCCCAAGACAAGTCAAAGTAATATGCCTGTGCTGGGAAGGAATGCTTTTATTTCATTGCCCCTCCATGGTCTTCAAGCAGATCACGCAGCAGAGAGAGATAAATATTTTAAATAGCGACACTTCAGCGGTGCACGGTTGTGCAAGACAGGGAATAATTAGAAAATAAATTACTTTTTTTTAGCACGGTAATTCCAAATGTTGAATGAATTAGATTACATGACAAACTCCAGACCCATTTCAATACCAAGGGTCCTATCCAAGGAGATACAGGGAACCTGGCCTTCAAAAAGAATCCAAAATACAATTAAATGCAGCTTAGAGAAAGTGTTTAAGATCTGCCTGGCATCTTCCATAAATCTAAAAGATGGAAGGTTACTTCTGGCCTCACACCAACAGTTTGGTCTAAAAATAGCTTAATCTTCCCGAGAGCAAAGGAGCCATCACCAACACAACACACAGCCTGGGGGCACATGCCTCCTGCCCCCCATAACCACACAGTGCTGTCCTGGGCGGGCACAAGGGCACAAAGGCTGCCCAGCTTATTAATTAATAGCCTAATCACCTTCCTTAATCCACCCCACAGAAGTTCACGTGCCATCAGGACCTGCTGCACTGAGCGTTGTTGTGATTACTTGGAACACTCCCTCCTTGCTTCATTTTTCGGAAGACCATTTGCGTAGATGCAAATGTGTTTTCCCCCAGTCCTGATTAATTATACAAATGCATGGCTCTACAGGTTGTGATGAATATGCACACACGCACTTGATAGTTGTTCTGACAGAGTGTATTGCTTATTTGGGGGAAACAGTGAGATTTTCCCTTGTTCCAGCAAAGAGGATTTTATAATCCCTCCTCCTTTGGCCCCTCTCTCTGAGTCAGGTATGAAACCATCCAAGTCAGATCGGAAATCAGACACACACAGGCAGATGGAGAAATATAAACTTCTTATAAACTTCTGAAAACCACGGCTAGGATCCTTCTAGAGAAAAGCCACACAAAGTCAGGAATCCGGTGCATTGGGCTGTGTCTTTCCAATGTCACTGTGTGGCCTATATAAATACAAACCTACCTCCTCTACAGGCTGGTTAATTCAAGTTAATTGTTTAAAGACCTGCTAAAAAAAAGCTATAAAGCCAGTGGTGATTTTGCCCACTAGAAGGTTTCAGTTACAATAAATACATTAAGACAGAGCTAAGTGGAAAGATGACTTACCAATCTAAATGTGAGATAACACCTACAAATAATGAGTGTCATTAGCCCCCAAAAAAGCATTATAAAGCAGAGCAGGCGTGTCAGTAATTTTGGATGACATATTTAAAAGCAACTGGGCAAGAAACGTGCATGACAAAGTCAAGAAACTTGATGTTTTAAGACTAGACTGGAGAGAAGAACTAGCAATATCTGCTAGCTGAAACGCACGATGAAACCACCCTGAAAAATTAAATTGTGTGGTAGTTACATAATATGAGACTTTTAAAAAAATGCATTATGTTTTGAAATATGTTACTTAATTTGGGTTCTTAGACAATCCTAATTGTTATGGTTTTGCTTAATAGTATTAAAAGCCCTGAGAGTAGGAACTTTCAGTGTGAAGACAAAGATGAATAACCACAGTTAAATTTAAAATAATAATAAAAAAATTCAAACTCTCACACGATTCAATGAATTCTAACAAGAGCAGACAAATGGCACTAGTTTGTGAGAGGGCAGAATTGAGATGTTTTGTTTTTATCTGAGAACTCCTTAGCCTAACAAAACCATACATCCTAACAGGCGCTCTTAATTGTGCAAATCCTGGGTTCAGAACGGCCCCTTGGAACTGCAATGCTCTGGTCAGATTGCACTGATGTGCACTCTGAAACATCATTCACCTTGGCACAGTATTTCCCTCAAGAATATCCTTTGTTTTCAAAAGTATATTAGAAAAAAAAAAAGCAATCAAGCAGCCCAAGGAGGAATTTGCACTGCAGTATTTGTTAGCACTTCGAAGTTAAGCATCAATCTCAAACCATTTAAAAAATGTTTTTAAAGCCAAAGCTACTAACACGCAAAAGCTGGGGGAAGCAACAACAGCATAAAAGCTGAATTTGCAGCCAGTTTGTACCACTCGAGCAGCTGGAGTCAACTCATGAATCTGGCCTTTAATTTGTAATTGATTTTATGGCTTCGCAGTGAGTGTGGGAACACAGGTCTGTGTGTAGGAGGAGCCCAGGGAGAGATCAGTCCTGGACACTTGACACCTTTGTGTTTCCAGAGCTCCCCAACCCAGCCCTTCAGTCCCTGAGCACCACTGCTGCCACACACAGTGGGGCACAGCAGCTCTGCCTGTGAAGCCCACAGGCATGTGGTCTATGGTCTACCACTGTGATGGCACACACCTCGCCTGCATCAGCCACGAGTTGTTAGAACCAATGCATTGCCCACGAGCTACCGGTAGAAAGGGTCTAATGTAGCCTTAGACCCCACTTGGTAGGTGCTATGCTGCTGACTTAACTTCATTGTATCCAGGTAATTAGATACAATAATCTTTAATAATTTAACCCAAGTGTGATTTGGTTTCCTCAAATACAGCCTGTACGAAGCTTCAGGTTACAGCTACGGAAAATTATCTCCATTACCTTGTTATTATCAATTGGAACATAGGAAAAACTAAGACAAATTCCTGAAAGGACCTGATTATTAATAATCAATATTGTTCAAATTTGCTTATAGACTTTCAGAAAATCCCTTCACCCATAGTCCCAAGTACTACAAACTTGGATGCTATGCTACATTTTCACACTAAAATGACTATGGACATAGATTTTAAAATAAAGTATTCATAATTTTCCATCACTTTGGTACAAGGAATCACCACCTGTAGCTGTTGGGCAAAGCTTTGTACAGAGGGTGAAGTCAATGCTCTGCAGCTGGGAACTACAGTGCCAAGAAGGTTTTTATTATTTATTAATTGATGGTGTATTTGCTACTTTTGTAAGTCACCAACAGTTTTCAGTCCCTGGTGCCAGACGCAGAGCACACCAGTAAGACCCAGTAAGAGAGATGGTCCTACTGACATCTATCAACCACCACAGGTTGGTCTGAGCTGGCACTGTGCTTTGTTCAGCGCACAGGAAAAGCCGAGGAAAAGCTGGTCTGCCTCTTCTTGCTTTAAATGAATGAAGTATAAACATAGAAGCCTTGGAAAGGTGCCTTGAGTTGCATTGCAATTGCCACAACAATTGGATTATGATCCTTATTTATCCTCATTGACAAAGTAATTGAGTTTGGTCAGCTGGATCTCTTCCCATCCTAGCGGACAACAGATGGGTGACACAGCCCCAGGTCTCCCAGGAAGGCAGCAGAGGTCCAGCTCTGGCTGACACCCAAGGCCCTCCCTGGGACAGTTTGGATCACCCTATTGATCCACCACTTGCCAAGTCCCTCTGGCTGCAGAAATTCCAGCTGTGAGCTGCTCTTCAGAAACAGTGTCAGAACAGACACGAGAAATTCCCCTGCACATCAGGGATGTGACACAGACCTATTCCAAATGCTAGATCCTTCTGTTGAGCTGAAGCAAACAAAAGGTCAGAGATGAAGAGAGTCTTCCACCTCTCAGTTAACTCAGTGCCATGGAACTCCTCTGACTGATCTACAAGCTATCTAGATTGTCCAGACAAATAGTTGGAAACAGGCAGGAGAGCTCTAGATGACAAATAAAAGAAATTATCTGCCACCAGAAACATTGGAGTTGGGTAGGGTGGCATAGGGATGAAGATGGGTTTTGAGGTGGTAGAGATAGGGGAAGATTAGAACAAGAGTTCTGATATTATTCTTGGAGAAGACTTCTTCTGCCATGGTTTAGGGTGCCTCGATGTTTGACGAAAACATCTTTAGGTAAATCCAAAGCATAGAAAAAATAAGCAGGAAAAAGCAGTAACAAATGCAATCAAGCCATAACAGTCAAAATAAAATCCAACAGCCTCCAAAATAGATGGAAAGAAAGAAATACAGTAAGTATTCTACAGCACATACAAGCAGCCCTAGAGATGTACCATAACAAATATAGAGGAAACTAACAGAGATCCACACTGGGAATAGTATTACAAGAAAGATTACCTCCATCAAAGGCAACCCCTGGAGACCTCCTTAGGCTAATGCGTGTCCTCAGCCTCCGCTCTTGAGGTCCTTATGAAATAGGGACACCTTTTATTACAGCACCAATTTAATTTCTGCTCACTCTTTCATGAGAAAAACAACTAAAATTGAGGCAGACCACAACAACAAGGAGCAGCTTGAGCCTTAAACCCCCATTTAGAAGATTTTTTTTGGGGAAAAAAAATATTTAAGTGAGTTCACATGTGATTTTTCCAAAGTTGGCTAGAACTCTATGAAGAGGATTATAACAGCACACAGAGAAGCTGAAACTAGAAATCTGCCAAAATGTACTTTTCTATGAATTCTAGCAAAATAGTGCAAAGCCCTCTTGTGCCCAAAATTTTTCTTTACTTTAAGTTCAGGCTCATTTCTACCTATTGAGCGTCAGCTTCAAAACATGAATTACAGAACACTCAAGGTGTGCTTATTTTAATTTTTGTTTCCTCTTAAAAATAACCAGCAATGTGTAATTTGGCCCTAGATATTTTTGTGGTGGGTGTTATTAATTCAATGTGATTTCGGAAATCCTCTCTGTGGGAGGGAAGTCCATCAATATATTTCTATACCAGGATGATGCACAGAGATCGAGGACCTACTCAGGCTTAAGACAGACAAGACCCAGCCACAGATGTCCTGACCAACTACTTTCCACCTGAACCACCAAAGTCTTTCCTTCCTTTCGCCAGCAAATCAGCTCAAGTTTGTGCCTTGTCTGGGCTGACTGAAACTTCAGACCTACTGATCTAGAAATAAATTTTCTATTTGTCATGAAATCCTAAACCAAATGTCATGCTAGGAAAAAAAGGTCAAAAATGAAGTGGGATGTGTGATTCTTCCAGATGCAAGTGGCTTACATGGATAATGAACAGCCCAGAAAGCTCTATGACATTCTCACACCATAGAAATGCTCAGATAAATGTTTCTGGCCTACCTCATTATAGCAATAATAGGAAGGTCACTAAATCATTTTTTCTCTTCAGCCTATTGCAAGGGTTCAAGCTAGACACAAAGTTCAGACTGGGATGTTGAGGGCTGTCCAAGTGACAAGTTTTTTGTTCATTTCTGGTTTGGGCTTGAGCACAAGTGTTATACACTACAACAGCAATAGTTTATAAGCAATTGATTTTTTTCTATATAATAGTTTCCCTTTAAAAAACAATTTTGGCTTTCTGATGAATTACGTATACACGCACTATAACTGTCATTGGTTCCCAAAAAAACAACAATCCAGCATGGAATATAGAATTTGCAAGTTAACTCGGACCTTCATTTCTTTAAGGCTTTTTTTTGTTGTTTGCTTTTCCTTTTTTAAACCAGTCAATGAGCCACTTCTAAATGAAACAAATTCTATTAATGAGCAACTCATGTTGGAAAAAAAAGATACTCTGCCCTTCTGGATTTTAGTATGAACATGCTTCTCTTTTGTGCATATCCCCCCAATTTTCCCTTGTCTATTTTCTAAAGGATTCATGCACATGCTTGTGCTCTGGAAATGTTAAGAGCACATTCAAATGGAGGATGGAGAGCTATTATCACCATCAACATCTATACAACCGGTAATTTTGAGAAATCAAACCTCCAGCCCCAAGGCACTGCTTTTTAATCACAGAGACCACCAAGGACTTTTATCCTGTTCACCACAGAGGTGCTGAATGACTTAACTGGTGGTTTTCTCCCTGCTGAAGCAGTGTATAAAATAAAACAGTGGAGAGAGAGGACTAAGATTATCAGACTAAACTGCCGAAATTCTTAGTCTTCCTCCTGCTTCGAGTGTGGATAAGGGACTGCAGGAGATCCTGTGCACAGAGGGCTGCAACTGAGGCCGCAAAGCAGGTTCTTGCACAGATGGCATTACAGCATATTGCCAGAGCAAACCAGCTGCTGAAGGGAAGAATCCAGCTTTGCCCCTACCACACGTTTGAAAGTTACTCATAGATGGATTTTTGCAGGTTTGTTTGTTATTCCAAATGATATGGTAAGCTGCTTTTGCCAATACTTCAGCCTAGCCCTGTTGCAGAGCATGGTTCCTGGATGCTCATGAACTGAGTGACAAGGCTTTGGAGGTGCCCTCTGCAGTGTCACATTAAGATCATCGCTACCATCTGGCTGAAGAAATCCAACAACCAGAAGCAGACACACTAGTCTTGTCCAAAAAAACAACCAACCAACCCCCTCCTCCCCACACACACTTCTCAACCACAAGTGGACTCAGATAAGATCAGCCTGTAGCTTCATTCATACAGGTGGAGATTGTTCAAGCAAGTGCCGAGGCAAATACATTCAGGGTTAACTGTGAAAATGTTGGGGCACCACAAATTCAAGCGTCTAGCTTTCACCACCTCCAGCACAGTGACACTCAGGAGAAAGCTTATAATCAAACAGAAATACAGTATCTGCACTAAAATACATACAAAATTACCAGGAAAGTAATTGCTTTTGGTATAAATGGTCGTCTTCAAAATTTTCTCTAGCATAGAAGTCTCTTAAAAAAAAACCCAAGAATAAATTTCCTGCATGTGAATTTATTCAAAGCTAGTAGATTCAGTATAATGAAATCCTCCTAAGTAAATATCTGATAAAGAAGCAAACGCTTAGCACTTGACCCCAGGAGCTGAGATTTCTTGACACACGGCTGTAATGCAAAGCAGCAGGAACCTCAGGAATGCTGGCACAGAGAAGACAAGCAAAGAAAATCCTGAACAGAAGAAGGCTTGACTCCTGGGAGGCACCAAGGCAGATGGCATGGTGCACCGAGCCATGCAGGGGCCAGGACAGCCCACACTTCGGTCCCCAAGCTGACTGAAGCTACCAGTGCTACCAGAAGATGTTCTCTTTTCTCTGCAGGGGACTCTGCAAAAGCCCCCTAACTCACAATTCATACTTTCCTTCCTTTGCCAAGAGCCATGAGAGACCCACATATATCTAGAATGATAATTTTTGCTGAGATTTCCCCCAGACTTTGTTCTGTTGCCCTAAATGTGAGTAGCAGCACACTCTGGTTTTCCCTCCACAGTCAGATGCTCCTTGTGAGAAGAACTGCATTAGTCTGTTAAGTAAGAGAGGAAAAGAAGGTGCCATTCAGTTGCATCAAAGGATCTTCACTTCTGTGACACTTAAACCTTGTTCAGAGCGTTGTCTCTGTCACCAGACATCCCACTGGCTCAGGAGCTGTAGGGCCCTGCAAGGCTAAGTACCCTAACTCTGCCATTCCATGGGCTCCCCTGCCCTTAGGATGGGATTCTCTCTGCCACGGATCCTCCCACATCCCAGCTTCACGGTGTATCACTGCTCACACAAAACACCATAGCAGTCCCATTGGTTATGGATGACAGCTGGGGTGGCAAACCCTGCTCTTCTAGAAGTAACTGAGACCAACGGCCAAACCCATGGTGACCATTCTCATTGTATGTATGGTATGTCAGAGAAGATGAAATGCAAGAGCTCTCTGAATTCACATTCTCTCTGCATACAGCATGCCACTTAATTGCCCAGAAAAGCCTCTTGGAGAAGCATATGGGAAGTTTTCCCATGAAAAATGACACCGCTCAAAGTCTTTCCTAGATAGAAACAACTCAGCAGTATCTATCACTACTGACATCTGGGACACAAGCTTCAAAGCAGTTAATTTACAATTTTAGCCAGAGCCAGTTTCCTATAGACATTGATATCCAAAGTAGATAATTGTTATTCCAGAAAGCAGAATCATTAGAAGAGGAAAAAAGTAAAGAAGAAACCATGCAGTAAATGCAGAGAGCATTGCTGTCACTCTGTGCATCAACTCTGCCAGCACTCGGGTCCCAGTCGTGCCTACTGCAAACCTTCAACCACTCCTGTCCATATGAACACTCTGACCCTCCTCCCAAGTGCTGGTGCCCATTTATCTCCCTCCTCACATCAGACCCATGGGATGGTGCAGCCCTACATGGAAGCACCACTCTGACACAGACTACGTGCATGAGTGTTTCTCCTACAATATCCAGCTCTGCCAAAGCCACACTTATGATTGCTGATGACCCCCTCTTTGGCTTCCCACGCTATTGGATTTTTCAGGCAATGCTTCTACAAGCTATTCTACAAGATACTGCAATGCTTCTGAAACCTAATCATGAACAACCACCAAGACAAGCCCCCAGCTAGATCCCAAGCCAGAAAAATCAAGCCTGTGTATGTATCTGTTGGTACAACTGCAGATCACCTTTAGCACTGAGCTCAGCTTCTCAGCTCAGTAATTACTTGCTGAAGGAGTTCTCACCGTCTCTCCATGACGCAGAGTGAGCAGCCATTCACATCCTCCACCCGCTGCCGCAGTCACGTTACCTGCTCTGTCTCAAGGACCTGCTAGGGCTGGTCTCCCATCTGTCCCTTTCACACACACCACACACCCCTGGCTCTGCAGTGATCGCTGTAAAGAGCCGATTCACAGCAGGACTTCAGAAGCAAATGCTTCCTCTGACCTCAGTGCTTCCCCATCTCTGTCACCCCAGCAGTTAGCAGGAGTTTCAGTCCACCTGCAGGGTTCCTAACCACACCAACAGCCTCAGGGCAAGGTTGGTTTCTTACCCTGGTGTCCCACCTCTGTTTGGCACTTGCAGCTGCTGAGAACACACACCAGAACCTTCTGCTTAACACACAGCTGCCCCCATACACTCATCAACTGAGCTCAGAGTGCTCAGCCCTACCATACCCATATAAATCTTGTGGTGACAGACAACAAAAAGCCCTTCTAAACCCCTAACATCCGTTGCAATAACGCCCCTGGAGGGGCTGAATAACTCCATTACATCATTTCTCTGTGAATCCTTTCCCAGTGGCTCCAGTACTCTTTCCAGTCCATGAGGCTCGGACCCATGATAACCCTAATCCTACAGGCTAAAAGCATATGGTTTCCCCCTACTGACACCATTCCTGGGGATGTCCACGGACAGCAAACAACCTGTAAAAAGATTCTACAGCCCTGTCAAATGGGGCACGGTCCAGAAATCACACGGCATGTCACCAGCGGACAGGAGGACACCCCGTGTCAAACCCAAACCAGCCCCATTCTGTGACCACACCTGGCCAGTAACTGCCTTGTGCTTAAAAACCACTACCCTCATATCCTAGATTTGCCTTCAGAGTCACATGGAGAACAGTGCTGGTTATTTGTTAAAGGTGAACCAACACTAATTCAAACTTGATGGCAACTTAATGACTCCCATCGGTGTGGAGCAGAGCAGAGACCCCCAGCCAGTGCTGGAATGAAGAGCACCCACATTGCAGGCACAAGCACAGCTGGGGCTATGCACCACAGCACACCTTCCACACACACAGGTGTCTTCTTCTGCCAGCTAGAACAGTTGTAACTTGTGCTGGATAGCAACATATGTTTTAGAAATGAATCATACTGTAACCAATATGTTAGGAAGACAGGCCAGACTCCTGGAACAGTGGGGCTAGGAGATGGTTTCCGTTAGAGTGCTTTCACTTTGAGGTTTGCATGACAGTTGTTACATCTACAGCTGTGATGAAAAATCCTTCCTTAATACTGTTTTGCAATAGCAGGAGAAGCCCGATTCCTTATTGAGTTGTGTAAGCAGAGAGGCCAAGTCTAGAAGTGCTGAAAAACTGCAATTCTCTCCTCTCCTTTGGGATGCTGCAGGTGAAGGTGGAAGTACAACGGTGAGTACATCTGCCCTGATGCTGCATTTGCTCTGTGGGTAAACAGGGACCATCTACTCCCTGGGCTGTCATTCTGGTATCTTTCCTGACCACTAAACTCTCTTTTAAAAGAAAAAGGAGGTTTTATTAGTAAGTTAGTGGATGATCCAAATGTCAGAATGAAAAATCCAGAGGAAGGTTAAGGATTTTTTTTATTATTTTTTTTTTTACAGCTGCACTGGAGGTGAATGAACACCAGAGCATTTTGATTTCCTGCTTAGTTTCAATAAATGTTGCACTCCCAGGCACCCAAGGGACTGCTGTGGTTTGTCAAAACCAATTAATTTTCTTCCACAGAATGCTTCAGGCACCTCAAAATGTCGTTTGAGAGCTAGCAGACATCTAAGGAGGAGGAAAAGCTAGCAATCAAACTGCTGCTTGGGCTCTGCATCAGGAGCACAGCCCTCCAAACTCTCACTCACCAACAGCAGAGGCGAGGCAAGAACGAAGGCACATCACCTGGTCATGGGAGGGAGCTGAGGGCAGAGCCAAGGAGAAAATTCCACCTTATAAACCCTATGAATACAAACAAGAAGCTGCCACTTGTGAAACATGCCAGAAATAAGTTTCCTAAGGGAGAATTCAAAGCTGAAAGTTTGTCTCTCTCACTTGTATGTCCTAGGATCCATTGCTCAGTGTTGATAAATGTTGTAATGAGCCAGAAGTGACAAACTGAACAGTTGTTAGTAAGGAAGACGTTTGGAAGGTAAGCCTTGGAGTCAGGATTCACAGGCTCCCTCCCCAGCCCTCTGTCAGACTCATCGTGCAGAGTAAGGATTTCTCTCACCCAAGCCTCGAGTTACCTACTTACAGTGGACAGGCTGTAACGTTTTCCTTCTGTTCTGCACTGAGATGTGAGAGCAAATTTGTTTGCAAGTAATTTTAATAATCAGCCATGAAATGCACTAGATGTAAGCGCAGTATTATCATGTCATGATTTCTTTTTCAATGAACACCAAGACCCAGTTTAAGGATACGCTGGAGCTATCATTTATACTCAGAATCAGGCATACAGTGGATAGATGCTACGAATACTCTCTTTATGTAGATACCCCACGTCAAATAATTATCACTGGCTGTAAAGTAGCCATCTTTTCCCTTCTACAAAAGGCAGGGATGGAGAATAATGCTTTTCTTGCATGCTAGCACTCTGCAAAAGGGGCAGAAGGAAAAAGACGGTTTGAATTTTTAACATTTTGTCTTGAGTGCCATAGGGTCACAGGCAAATCCCTGCTAGGGGAATCTCACTGTTTCCTATCAGCAGCTGATATCCCCAGCAAGAGCTACAGTAAGGCCCAGCCTGCTCCCAGTGCCCAGGGGAACTGGGAATCACAGGTCCCTAATCTCAGGTCCAGTGCCATCCTTGCTGGACCACTGAGAGAAACAGAAACAAAGAACTTCTAAAATTAAAAATGACAGCATGCTGAGCAGTGAAGTGAGCTTTACAGTGTAACAAATCTTTAGAAGAACAAGGAATAAATCTGCCTCTCTCTCTTTTTCTGTTCACCAACCATGGTATCTTCAATGACCTACTTGTTTTTAAAAGTAATCCAACATTTACCATCACAATCTTCTTTGCTCCTCAAGGCACATAAACCCCCTGCTGTCTCCTCCTTCTCTATTTACCTGGCCTTACAGTCACAGCAGGGAACTGAAAATCTGCTCCCTGCCTCCTAGCTACAAGCAAAGGCTTTGCTTGGGCATCCAACAGATGATAACTAATGCTACTGCCTAAACAATCCCTAGAGCGGCTCCTCTGACACATACAAACATCTAGATCCAGTTACCACTCCAAGACACATCACCCAGGCATTTAGGGAACTACCCTGGGTAGAAATAGCTGTGTCTCTCATTCACAGCATCCTCTTCACACAGGCAAGTCTCATGTTTCATTCAGACAGGATTCTTCTCAGCGCTCTTGCTTACTATTTAATATTTATACTATGGTCAGTGTCCAGAAAGCATGACGCTATTGGTTATGGTAGGTGCTGAACAAATAACATACTAAATCTGTCTTGGATGCTTATGGTGTGAATGGTCAGCTAGAAAAGGGAAAAAAGTCAATAGAATCTGAAGCCCAGTGCATAACTGCATCACAAGGACCAGACACGAATATAAAGCCCCTAAAATGAAACTGAAATCCTCCACAATATATTCAAAGAGATGATGATCCACATACATCAGTTGGCACTGATCAGCCCAAGAGCAACAGGAGGGAGAAGAAAATCCATAACCATTAGCATCACCTTCCTGCTACATTTCCTCCTTAGCCTGTTCGTCTTCCCTTCTTCCTTCATTCCCTCTGCTTTGGATGCAACCACACCTGACTTATCCCTAGGACACAGAAGGGTGAGGGTTTTTCTGAGCCCATTGTATGCAGCATCGTCAAAGTTCAGTGCAAAGGATGAAAGTGTTGGAAAGCTACAGAACCCCAAAGATCACCAAAACCTAGAGTCTCCCAAGAGGCAATTCCTCCCCAGAGCCAAGCTGCCTCTTTCCATAAAGCAGCAGCAAACCACAGCAAAGGTCCTCAGTTTTCAAGCAAAGCCCTCCAATGCAAGCACATCACCTCTACTTCAGTGAGGAAGACAAGGCTGATCCAATATCAGACTCTGGTCTCTCCCCCTCCCTTATAATAGTATTTTAGCTCTAAATAATTAAAAGGAAATAAGTACCTATGAAACCAGCAGAATCATTGCAGGCCAACAGGTCAACATGGCTGGGTGTTTGAAATAAGGGGCCTGTTCACGTTATTCACATTGGATGTCGAAGGTGATTTATTGTAGTGAGAAACAATAAATCTGCTCATTTAACATGCAAGCTCACAGTTGTGATTTACCGGGTGAAAGCCACACTAGAACATAAAAACCACAGCTGTGCCCTTGAGAAGCCACCTCCACAGTGTTCTCCCCACCTTCCCAAGCCCTCCTGCATTTCTACATATGGAACAAAGGAGAAGTGACACATCTTACTGCTTCCACCAGTCAATAACCCGGAGTATTAACAACAGCTTCCTCCTCTAAACTTTTTAGTACAGCCAGGTATTACAGCACCAACAGTCACCAGCTCCTGCACAGTCCAGTATTTGGAAGAGATTGATCAGCCACAAGAAAACCAGGATTCAGTAGTGTCTAATACCTAGCTTTTTTTTTGGCAAACCCACCAGGCAGAGATACAGCAAGCTCCACAGCCTGCAGCATCTCAAGTTGAGGGGACACTTACAGCCTATAAATAATACTTAAAATTCACAACTATGAAGGAATACATATACATATTTTGTATCATTTTGTATCTTGATCAGCAATAGAGTTGCATTTTCGGTTACCAGCTCTGCTTTTGCTCACAGGAGACTGAATCCCAGGCTATTTCAATTCCCCTGTGAATGTAGAGGAAAAGAACCATCTGGAGAGAATAATAAAACAATTAACTTTCCATTAAAGAGTAATCTATGTATGTTTTTAAGGAGGCAAACTTTAATGATCTCCACTTAATTATTCATCCTGCATTCTGGCAGGGTTGGTTTGGATTTTGTCTTGCTTTGTTTTTAAACATGGTCTGAAGGTAACGATTTAAGTTGGAATGGACATGGGGACCACACCAGCTCCTTCAGGCAGGGGCAGGACAAGCTGACTGAGGGAGGTTTCCAGAAACATCGACCAAGGTCTCATCATTCCCATGGGTTCATATGGCTGTGTAATGCCAACACCATCAATTGAAAGAGTTTCACTGAATATTCATGAGGATCTTACAAACATGGTTGTTGAGTGGCTTGGTACATCAGCTACGTTCTTGGATATGAAGTGCAGAGCAGCACACTCAGGAGATGGGTGCACCTGAACATCAGTCTGTTGAATGCTGGGCTCATTTAACTTGTCAAAGACAGCAATATAAATCAGAAATGACTCCATAAAACTCAATGGCGATCCCTTCTGATTTCGCTAACTCACCAACTAGCTGCAAATATACTATCTTTAGAAAGTAATTCTGTAAAGTGAAAAGGTTCAAAGCAAGGGCTTTAAGGACTATTACTATGACTTCTGAATACATACTCCTCTGAGGACCCACTGGCTGTACACATGGTGGAAAACAGCCCAGGCTGCACCACAAGTTCATAATGCACACTTGCTCAGCTTAACCTCCTGCCTCAGTTTCCCAGTGAATAATACTAATGAGCTAGTAAGGGTGCATGCCTGCACTTCATTCCAGTTTACATAGTGCTTTCCAGCCAAGGTTCTCAGACATTTGGAAAGGACTAAATCTAGTTTAAGCTAAAGTTAACTGGAACATAAATACCAGAATTCAACCACTTTGATCACTCCTTTAGAAAACCTACCTGAGACTCTGGGCTTTTCCAGCCTGAGAACTCACACACTAAAGAGCTGGTAAACAGTGAGACAATGCCCAGGCAATCCTTTCCTACTACTTCTTGACCAACTGATTGAGATCAGGCTCTGTGATACAGTGCAGACAAGTTTATTCCCCCTCCCCACAAGCTACAAAGTTTTATGAACTGAAAAAGTCATTAAAAAAACCCCGTAAGCCTGGCACACAAACTAATGAACTAATCACACCTGAGTCCTGCTGGAAAAACCCCTGCCTCAGCTTTCAAATGTTGCAGAACATTTTAATTCACAGCTTCTACATAAATGCAGCAAGTTTTCAGTCTAAGGCATTTCAGCCTCAGACTTCTTAGCCTGCTCTTCCCCTACAACTAAGAGCTCATCTTTCTCCATTAGACATACATATACACACACACATAGATACACATTTATATATATATGCACCCTGATGTCTCAAAGCAGGGCTCCTGCATCTGCCAACAGGCTGCACACTGCATCGGCACAATGGCTCTGGTGCAGGATCTGCAACACCCACTGGAAATGATTTAGTGAGGGGTGCTAACGTCACACACTGAGCAGCCACATACAGCTATAAATTATTCATACACATTACTCTAATTATGCAAATGTACTAAAAGCTGGAACATATGTTTCCCTGACATCTCCCAGTACAGATACAATATGGTTCTAGTAGACAGAAGGAGTGAGAAGACGATGGGTGTGAGGGGGCTAACGATAGCAGACACTGACCCATGCAAAGGGTGACAGATCTCCCTTCTCCAACCAAGCTGCTGCAAGGCTAAGGGCATTTAAATGCTCCTCCTTGATAATATACTGTTGGCTTTGCACTCGGTGCTGAACAGAGTGCTGAGGCTGCTGAACGGCCCAGGCAGATTAAAATAAACCCAAGCAGTTTGGAACAGGAATGTGTTTATCTGGCATCGCACACTTCCTCTTATCAAACATGAGGAGCAGGGGAGGGCACAGCGATGGTGTGCGGAAGCAGGCTGTGTGCACGCTGGTAGGAGAGGGGGAGGGAAAAGGGGGAGAGGAACAGCAAGCATCAGACAGATAATGCATGACAGCTTGGAAACCAAGAGCACGGAGCCCTTGGAACCAAGAGCAGGGAGCAATCATATCACTGGGATACAGAGTCCATACTCTTGGTCAGCCTCCGATGGGCACTAGCTGTTGGAAAACTCAATCAGGTCCTTCCTCCCTTGCAGCACTGGGAAGAAGGCAGGCACTCAGCACTGCTGCAGTATAAGCAGCTGGCTGTACGTGCTGCCCAAGCTCTCAGCTCAAACTCCTCTCAACTCTGTGGAGCACAATGCAGTCACTGGGCACCACTCATCTCCCACTCCAGAGGCTGGGGCTGACTCCTCAGAGGGAAAAGGCCAGATGCACTCTGTTACGGTGTTTTGAAGTTCAAACTGTAGATTATGGTACTGGATTGAATAGCAGAAGATTAGCATCTTATTCCAAACCCTGCCACGTCTGAGGACCACTTCACTGTCCTTCTGTAAGTGCTCAGTCCATCTGACAGAGCCCTTTGGAAGCAGATGTGCTCCTCAGACACTGCATGCAGAGCACCCTGCAGGGGGGCTCTGATTCTCTAGCATCATTCATTTAAAATTCCACGAGCACTTTCCAAATTCTCCAGCCTTCCTGAATGACCAGGTGAGTGTTTCTATACCCAGAGAAAACGAGAGCAAATTAAACACCACGTAACATACCACAGCTACTTGGAAGATCTAGGCTGTACTACCATTATGCCAGTAGTTACCCAGATCAAAGAAATTTAACAGAAAATCTTGGCAACTCCTTTGATAAGAGCACGTCTTACCTCCTAGTGCTGGCATTAAAGGAACACTAGCTCTGTACCTGCAGATTTGTACAGGATGCACTCACACAGCCAAGTGAAACACCCGGTACTGCAGAGAGCCCATGATGGGAGGAGTGTTAGCAACTGCAGCAACATACAAGGTGGATGACACTATGCCCTTCAGATCCAAGCCAAAATTCTGCTTGTAAACTATTTTTTTAAATCCAATTTCTTATTTGTGCACAGCTCAACCACAGTTCCTCACCTGTGGCTGCCTCAACTCAAGGATGACCATGCTTTCAAAACAAGAAGTGAGATCTCAAAGCAGCACTGAGCAGAAGGCATAGGCAGGCTGCAGACCACGCTGCAAGGTGTACAAAGGTGGGGACACCTGCACAGAGCCTGGTCACTCTGCACCAAGCCCCAGGCGGCAGGATTTGTCCTTCCATTTCACAAAAGACCAGATGAATGAACAGCAGCAGCACTTCTGCCAGGCAGAGACGCCAAACTGGCAAAACAAAGCTGAGGAAACAGCACAAAATAACAAGCAAGAATAGAAGACAGAAATGAAAAATCCACTGAAGGAAAATAAGATGTTGATTACAAGGACCAAGCCCAGCCACTTCTGCTGTGCCACATTCAGCAAAGCCCTTGTGGGTAGCAATCCCGAAGGGCACAGCAAGAGTCTCCCCTTTCCCCGGGCTCATCCTCCTTTCCATGCAGTCACATGTGCTGAGGACCAAGCACAGCTCATACCACAGCTTGCTGCCTGCCCAGCTGTGCCAGCAAACTGCTCACCACTCTCCAACCTGGGCTCTGGTTTGGGGCCATCTGTATCTTTATGGACGAGGTGTTTCCTCACCACCAAGGCCAGCAGTATCCATATCTTCCAGTCACACACTGGTGAGGCAGATCCAGACACCAACTCTTGACTTTCCTCAATAGCCCATGGCAGGGGGTTGGAACTAGATGATCTTTAAAGACCCTTCCAACTCAAACCATTCTGTGATTCTATGAAAGGGCAGGAGGGCACAAAACCAGCTTGCCAGACTTGAAGCTCTGTTCATCCAAACTACCAAGCAGCACAGGTCCTGCTCAGTCACTCACCCTACCCCTGCTAAAGCCCACCTGCCCGACAGGGAAAGGCTGCACTGCCATGGTGCAATGCCTGGGGGTGAGTGCTCATCCCTGCTACTGTAACAGCACTCAGGCCAGAGCCAGAGACAAAAGCAGAAAGGAAGACAGCACAGAAAAGGGGGCTCAGCACCTACACAGCTTAGTTTTTCCCCACCTCCTTCTGAAGGCTTTGGCTTCCCCAGCAATTTTGAGCACAGAAACAAGCCCATTAACAAGTGGCCATAGATAAAAGGTACTGGAGGACAAGGAGGATGATGACATGGTCTGACCAGCTAACTGCTCACCTCAGGAGATGTAGGATTGAACACAATTCAGGGAACAAGCCACAGGAAATGTGCAACCTCAGCCCAGCTACCCAGCAGGGAAGGTTTAACACAACACCCAGGGGAGTTGCTCAGGGAGGCACAAAACCCAGTGGCAAACGTGGCTCTGCTGCCATCGTCCCCACTCTGAGTGCTGCCACAGCAGGACACTGGTAGGTCAGACAGGGCTGCACCAGCATGGGAAATCTCTCTCAATCACAGAGTGTACCCTAGAGCAGGTTTTGCAACATGAAGAAACCATCCAGGCTGGAAATATAACAAATCTGTCCACTTTTGACTAAAGTCAACAACTTTCACTTGTGCCAAAACACTGGAAGAAACAGAAGATTTAGTGCAGTGTAGCAGGAAATTTCAAACCCAAAGATTTTCTTCAACGTGAAGTTCACTGTAGCCACAAAGAAAGTCACTAACAGAAAAAGAATAGACATTAAGGAGTTGGATTTTAGTGTAATATTCCTCATTCAAGAATAAAATTATTTAAAGAATTTCAACCTCTTGAGCTGGTATTTCAGGGTTCCACATATCATTGCCAGTGCCAGTCAGAGTTACATTAGCAAAGGCTTGTGCTCTCAGTTATCCCTGCTGAGCCATGAGGGAGGTGAGGATGGAGAGGCAAAGCAATATGCCCTAATCTTTGAGTGTTAGGACTTGTTTTGGAGTGCACTGGGAGCAATCAGCCAGCCAACCCAATGCTGCACCACAAGCACCCAGAGGGCTGAACACTGACTTCACTGGGCAGGGAATCAACACAGCAAGGCCACAGCCCTCCCTGCAGCCCCAAGTCCACAACATTCAGACACATGGGTAGCCCCACCACAGCCTGACCGATGGGGACATTTACACTGCAGTGTGTTCCAGGTCTGGACCTCGGGAGAGAAATGAGGTGGTGTATGACAGCTGAAAGGCGAGTCCCTGGCATGACACCCCTTTGCATCTCAGAGCTTCTCACCCTCCTCTGTAAGTGCTGCAGAAAATTGCTCCACTTGAGCAAAGAAGCATCTGAATGGTGTGAGCGTGGGTAAGCTCCCCAGGGAAGCAGACGAGATGACTGCCTGTCCATCCAGCAGGAGAGGAGAGAAGCAGGGGCATTTGATATTTAGTACCCCAACTCTAGGATAAGACTGAGGAGTTAAAAAAAGAATTGGTTTTGGGTGGGCAGTACTCCAGCAAGATAAAATATTCAGCACGCTCATGTTCCTGGACACCATATTTCTGACAGTAAATGTCATGCCTCATATGCCACAACAGTTATACTATTTCAGTCAATAACCAAAGAGCAGGTCTACATCCTTCCACAGCAATCCAAGAAAAAAATCATTAATAAGTACACCTGACAAGTCTTGCAGGAGGGTATTTTTATTATTTACTGGTCTGTCACTGTGACAGTCAGGCCTGAACTGGAAAGGGAAGATCTTTTTTTGGCACAGCACCATCCCCAGTGCTTACAGGGCTTCATAGACCCCTGGAAGCGGGACCCATCACCTGTACAAAAGACCCCATCAAGTTCAGGAGGACCAGTTTTGTCTTCGGTGACACTGAAGCATATCCAATATCACTGACTTCTAACAGCACTCCCTGTGCACTATGTACCAGAAGCGCCCCTCTGCAGACACTTTGAATGCCCCAGGTTAATGTGGCAACCCCAAACATCAGCAAAGTTGGGCAAAAAAAGACTCTGCTTGCCCCGTTTTTCTTTGTCTTTCCTGCTCCACATGGACCTATTGCTTAGTCATGCCCAGGTAGTGCCCTTCACAAGGAGGGAAGAACAGACCAAGTCCCAGCCTTAAGAATGAGCTGACACCCTCTAAATTTTGAGCGTGTTTGCAGCAGAACATGGATTATTTTTTTTTTATCCGTGTCTCAGAGTGGGTTACAGTACCATTTAATGACATTAAACAGCTCCCATACTGCAGCCCAGATGAACCTGTGGACAGCTGGTAGGTAAGGGGACTCTCTGCAAGTACACCTCTGAGTTCCTTCAGGATGAAGCACTCTGCTATTTCACATCAGTTTGCACTAGCAAGTGACTTAGTCCTTTAGTGTCATGCACTTGATGTTCCATTTATTAATCAAACCTGAACTCCACATCCCAAGTTCCCCTCTGGGGATCCACAAACAGACTCTGCTAGTCCTTTCTGGTGTTTTAATGGCTGCATATTGGAATTTTCAGCAGCTCATTTCTTGGCTTCAAGTGGTTTATGCATTCACCAGATACAATAATCATGCACAGCTCCCTCCCTTCATGAGAAGGTTCTGAAACAGATTTCAAAACTCCCCTTCAATCCCTCTGTAGTCACTTTATCTGATATTAATCCATTAAGGTGATGCACTATATGTTCCATCAGAAGAATTAAACAGAAAAACTGGGAAGCTTTCTTACCTGTAATTGACTGACTGGCCAATAGGAGTCAAGTGCTGGCAAATTGGAGGTGTAATTTCTACTTAATTATGGCATTAAAAAATTACATGATATACCTATTTAGCATGCAAAAGAGCAAAATTAAAGCTAATAAGAATAAATTGTAAGAGAGGACATGTACGAAATGTAGCAGCAGTCTTTTTTTTTTAAAAAATATGCTCTGCTAAAGAGTGTGCTGGCTGTTGTGCCTATGCACTGCCTGGAGAACTTGCATCTCTGGCTCTCATTCTAAGGCCCTGCCAACATGCAAAACTGCACTGCACAAATGCACAAATGCACAGATACAATAAAAAATATTTGTTAAAACCAAAGTGGTGTATACAATTTTCAGGCTGCACATGAAGTTTTATAAATCCAGTTGAAGTTCAGTGGAAGTGAATGTGAGGAAAGCCCAGACTGACCATTCTAGAGACCAAATATGAACGTGAATGAATGGATAATTATGAAGAGTTTTTCAAGCCTGCAGTTAAACTCATTTTAAAATGTATTTAAAAGAAAATAGTGCAACTTCTGTGTTTAGGCAATGGATTATAACCAACAATATAAAATATGAACAAATCTGTTGAAGCCACTATAGCTATCAGTATAAGACATTATGAGGCCCATAAATCACTGGCATCTCGGAAGAACACGCCACTGCCATCAGAAAACACAAATACACTCCATGATTTTTTCTGGGGCAATGTAATTATCACGCCAGAGAAGCCTATTTACTTTAGATTAACACCATAATCCTAATTTCAAACCATTCGATTTCAAAACAGCTGGTCAGCCCAACAGTGTTGGGAAGGGGAAACGGAGCAGGTCTTAAAGACTCTTTGCCCCAAAAACATCACAAACCACGACAAAGTTGTTTTGTAACTGCCCTAACCCAATCCAGAGCCCTGCTGCCAGGAAAGAAAAAGGAGATCTGGCTTCAGCAACCTGCTGTTCCCAGACCCTGGTGCTAAGTCAGGGAGCAGGAGGCAGATGCCAGCATCAGTAACAGGGTTTTGTTTTGTACACTTACAAACTGAAGCCAAACAAGAATTATAGTTTTACCTGCAATGTAGATTTAAAAACACAGAGCTTCCAACGGGTAGTCAAGTTATCCTTTGAACATTTCCTGCTTTGTCAACAGAAGTTTAAAATTAAAACACAAATTAAACTACCTTCAGTCCCTGGAGGAAAGGTTAGTTGGATTTAGATGCATCCTGTGTGTCACACAGAAAAAAACCACTGGTACATGCTCAGATAGCAGTGACATGCAGCCCGAGAGACAGATACAAAACACACTCACTCCCACACACTCAATAAATGCATCAAATTGATCAGCAACCTGAAGCACAGCCAGCCATGACCCTGCACATGGAGTGAGCCATGGGGGTGACTTATTGCAAGTGTTCATACAGGTGATTGCTGCAGATGAGAACATTCATTGCCACGTGGAAGGCAGCACAGGTAACAGACAGACAGCTTACCCCTCTGAGCTGCTGGACGCCACCAAATATCCTCATCACTCCATCAATCTCCTGCTCCAGCCTCCTGGCCCAGTACTGCATACTGCAAGAGACGGAGAGACAGAGGGAAAGAGAAGGGAGAGAAAGAGAGAAAGAAAGAGTCAGAGCCCTGACACTTCACAGCCAAGCAAGGTGGTCAAAGGGAGAGGGAGGAAACTGATGCCCTCAGCCCAGTTAAGGGCTCTTTCTGCAGCACAATGTGCAGGCAGAATATACAGAACATGCAGCTCTGAGAATTACAGCCAGGGCAGGCTATAAAGTTCAAGAATTCAAAATTTATGCACAAGGCACCACAGAGAGAAAAAGGGGAAAAAAGGTACAACCAAAGTCGCAAGGTGTGTTTTGGGGTTTTTTTTCCTTCTTACATAAACAGTTGCAGCAGATAATTACTTCAGCCCGAAGCGATTAACAAGATTGAAGTGCTGTGGCATCCAGCAAACAGCTTACTGCTTCAGCAGGGCTCTGTGGCAGAGATCAAACACAGAGCCACGGCAGGGCCAGCGGTGCCTGTCCTGCTGCAGCAATGGATTACGGCTGTGGCACAACAGAAGGGACCTGGGCAGAGCCAGGAGCCAAGCTCAGGGCATCGAGTGCCCGAGGGCTCAGCTCCTTTGCACCTTCAGCTAAACCCAACCTGAGCTGGGCACCGATTGTGTCCACCATGGCCAGAGCTGCCACACTGGCATCTCCTTCATCCCAAGCCCTGTACAGCAAGGGAGGTGACTGCCAGCCCTTCCAACACTCACAACGCCCTCCAATATATTCAGGCACACAGATTGCTGCTGAGAGCAATAACACCGAGTTAAAACAACAACAAAAAACCCTCTTCTAAATCCACAGAACTTGATAACTCTCCTTCTTTTAATGAGATTTCCTGACTCCAGCCGCTGGTCACGCAAATGTCAAATCTCCCATCTGACCTGGAAAAGCAAAGCTCGACTGCCTCTGCAGTTGGTGGTTTTCCACAGAAACATTCATCCCTCAACACCACACCAGGGAGGGAGGGAAGGAGCACAAGGAGTGGAAGGCAAGGCCAGCAGCATGGCATGGTGGTGGGAGGGAGCAGACCAGATCGGGGGCTTTGCATTCTGATTGGGTTCAAGGAGCAATTTTCATGCAAAGAACCATTCCCCAGGCAGCCCCCACACACCCCCCACCACCCACAGACCTATGGCAGAGACCAAGGAGCAAAGAAACACAACTAAGAAGCAAGGCCATGGATGACTCTGAATCATAGAGCACAGCCCAAAAGCTGGGCAGAAATACCACAGCAGAAAGATGACTGAGATGAGCAGCAGAACAGACCTGGAGCATCACTTGGGAGGGGTGGGGAGATGAAAGGAGACAAGGACTGGCAGACAGATGCAGGTTACTCTCTCCAGCCAAATTCATGCTAGGTAATAACATACGAGGCTGTGGATGAAAACAAGATTTAATGGCACACGCCAAATCTTCCCAGTTTTCCTGTGTAACTTAGGCTATCTCCCACATTCCTGCAGGCATAACAGTGTCTCTTCTCCCATGGGAGCCTGGCTAGGGAGAGGGGAAACCCAGGGAAGGAGATGGGTGAAGACACCTGCAAACCCACCTTTCTGCCAAAGGAAGGAAAGCAAAGCCTTCAGTGGGACTGCCAGTGTAAAGATAACAGGTCACAAGCAGAGCTCACTAGGGATTTGGCTTGGGTTGTTTTTGGCTTTTTCATTTTCCTTTTTCAGCCAAACATTTTATTTGCCATTAAAGGTTTATTCACATCCAAAGTTATTCACAAATCTTCTGAAGTATTTTCACAAAAAAGTATTTATTTTTATGCAAGTCATTCATTTAAAAAATGCCTTGAAACACCTAAACTGATTTTTTCAAAAATTTTTTCCCCTCCTCCAGTTTGTCCAGTGAACTGAAAAATCAATTATATGCTCATACTCAGCCACAGGTCCAAGAAACCCCGCTGAGAACTTATGGAGCTGACACCTTTCCTTAATTTCCAGCTCTGTGCAAGATCCTCAATTTCAGTGACACCTGCCTGTGTCAGCTCCCTCCAGGAACACCCACACCACCAAACGAAGAGTACTATCATCTTGAGCTGTATCCATCAACAGGAACAACTGCTCGGATCCACATAACGGCACCTATGGCCAAGCCTTCAGAGAGGATCAGTTAAAGGAAGACAGAGACATCCACGTTACTCTGCTGGCATATACAAAAGAGACACTCAGCTGGGCTGGGATTTAAAATTAATTTAAATTTAGTCAGCACATTTGTTTAAAAAAATGTTTTTAAACTTATTCCACCCCCTGCCTCTGCCCCAAGTACTACTATTTTAGGGAAAAACCACTGGATTTTTCATTCATGCATTCACTGCAATTAGCTTTAATCATGCAGCCTTATGATACCTGGTTCTCAGCCTTGTAGAACAGCAGTTTAGTAAGGAGTCCAGGTAAGCCTTGTGGTACAAGTTCTAGGTACCAATATTAAAAAAACCCCAAAACGTATGCTATTTCTGCATAGCTGACACCAGGTTTCTAGATTTAAAAGGAAGCAATAGCAGAAGCAGCTCCCTTTTTTGATGTAGTATGGCTTTACGAGGGCTTTTGTCAGTAACAGCAGAAAGTCTTTCTTCCACCTAGCACAACCCTTACCCACACCACCAGCAAAGCCCTTGTGTGTATCTCACCCATTACAATGCCCTTCTAGTCTTGGTAACGTCCATGACCAGAAGTCTTCAGAGTGGGCCACATCTGAGAATTTGGAAGTTCCATCTCACTTGCTGTATGCTGGCTTGAAAGCTATCACTTTAAAAAAAAATCAATCCATAAAACCCATTATTATTCTGTCTCTGCTGACCTTCTGCCTTGTTTCTCTCCCACAGCCATCACTCTCAAAATTTTATGTAAGGCAACCGTAGCAAGGATGAAGAGGGTACAGAAACTGATAGCCCATTATGAACATGGAGATTTCTCTTTGAAGCATGTCTCCTATGGAAGCTGTAAGCAGTAGGACATGACAGTCATTGCATTCCTGGGCCATTATGGCACGCCTCAGGTGGCATTACAGTGATAACTCCTCAAAACACACAGCCTGGAGTGCCCTCCTGCTCTTGTGAAATGGCATTTACAAATAAAGCATAAAGAAAACAGCTGATGCACCAACTGGGAAGCCACGAGCACGGATGTGGTGCTGCTCACAGAAAGCCACCATGTCCCCTTTACGAGCCAAGTGTGCAGTTCCCCCTTTAAACCTTTAGTGTCGTCCTCTTTAGTGAATTAACACGAGCAAGGAGAAAACCTTTGAGCTCAAGCATCTGGGATTGCATTGAGTACCTCTGTGCTTACAGGAACTGCATACAAGAAGCCTGGCAGCCCTGCCATCCCCTGTCCCCTCCTCAGCAGTGACATGCACAGCATATCCCAGTGATCCCCCATCCCATCAGCTGGCTCTGCCTTTGCTGGGGAGTCTCCAGAGGACTCTTCCAACCTAACAGCTCTACAACTATCATATGCACAAGCACGATCACACACATTCAGGATAATATATTAAAAATCTCTTGCATTGAAAGAAATGGTTGTTTCCTTCCCCTGTATATATTACAGCCTTCTCTGCAACATTTAACAAGGGACATAAATGATTTTTGAAAACACAACACCATTTATCAGTGCATCTCCAAAGAAAACTACAAAAATGCTAATTGATTCCATCATTTGCATATTTGATTTTTCTTAAAGATGAGATAAAGTAGGCTTAAAAAAGCCAGCAGAGCTTAAAAAATATTTACAGTGGCAAGTAGCACATCAGGAGACAAATCACTGATGTTGCAGTCGGGGCAAGGAAGCAAAGTGTCCTGCTGGCCCACTCATGCTCAGTGGCCACCTGTGCCTTGCCACTGGTGACAGCAGCACCTTCTTATGGTTAGGGCATGTTTCACACTTTAGGTGACTCAAGAAGCTACAGAGACTTCTGTGCATGTCCACATTGGTTTGTGAGGCTCCAGCTGTGTGGCTTCAGATGAAAATGAGAACTGCCTGGAAAGACAGGAGACAGTCTGTCCTCGACCCACATCCCCCAATGCTTGTGCACACAACAGATGGCAGCCTGGAGTCCTGCTCTTTCATACAGATGCTGGAGACATTTGCAGACCCAGCGGACACCAGGCACTGGCAGCCTGTGGCCAGCACCACCAGGATGTACCACTGCAGCTCAGCCCAGGCTCGCTCTGTCCCTTGGTGGCTCAGGGTACATGGGACAGACCCTCCACAAGCTGCAGTCACACCTCTTCATGTCTAACCTAGAAATGGGTAAGGCAGTTTTCCCCAAGCCAGGCTGGGGACCAGAAACACCAGCACTGCCAGCACTGCCTCAGCAGAGTAACATCCATGAGGCATGGGCACCCCTCTGCGGATAACACCTGCCTTCTCCTGGGGCTCTACCTGGCAGCCCATGCACTACTAATGAACATAAGCCTCATTGCAGACTGCCTCTCACAAAAGCACAGGGATAGGAGAAGGAAGAAAATTAGTTTTCTGCTCGAGGACACTTTTTTTAAGCAGCCTTAGGAGAGTGCTTGTTTGGCTGCAAGCAAGAAAGGATGATAAAAAAACCCTGGAGACACGGTCTTTTTCTCATGTTGCCTTCTTGGCCCAAAAAAAGAAGAGAAAGATTCACACAAACATGAAAGGACAAGAGGAAAAACTACTTGCTAAGTAGATATACTGCCCCAAAGCTTATTGGGTTCTACACAGAGAATGTTCTGCACAAGTGTCTACACTTCACGCAGTGTGTTCAGCCAAGAATGCTTCACTCTGATTCATACGCTTTGGTTCAGTGCCCAAATATTGCTATTTAATAAGGTTATTAATTACTGTGTTGTCTAATTTTTGCTGTGCAGGAACTTCTTATAATTGGCTTATTCCTTCAAGATGCTTAATCCTCTAACCATAATAGCGTGCGTGTCAGTGTGCACATGCGCACACATGTATCTCCACACTTGTGCCCCCTCTGGGTTTTCTTCACTTCTCACACACCTATGCTGTGAAACCCCACGAGCCAATATTTACCCACCAAAGAAAAACAAGTTGCCTTTTTTCCCCTGAAGATACAACTTCCAGAGAGCACCTGTTTCCTTCAAAATAGCCAAATAACTTACTGACCATGCTTCCAGACATCATCAAGCCTCCCACGCTGTCATTTTATGACCCCTTTTTAATTCAAAGTATGTGCATAGCTGGTTATATAAAGGAGGGGTGGGGAAAAAAAAATAAATCACCTGCTGGACTAGTCTTTGCTTAATATTTGTTAAGACATTATTCACCTATACCATATGGTCTCCCCTGTAATAAGAAACTATCTTTGACATTCTTATAGGTGGGAAGGAAGGGACAAATGAATATTAAAACTATATTCCAAGGAAGATCTTTAAGAAACATGAAGGTGAAAGACAGCGGGATAGTGTGTTTGTTCTACAATCAGCTCTATCACCAAACTATTTTATTCTCCTCAATTCAAACACTAACTTTTTGTGTCTGTTTCTCTGTCCTATCTTTTATCTGCTTTTACTTTATAATTTTTTGCAGCAGGGTATGTCTCACAAAGAAAACAAGTGACAAATCCCCCTCCCAGATCCATCCTGATCCCAGTTTGATGCCCCAACAAGTATTACAATACAATAAAAAGGATAACTGGAGAGTTTTCTCAACCTGCAGGATAAACAGAGCTGGGGAGAAAATGAGGGGAAAATAGTTTGACAATTACACAGAAAATTTGTGGTTTGTTAACAGTTCTTGAGCACAAATATTCTTGCACGTACCTGTGGGAAAACTGACAGTCACCACCAACTTGACACCAATGACATTTAGGGCAATAGGAAAGTTGTTTGTTAAATATGATTTCTCTATTAAAAACAGAAGCATTAACCAGTCTAACTCCACCTAGAAACAGAACAGGCAGCAGTTGTTCAGCCACCTATAAATATGTGGGATGGCAGGGGCTTCAGGAACTCCTCTTCTTCCCAGTGTCATTAGTTGCACTGGGAAATCCAAACACCTGAACCCTCTGCATGAAGTATTATCTAATTGTTCTTTAAATCCTCAGCTGAAGGTGAACCCAAGATCTGCACAGTGCCTTTTTCCAGGTCCACTTTTCATCAAGTGGTGAAAAAGTTCCCTTCTTATCAACCCTAGATCTGACTTCCCTCTTCCCACGTACTCCAACTACAGCAGACACTGAAAAATTCTTATGACAAGCTCCTAGGAACTGGAAGACCATCATTCCATTGCATCCTTTGCCCTTCTTTATTCTGTATTTTTCTACTCCAAACTCAATTTTTTCCAGCCTTCCCTCTTTTGCACTGTTTTCTAAACAGTTCATCCTTTTCGTTGCCCTACTCTGGATTCTCTACAGTTTACCTACATCTTCCAGGGCTCATGCCAAAAGTGAGATCAGGTACTCCAACAAGAGTCAAACCCAGTGCTGGATGAGGAGGAAAACATTACCTTCTCAGTCGTGTCCAGGAAACCACCGCACATTGCAGAATAATTGTGCCCTTCTGCTATGACAGTACTTCATTGACTCAAAGTTTGTGATCCACAATAATTCTCAAGATCTTTTCTGCCACACCGCTACCCAGACAGATAATCTTTATTCTGTATTTGTACATTTGATTTCTCCCTCTTAAGTGCAGCACTTTGCATTTGTTTTCACCAAATTTCATTTTGCTGATATCCAGCTCACCATTCAATTTCTCTAGATCATTCTGAATTCTGATAATGCCTTTCAAAGTACATCCAGCCCCTCCTACCTCAGTGTCGCCTGCAAATTTTATAAGCATATTTCCCATTCCATTGCCTAAGTTATTAATGAAACTATTGAATAAAAGGAGGTCCAGGGCAGTTCCCAGCAGGACCCCATTTGAAATGCCCTCCCAGAATGACAAAGAGCCACGATAACTATTCTCTGAGAGCTATGTGTCCAATCAAAATATCTTGAATTTCAAACTTCACAAAAAGCTGATCTGAAGTATTTGATATGCAAAGGAGCTGGAGGCCAAAAGATAATACAGTGAATAATTTAAAGCCTACGAGTAGGTTTGAGGAAAATAACAATCCATTGGTGGATGATCTGCCAACAGAAAGAGGAAGGAGAAGTCACTGAATGTGTTAGGGGGTACATTTGTCCAGCAGAGCCACGAGAGGCCCCCATGCAGGCACTGCATTCTTCTGATCAAATGTGTACATGTGCCTCATTGATACAGCAATAAAAAGAACAAATAGCAAAGCAACCACAGTAAATATCTTCTGCAGATCGTACAGCAGAGGATAGCACTTTCCCAAAAGGTACTTCCAGCCATAAACCTCATCATTGAGTTCCTCCCATCCTTATCAGTCTGGAGCTCATCCTGTGATGGATACTTGAATATTGAGTGTTATTTGGCAGGACCTCTACTTAAAGATCCCCAAATACACTGAAAACGTGCAAGAATTAATCTTCACAGCCTTAAGGCATAAATCTGATCTCAGCACATTGCCACCAACTCACACTCTAAGTGGAAGCAGAACCGAGCACCTCAACATGGTTGACTAAGTTGCTGTTTTCAAGTGGGACACAGCACAAGTTCAACAAGAAGTCCTCTGCCATGCAAGGAGTCTAATCAAGCCACTTACCAACTGCAGAAGCAAAACTGAATTTGGTTGCCTTACAACAGCACCACAGTTTAACCCCAGCCAGCAGCTAAGCACCACGCAGCCACTCCTCACTCTCTATTCAAGGGAATTGGGGGGAAGACAAGAAAGTAAAACTCATGGGTTGAGTTCAAGACAGCTTAATAGGACACAAAAGGAAGAAAAAATAATAAAAGATTATACAAAACAAGTGATGCACAATGTAGTTGCTCACCACTCACTGACTGATGCCCAGCCCAATCCCAAGCAGTGATTGATACCCCCAGCCAACCCCTCCCAGTTTATATGCTGAGCATGAAGTCCTATGGTATGGAATATCCCTCTGGCCAGTTTGAGGCCGCTGTCCCAGCTGGGTCCTCTCACAGCTTCTTGTGAACCTCCAGCCTTGCTGCTGGCAAGGCACGAGAAGCTGAGAAGTCCTTGACTTGGTGCTTAGCAACAACTAAAACATCAATGTGTTATCAACATTATTCTCATCACAGTACTATGCCTGCTACTAGGAAGAAAATTCTCTCTATCCCATCCAAAATCAGGACAAACAGGAATAAGCTAATTATTGAATTTACACCCGGAGATCCAGATGGACTGCTGTGGGGATAGTCCTACAAATGGAAACTTCAACAGGTAGCTCACGCACTTTGACCTCTCATGTGATGGTGGCAGAAGCACCAGCATGCAACTCCAGGACTATAACACACAAGCAGAATAAGCCAAAGACAATGGCTACCATTACTGGAGCTGTACTGGTGTAGAGCAACATGCTACACAAGCAAATTAACTGTTTTATTTGGAACCAAAGCTAGCCTAATGCTCAGCCTCCCTGCTTTTTTTGGAAGCTATGTGCTTATTTTACAATTTAGTACTAGATTTCTATGGCACACTTGCTGACGTGCATCAGGAATGTGAGAAGCCTGTGGGTTCCACCATGTTTGCACTTTCATCACGCAGAAATAGAACTGGGCTCCTGATCTCAAAGCCTGTCACAAATCTGGACTTGAAGCACAATGAATTAATAAATAAGTGAATAGGTGTCAGTTTTATGAAGCACACTACCTGCATAAATTTCACCCAGTGCAGCCATTTGTCATTTTCAGCATCCCTTGAGACCCCAGTGGCTGATAACTCTTGTACGTCACTTTGCAACCCATTATACAGATGAAATTTTATGATAAAATCTTCCTCCTCGCTGCCTCCTCCTGTTCTACAGATGCAATCTGAGTTGAGGGTGAAGAGATCCCATCCCCCATGGCAAAGATAAGGTTACAGAGGGTAGGTCTTAGTAGGGATTTTGCAAACTGCATGAATTATTAAAGTCCTTTATGATATAATGACAGACATATCAGGTTATTTGTTCATTCTGTATATAATTCATGACTCTTGGGAGCTAGACAGAAGTAGGGTAGATTCTTGCATCTTCTGGTTTATTCCAATAAATCCTCATCACCAGGTGGAAGGCTGAACTGCCCCAGAAGACAAAACAGCCACACCTTGCAGGATCTGCACTTTTAGTTGGAGTTGGAAGACTTTTTTCACAGCCTGGAGAAATAGTGAAGCTGTCACTTGAGTCCATCAGGCTCCACGGCTAGAACAGGAAAGTCTGGGAAGTGTTTCTGTATCGTGCCACCAGGAACACTGTCATCTAAGCATGTGCAAGCAGCTTTGCAGTGAGATGCTACAAGTTATCCCGTGCTCCTGTATCATTGCTCAGCAACAGCAGGATTATCCAAGCTGATGCAGGCTCCTGCAAGACTTTAGAATAGCTCACAAAACCCACCTCCCAGCTATGGAAATAGCAGGACATCAGGCAAAGCAAAACAGCTCCCCTTGTTTGGCTCATTTGTGTAAAGAGTCTGGTCAAGATTTGAAGTAGAGCATGACAGAGGAGCAGCATGTTCTGGTGGCTGGAATGGCATTTTGAATACATCCATTGTAGTCATCTCTCATTTCTCTGATGTGCTGTTTACAAGATGAAGGAGACATGTCATGCCATAGTGGCAACCAGGAAAAAAAGCCCCCTGCAGAGAGCTTCCTCACACACGCCTGTTCATGCAAGGTACCCCATCCAACCATGCTCCTACTCCTACTGCCAGGGAGAGTCATGCTACTCCTCAGAGTTGCAGCAAACACAAACATGGCCAAGCTGAAAATGGCACAATGAGTAACTCTAACTAGCCACAAGATGCCGAGGACTGCTTTCAGCATCTCCCCTTCCCATTGCTGGTCAGAAACAGACTAAGCACACAATGATTAATTGGGTCACTAAAACACAAGCTGTATTAAGGACTCTGATACAGGACTACTGTCAGTACTGTCAGACCTCTGCTGAATTTGTGTCTACAACTTCTCTCCTTACCGAGAAAACACTATTAACCCCTGCCACAAAGACCTCCTGCTACAAGAGCTATTTAGGGGCATCCATTGTCATTATTCTTCAGCCCCTAACCATGTCAATCCAAGTCTCCTGGGGTTTTTGGAGTAGCCTCTCACAGCATCACATGCAACATTCCTCAGGGGCTTTCTAGGTGTCCATCTAGTTTAATCCCTCATCTGGAACAACCCCTCTCCCTACCATCCCCCTACCTGAGAGATTCCTGGCTCCTAACAGAGTGTTGTAATCATTGTTATTACAAAGCACTTAGCGATGCTCACTCATTGCATCTCTCCCCAGCCAGACACCCAGAACCCTGTTATTTCATATGCAGTCGCACTCATTTGCAGCAGCTCTTCATTGTATTACTCCCTTTCAGCAACGAAAGAAAAAAGGGGGTGGGGGTAGAGAGCAATAAAAAAATAAATAACAATTTACAGCATTTTATGCCATTACCTCACTACTTTGTGATACATACCTAAAAAGCTGTCTGAAGGCCTCTCCTGTTGTAAGGTGGCATCCAGACACACTCTAAGGCAGGGATAGTGGAAGCATAAATCCCAGTTCAGCTTTATCCCAATGCTACTGCATCACTTGGAGCACTCGGCAACAGGGATGAAACCATCAGCTTTCACAGGTCACCTCCTCTCTCCCCCTTCCCTTCCAGCTGGGACAAACACCGCTCCCTCCACAGGGAAAAGTATATACATGCAACCTTTCCTCTGACAAGGATACAAGCCCATTGAAATGGAGGTCACTGAACCACACTGGAAATACTCAGAAGGTGCTACAGGATTTGCTATACACACTCAGGTGGTTGGTCCATCAGGCTGTGTGCCCATCTCCAGCCACAGACAGCTTATCACAGTGGAAAGGATGTACCTCCTGACCTGGAGGACCCCACAGAAGGAGGATGCTGTGCTGGCGCACCTCTAGGAACAAGGACACTGTGCCAAGCACCTTGGAAGCTTCCCCTGCTGCACGTCAGCACCAGTCTGCAACAAGTTGTCTTTACTTTCAGAAGGGAAGGGTCACTAGGAAATTCTGCTAGAGCCTAACCACAAGTGTGTCCTCTCCTCACCAGATGCCTCAAGATAACAGACCAGCAGTGCACCCAGTGCACACAATTCTTCACAATTATCACAGTTACAGCCCGTGTTCCCCCACCTCACTATTGCAATATCACAATTAGAGCACAGACAGTGCAAAAGCCCAATCATCATTTTGAAGGAGCTGATCAACATTAAACTGTCAAATCCTCCTAATACCCTTGGCAAAAATATTTTACATCTTTTCACGAGGAGAGAATTGAGCTACAAAGGAGTGGTGTCAGCTCAACCTCCTGTAGCTAAATTAGATGTTTGCCCTTGGAAGACAGTACTCAAACACAAAATCAGGAAACTCACACCCCTGTGGACACCCCGGTGTCAGTCTCCTCCCAGCCCTCACACTCGACATACTCACATGTGACTGAAATCTAAGATTACACGATAATTCACTCTTCTGGTTTTCTAAATGAGTATCGACATTAAACCCAAAAACATCTGACATCCAAAAACCCAATGAATATAATGACTTGGACTCTTTTCTGTAAGAGAAAAATCCCAGTTTCTAATGTGGTCCTCTCAATGGGGCCTGCGACATCACCAGCCCCTTTCTATTTAGAATAATGACTTCTTCCACACGCCAAGAGATTTGAAATTACCTGTGAAATATATTTCCCTAGGCACAGGCTCAAGAAGCATGTAAATTACCCAGCTTAATGGCCTCTAGAATTTCTCTGAGACACACACAGGGAGTAGGAAACGTTCAAATGATATCTCAGGTACCATCTGAGGGGATAAACGTCCAAAGGCTGGTCAGGAGCTTCTGCCCTACAGTCCCCCCAGTAACCAGTCCCACCAGTGAGTGCTTGCCACAGGAGGCAACAAGTGCAAGAGATCCAATTCCAAATGAGTGCATCATCAGCACAAAAATGCAATTTTAAAGAAAGCATTTCTTGGGAAAGGTGCCTGACTGTAATTTACACGGCACAAGTGGCCAATGTAGGGCTTATGCAGCAGAGGGCACCCATTTAATTTGAAAAAGCCCAGTGCTGAGCGTGCTAAGCACTCTGCAGCAAGCCCTCTCGCCCTCCAGTACAGAGAACAGCACTGCCCAAGCTTTGATGTCCAGGCGTTTGCCAGAGAAGAGTGTCCTTCAGCAAAGCTTTTCATCCACAAGGACGGTTCCCACTCTCCCAACACCAAAGGGACAGATGCTGTTCCTGGACTCCAAATCCTCCCGGCCACATTTCTATTCTTGAAGTTGAGTCTGATGTCTTGTTAGCACGTCACAGAAGAAAGATTTATCCCAAAACAATTCAGAGGAATAGAGGAGGAGAAGTTACATGGCCTGGGTTGCATTTTCTGCTCCATCACTGACATATTGGAGTCTCTGAAGCCTTTGTTCCATCAGCAAAATGAGCAATAGGGAGGTGCAAGTGCTATTACAAAGCACATGTAAAAAAACAGTGTAAGGAGTAGACACTGGAGAACAGGACAAGACGCTCACACAGCAATGGGGAGGGGGGACAATCCCAAGGGCACCATGAAAGAATTACTTGTCTCCCCAGGGAACAAGCCTGAGGCATATAAACTTTGCTCCTGATGCTAGCCAAGACTGACAGGTTGGTACCTTTTAACGTGCAGTGGGTGGAAAGTAGGCCAGAGATCAACTGGGGATAAGAGAACACCCGGAAGATGGGCCTGGCAAAGAAAAAATGGGCCAAATTCCTCAGTGTGCATCTCCTCAAAGCAAAGGTGTAAGACAAGGTCTTTGCTGAGAATCTTCCAAAGTGAGAACCTGCCCTCATTCTCAGCCAGAAGCACCTCGCTAACCCACATACTGCCAGAAGCTGTGGTATCACAGCAAGATTAGCACAGGAGCAATTTTAACAATTTCCAAGCTAATTTCCTCACTCACAAGCATGCCACCAAGGGCTGAAGTTTATCTGGACTCCTCACAGCTATCTGTGCTCAAGATTAACTATACGTCACTGCTAGCAACGCAACCACTCTGCTATTCAGAAACTATTAGAAGATAAATACTAAACCTGAACATCATAGCAGTAGGAGAAAATTAGAAAGAATGACATTGTAATAGATATTGTAGCCAAGCCAAGTGAGGAGGCAATGTTAGCTTCACGTGGAAAGTTAGACAAAAAAATACTGTGTAGAGTAATCCTTGCTTTGGTAGTGGGATCTGGACTTCTGTGTAATGAACTTCACAAACTTCAGGACACTTCAACAACCTGCAGTTCACCCAGTACTGCAGGTTGGCCGCTCTGGTGTGGGATGAAACAGTGCTCTCTCCACCAATTCCACCTAAGCCCTGAAGCACCAGACTTGGCACACGAATCCTTCAACCAACAAGGAGCATATATTTTTAAGTCGAGAAACTGCAGGTATACACATTACTTATGGGCCCCAGGTAATGCAACAGCTGGAGCATTGCACCCACAGCCCATAACAGATCCCTTTTCAGCTCACCACCACCACACTGCAATCACTCTGATACTCCTCTGTAAGGACAGGTACCATTTATGAAACCTTTCGTTTCTGCAGCTGCTTGGTTTTTTCTGGAAGAAACTGCACATACAAAACCCTCACGCTGTCCTGTGGGACCTAATAACAACTGAAATGGCACAAACACAGCATTAGAGTCAACCAAGAATGAAAAGTGAAGTACTACACAAGCTACCATGAAAACACCACTACCGTGAAAACATCACATCTGTTTTTCTGGCAAGTGCCAAACCTACTCTTCCACCAGCCAGCTGTGACTCCAGAGAACAGGATGGGGTCTGGCACTTACTTCCCGATGAGGAGGCAGCCACGTGCTCAGTTGCCTAGGAGTCACTAAATAAGTGACACTTATTAATTGGCCCTTACAAAATCAAAAAGGCTGCTTTCAGCACACATAATCACATTCGTAAGCTGCACAAACCAGCAATGCTTTCAGCACAAGGCTCCACTTGGAGTGGTATCAAGAGAGGAAAGGCAGGAAAAGAAGATTCCCACACATCAGCATCACTCTAAGCAGTGCTCCACACAGAGCAGCCGCCTTGAGATGCAGCCTCACCTCTTGCCTGGTGATGCTGTGCCCACCTGAGCAAACACAACCCAGCAAGGCTGTCGGGACAGGAAGGTAAGGGAGGGGGAAAGGCAGGAGCCAGCTCAGCAGCCGTCATGGTGAAGCAAGACCTCATGCCAAGAGAGCTCTCAGAGTTCCTTCGTACCTGGCTGCTCCATCCTCCCGGCTGGGCAGGGAGCACAGGGAAGCAGGGGTATGTAAGGGTATGAGGTTCACCCGTGGAAGGAGCCATTTCTCACGAAAGCAAGCTCCAGGCAACAGGAGACAGAACTACTTAGATTTTTCTCTAAAGTAAAGATTAGATCAAAACAAATAAACACAGCGAGGAGCAAGTGGCACAGAAGGGTTCAATTTAGCCTTAAGATGATGGGTAAAGAGGTGATATTGCTGTCAGAAATGCCAACACAACATTTCTGTGGCTGGGTCAAACGGGCAGGCAAGTGCTAAATGGGGTTATTTAGAAAGTGGGACTACAGCATGAGCAGATAGTAGATGTGTTAGATGCATTTCTTTCCTCCATCTCACAATAAAAATCACCTCAGAAGCAACCACAACCACTGTGATATTTAAAAGTTAAAAGACCAAGGCCTGAAAGTTGTCCCTGGCATAACCCTGCAGCATCCTTACATCTGGGATTGATTTGGCCCAGTAGCTTGAAAATGATTTTGATGTTTCTCCACTTCTAAACCCAACATAGCCATAGCAGGGTACAGCAGGCAAGACTGACAAGAGCAAATTCCACTGCATCGTACCAAAGCCAGCATGGGGAAGGATGGCTCAGTCAGGAGCAGTCCCACAGCACACAGTGCAAAACCAGCACAACAGCCCAGGAGGGGCACGAGAACATCCCTGCCTGTGTGCAAGGGGCCCTTCGGGGCTGATGCTCCTTTGGTCTGTGCTCTTAGGAGCACTGTCATTCTGTGGGAGGCCAAATAATGTCATCAGTTTGGTCACTGATCAATAATCATTAAGATTTCCTAGCAAACAAAACCAGAATAAATAAAAACCAAGAGCTGTGTGAAGAGACAAACAACAATGTTTTTCATGCTCATGCAATGTACCCTCCTTCCCAGAGCAGGCAGGGGAGGAAGGGAAAGCAGAGTGTCCATGAAGCCGTGATGCATGCCTAGCTCACTGTCCTGAAACTCTTTCCAGCTTGCAGGTCTTGAATAATTAAATGCTATTTCTTCCACCCTCTTTACCCCTGGTATGCACAACATGCTGCTGCTGCAGGTTTACTTTTACCTGGACAATGAGCATCCCTCCCCCTACAGAGGTCTGGAAGCACATGAGCCCACACAATACCTTTTTTTTTCTTTTTCCCCTGCTGATCCCAATAATGTGACACTCCAGTAAATGCTTAGTAGACACTTCTAATTTATAAAACTATCTCAGACATGAGGAAATGGTACTTTGGCTCCTCCTGGGTCTACTGCATTCGTTATGGAGCAATAAAAAGATGTTCAACCACTCACAGCTCAGAATCTGACTCAATCTTCAACACCTGATAAAGTTGAATATTAGGCTCTTCGCTTGGCTTAAGTCTGTCTCTATTTTGGTGTCCATGTTACAGCTGCCAAAAACCTGACTGAAATCCACCATACATTAGAAATGCAAACAAAACACTGCATTCATGACCCTCACCATGTCATACTGTAGAGAAAGTGTTCATTGGCCACAATAAAGAGATATTATTACATAAAATTCAATAGATATGAGAATTCAAATACAAGACTGTCTCTGATTCAACAGAAATTAGATCAATGAGAGCTTTATACATTTTTGAAGCCTTAGGGGCTTATACAAGTTTGTCTCTGAAAAATATTTAGAAATATGCCTCATTTTCTTATTTGGAGGATGAATTTGAACTCAGACTTTGGATACTAGATTCTCCTGGACTGACAAATATTGATACCCAGTGAAGAAGAAACAGACTGACAGCAAACAGACTGGCAGCTTGCAACAAGAGAAAAGTTTCAGGATTCAGCCCCAAGTTGAAGGGCGCTGGTATTTATAAGAAGAATCATATCTCATTTGTCACTTCAATGGCGATGGCCACGACACTCTTTCCCAATTCTTTCCACCAATTTAACAGTTTAAGGGGTAACTTTCTACTTAAAAAGCCAAGAGGCTTGAAAGCCTGAGAGCGTGGAGGATGCTCTATTTATCAACAAATCAGGTACACAGTGCCAGCTATACCGCAAACCTGTCTTGCCTGCTGCATCGCTGATTTTTAGTTCCAAAACAGTGTTCAGCAGGGACCAAGGCAAGCCACCAGGGCTATGACGCTTATTGCCCTTGCTCTCCCTTTTGGATAATGCCAACTTAATGTTCCTGTGGGCCACACATCTTCCAGTCTGTCCTGGGCAAACCCCTCTGGTACACTGCATGCTCGCACACCTTCCATCCGCCAAATGCTGCACAGACGAGCCTGGCCAGTTCTGGTGTGATCCCACATTTGGCGGAATTCAGATGAGGAAACTTCACCAAAATGAGTACATACTTTACAGAAACTACCCCTGCAAATAACATTCCTACAGATGGAAAGGTGCTGGCATTTTGGTCATGAGATTTTCACTCCTCTCTGTCCTTGCCCCGCACTCCCCATCCTTTCCCCCACCCTTCCCTGGAGCACAAGTTGCTTTCCAACACTACACAGATTTTTGCTCCAATTCGCAGGATTATCTAACTAATTCGCACTTCATTGCTCTGCACACCTCATCATTTACACATGAAAACAGCAGTCTCTATTCCCCCACTAGCTGCCTATTTCTTTCCCCTCCTCCTCCTCCATCCTCCCGTACCTTCTCAGTAAAACTCTACTACAGAAGCTGCAGTGAACAGGCTCACATTACCAGGACTTCATTGCTTTTACAAAATTTACTAGCACGCTGGGAAGCCTCATAAATAATTCAAGATAGACAACCCTTTGTCAGGCAAATGAACGTGCCTTTTGTAATCCCCCACTCTGGGTTTCCTATCACAGTGATACACATACTCACTGTGGGCACAGCCCATACTGATTCATTCCCCGGGTGACAGTGTGGGGACACGGTAGCAGAACAGTTTTGGCACGAGCAGAACCCAAGGAAATCCAAAATCTGCTGAGGGCTTCAGTGGATTTGTAACATACCCACCAGTGCAAAAGGATCTCCAGCCTAGTTATGGAGAGCACAGCTCCATTCCCATCCTTTGTGGACAATGAAAGGACAATCATGGTGGGGGGTGTGGGCAGGTGACTCATTCTTATTAAAGACCTCCTTTACAAGAACTTCAGGGATTTTTGACATAAATCAGAGCTAAAAATCACGCATCCCATACTTCTTAGGTTTAACTCCATGCACTTCAGTGGTGTTACAGCTCAAAGGCACTTGGCTCATTAGAGATATGCAAACTAAACTTCTGTTTTGGCAACTCTGCCCAAGGCTTTATCATCATCAGAGCTATTGCACTAAATGGTTTATATCCCTATTTAGCACCCAATCTGATTACTATCATCAATTGCCTCCTCTAGAGTACTCAGCTTCAACTAGAAGGGAATGGAGGAGGCCTGATCCTGGCTCTCCTGAAAGGCAGGCATGGTCCTGGGATCTGTGCTGGACAACAGCTCCTGCACTGGCCCCACCAGACTGAGAAGCAGCTTCCAAGGAGTCAGCATGGTAGCCTAATCATGGGCAAGAATAACAACCTTGCACAGAGTTAATGGATAGATAGGGAAACCACAGACCATGCAGTCCTTTCACCCATCACAAGCTGATCTGGCTAAATATCTTGATCACTCACACATCAGTCAATGCGAAAAACATCTTGCCTTACAGCAGAAGAATTAATCCTTCGGCTCTGGGTAAACACCTTTTATTTCTTATGATACTTCTGACCAAAAGATAACACCCAGACAGAACTAGAAGGGTCACAGGACAACTGTCAAATTTATAAGAAAGTCCATGTGCATTCTCTGAAAGATCAAATGATTCAGCCTAAAGAAAACCATGCCAATAGCTTGTTGACACAAACCAACTCTCCAGTAACAACAGTTTGCACAACCCCACTCCCCATGCAACCCAGCAATAATAAACTTGAGGATGAAGGTGAGATTACAGGAACAGTTCTAAAACAACAAAGTACCACCCCAAGAGAGGAAAAAATAATTTTGCTAAGAAAACACATTTTGCTTTCAAGAGGTTCCTGGAAAAGTAAATATTGAAATATTCAGATACTGTCCTTTCTTGCTGAATATTTCACTCAGGTATTTTGCTTGGTAATGGCTCTTTCTTTTATTGCATCCCACTTGAGTATCTCATTGGCTGGAAAAAGCATTGTCTAAATTGTACAGTTCATGCACATGTACAATGTTACAGTGTGCAGATGCCCCAGCACTTAAGCTCTCAAGAGCCTTTCTGATGGCTTTTGAAGCCAAACACCAGGAAGCTCATTCAATGATAAATTTCCAGGTTTCCATTTAGACCCTATGTAACCACCTTCAGCTTTTAAGGAGCTGTTGCATGCATGCGTACAACACACACGAAGCTTCTGAACTCTGCCAGTCAAACACCAAGCACGAGCCAACTTCTACCCTCAGGTCTAGGTGCAGGAGCCTTATTGATTTCAGTGGGAACTCACACGCCCTCCCAAGAGAATTTAAATAAACAACCTTTCAATGTATACAGTTGAGAAACTGAAACTCCTGCAACCACAGTCTCGAAGGGGATGACTGCAGGCAGGGTATGGTGTATGTTCTGTGATGCCTGCCCCTTCCCCATGCAATACCTGAGCAGGAAGCATTTGGGAACAGTAACAGGAATGGAGCAAATTTTTAAAAATGCCAAAGAAATATTGCAAATGGCTTTGAAAAGAACACTTGGCCCCCTCCTTGGGGCTGTTCTTTCACCTCTGGGAGGTTCAGGGTGCCTCTGCACACCCCAAAGCAGATTCTGCCATGGATGCATAGGCCACATGGGGCTGTTGCAGGGACACTGGGTGTTCATGTCTCCACTGGGTACCAGTTCTCACAGAGGCTGCTCAGCCCTCGCAGGGATGAAGCGATGTTATCTGTCAGTCATCCATTGGGGCAGATCGCCCTCCCAAGGAGATGTGTCTCTGCTCAGCCGAGCGTAGCCAAAGACAAGCAAGGCCATCTCCCCACTTTTCCTCTGCCTTTCCAGACAAGTTCCCTTCCCAAGCATCAAAACCATAATTGGAAGAGATTTTGACTGCACAGCAGGCGAGCAGTAGAACAAGAGAAGGAGCTTCCTTTACATGGCATCCCACAAACCCTAAAACATCCAGTCTTAATAGAGTTATTTATTTCAAGCCCTGCTAGCCCAGATGTGCCATCACTACTAGCACCATTAACCTCAATTGGGGTGAAATGACACAAGTACAGATCAAAACCTGTTAAAAGGAAGCAATTAATTTGGTAGAGGCAGCCTCAAGTCCACCTTCCAGTGGTGATGGGCAACTATTCAGTCTTATTGCTCTCAGCAAGAGCCTTTCACTGCTCACTATCCCACAGGAACACTGCCAACACCTCCAGTTTGCTGCCCAAAACTACTGTCTGCATCTGACAAGTGGTAAATCTCATGCCAGAGAGGCAGGACCAAACCCTGGTCCCCAGTCTGGTGCTTTCCCCTGCAGATATCTCTTTCTCTTCTGGCTGGCTGGCCAGAGATGCCCTGCAGAGCAGGGAGGAAGCCAAGCCTCACCCATGGACGCGCAGCAATTCTGGGCACACCTGCTTCCTCACAAGAAGCAAATGGCTCACCACCCTCTAGCAGATGGCAATTTTCTTTCAAGTCCAAGTGACAAAAAGCCTTTCTGCAAAGTGAGGAGGGGGTCTGTTCCACTCCCAGGCAGCAGCACTGGCAGCCACATTCTCCAGCACTCACATGCACAAAACCCCCACTAACAGGAGGCGATGGCAATACAGGTGCAGGATGCCCTTGATTGACCAGGTTTTCAATCATCTAATACCAAATCTCCCAGAAAATCAAGCAGAGGTTGTTACCGTGCTGCCACAGGAATCCCTCTGCGTACAATTTAAAAGAATAATTAACTGCATCCAACAGCCTTTCTTTCCACAGCCATTAATCCCGTTGACCACACGGATGCACGTTCTTGTACGTGACCATTCCTAAAAGGAGCTTTGTCCATCAATGGACATCACCTAACGTGCCTGCCCCAATGAGTTTGTTTCAATCTGGGATTTTGCTTTTTAAATCTCAATGTAAAATTCCCCTTCGGACAAGTGGCTGAGCCAAGCCTTCCTTAGCTCAGCATAAGATGATTAAAACCATGCTACCAGGGAGGAGAGAGATAATGTGGAACACCAGCGACTTATTAGAGGCAGAACCAAGAATCAACCACTGACGAGAATTAATACAATCGTAATGAAAAATAAAAAAATAAATGGTTCTTTATTTTCTTCTTTCCCTCCCTTAGGCAAAATACCCTAATCATTCAGTCTGCTGCCTGTCAGAATGAAACAGTTCTGGGGCTGCTTAAAAAAGCAGCCTCATTTTTGAGAGCCCTGTAGTGAAAGATGACTTAAGTGATTTACAGAGAAAGCCTCCAAAGACAAACAAGGTTTATAATCAGTGCTCTGAATCATTCACTGTTGTTACAAGAGTGCATCGTCCAAAGTAGGAGAAAATTGGTTCGTAACAGGAAGAATTTAGCAGCCCATCTCATCAACTCAACTCAGCTTCTGACCAACAAACCTTCCAAAAAGATTTAAGTTATATCCAGCGTCTCTAAAACCAAGAAAGGTGCAGATAGGGAACTACTCAAGGGAGAAATGTCAATTAAAGAGTGTTGTTCAAGCCCAGGTTCTTACTCCTATTCAATATTTCCTTCCCAAGAAACAATCACGGCAGCCCTAGGGCAGAGCTTGCAAGGCATTTCAGCCCACATGTTACAGCATTAACCTACTGCCCAGCAATTGTGCACCATCATCAAATATCCATCCCTGACTCCTCTTTCCTCTGGGTTCACAAAACAGGTCATAAAGGGAATAAAACGAGCAAGAAGATACCAGGTCAGGCTGGGGTCTCACATTCCTTCTGTGTCTCTTCTCCAGACGCAGCCAGACAGCATTACTCCCCGTCAGAGGCACACACAGAATTAGTGGCCTTTTCAGGACCATTCCTTCATATTTGCACGAAATTCTGTATCTCTGCCACTGGGTTCAGTTTTTACTCATCTTGCCTCTCTCAGCACAGGATCGGGCCCGCTCTGATAAGACCGCTGATAAGAGACCGCAGAGCTAATGAAATCTAGCCCAGTAAACCCCACCAAATGATCCAGAATCAAAGTGCTTTGGCTAAAAAGCTGGCACAGTCTATTAGAACAATATAGATAATAATTAGTCTTGGTGAGGGAAGGCCAAAGCATTATTTACAAATTACACACCCCTCTTAAGTATGTCCCTCCTAATACAGTAACCTTCTTATAAAACTTAGAAAAAACCCACAGTTCTGACTTGCAAACTGGCACTCAGAAGAGATTTATTCCATAATACGATTCCACATTCCAAATTTAAGAGAAAGCAACAACTTACAAGCCCTGAAAAGCTGCTCAAATATCAAAAGCATCTCACAAACTTTATCTGTGCTTCACCACGCACATAATTCCCTTTGCTTCTATAGAGACCTCATGAAAGTAAAGATTATTCATGCGAGAGCAACGCTGGATCAGGCCATACAGCCGTGGTACTTGGTCGAGCACGGGCACGTTCTCCCTCCTCTCCTCCCCCTGTAGGTAGACATTCCTCAGGGTCTTATTCTGAGAACCATTTCTATATTTACGTGACAGCAAGAAGAGGGAACCCATCGGCTCCCAAAGGTCAAAGATATTTAGAAATATGGATACAGGACCCAAAAGAATCCAGCAAGAATCTGTTTGAATGAGAGGGATTTCTGAATAAACAAGGAGTGCAAACAACCATGCCTTCAGCGGAGCCTGGTATTAACACGGTAAGCTACAGCTCTCCCAAATAAACAACGCTGCTTCTTCTGCCGATGAGCCTTCTTCTCAGAAGGCCTGACTACATGCCTGCAAAAATGTGCTTTGAGATCAAAGACGTTAATCTAAAAGGCTTAAAAAAATACTTCCTATGACATATATATATATATAACCTATATCTATTCTTAATCAAATCAAAACTGACAAGAAAATTGTGACATAAAGCAGTGCACATCCACTGGGGCAGCACAAAGTTAAGGGCAGCACTGCTATTATTAACTCCATGTCATTGAAAGCTTTCCCACCTTCAGCACGGCAGACTGTAAGGACACGGTGTCAGCCTTTACTTTGAACCGTCTGCAATTATTTTTTTCCTCAGTGTTCTGTCAACAAACCCCAGCATTTCATAACGGAGATGACAGCCTCTTAAAACACATCCCGGCAAGATTGTGCATGGCTGCGTGGAGGGGACAGCGCTCCGGGGTTATCACGGTACACGAGGGAGCCCAATGTGTTGGCAAATATTCCCAAACCTTAACTTCCCAAATGTCTCTTTATGCCCTCCCTGCAGCGCCTGCCCGGGCCCCCACCCCTCACCCCAAGGAGCCGTTTGCCCACTTTGCCCCTCGACAGGTTCCGGCCGCTCTCGGGCGGTCCGGAGGAGGGAGGGAGGCGAGGGCCAGCCCGGGGAACTCTCCATCGCTCTCGGTTCGCACTCCAGCACGGCGGGGGGGGTACCAGGGGGTGTGCTTCACACGGGGAGGGCCGGGGGTCCTTTGGCACCTTCTCCCCCACGTTAACGCCGCATGACCGCTCCGATGGCCGCCCTGCACCCGGCACCCGCCGGGGAACTTTATGCCTTCCAGCAACTTTG